>OZ025289.1:280598418-281176247 GCA_964019185.1 Maratus speculifer
AGAAAGAAAAAATAGAGATAGCTCAAGAATGTCAAAAAAGATTTTCAGAAACTCATCAAAATGTTGTTACGAAATCCAAAGAATAATTGAATTCAGGAGCTGAATCTGAAATGAAAGTTACTTGTCATAACTGCGAAAAAAGGTTTGAATATTTAGAAAATGAAATGCGGAATTTATATGATGAATTAAATAACGTTAGATCTGAGTTTGTTCACTATTTCTAAAGAAAATGAAGCACTCAAGTTAAAAATTGATTCAATGTTGAAAATGAAAGAGCAAGAAGAAATTGAAAGAGAATTAACGCTTGCTTGTGAAAAGAAGTTAAATAAAGTGAAGAAGCAGCAAAAATTGCAGCAACTGATTAAAAAAGAAAACGCTCAATTTGATTCAGATTTTAAAGGTGAATTAGAAAAGACCTCAAGTTTGATTCCAATACTGAATGCTCCCTTTCATGTCAAGCCAATAGAAATTGAAACTGGTCATATTATGAAAACTTCTAAGAGACTTGATATGCTGCATCTCTCCAATAAAATGGTTTTGAGCCAGCAAAAAGGGGGGAGGATTTGTTGCGTCAATGAAATGAATTGAACTGAACTGAACTGATGTTTTCCTCAGAAAAGAAACTGAAATTTTTCTATTATTCCATTTTTTATTTTTATGTTGTAATGTCGTGTTTCTGTGTGATCGTAAATTAAATGTCCTTTTATTTAAAATTGAAGGCTTTATTCTTTTTAAGACAACTATAGTATATCAGGTAGATATCTGTCAATGAATCCTCATGATATTTTGAAAAGAATATTATTATTTCCGACCTGTAAAGCGGTGTAAAGCATTAAAGCTTTCAGTTGTTAAGGTAAAAGTCACCGAAGCCCAGTTGTAAATATTACTTTTATAAATCATAATAAAATAAAAAATCAGAAACATTTCTGAATATATCGGACAGCTACGGTGCATGTATTTTTAAAGAAACATTCCTAACTATTTCGGAAACTTTTTTCTGAAATATTCAGAAACGTTATTGACTATTTTAGAATGTCTAAAATAATCAACAACGTTTCTGAATATTGTGTAGAGATGTTTCCGAAATAGTGAATCTGACTAAATGTGACTAATTGCAACAAAATGAGGGATAGACTTTATGCATCGTGTTGTTACAATAATTTTTATAAAATTGAATACTTACAAAAATCGGAATATCGGAAACTGTATCGTTCCAAAATGGTTAAAAATTATGGATTTAAAGAAAAAAAAGACTGAAGTTTTCTTCTTGCTATCTTAAACTACAAAATGATTCAAATTGAGGGATTTGAAATGAGTAAGAGAATGAGATTTTAAGTAAGTGTTTATCTATTGTGCTTTAAGAAAGTTCTAGTTGTAGAATTTGAAACTTTGGGACATTCTATTTTGAATGACTTATAGTATATTGGTATTTACATGTCTATATGGGACATTCTTTTTTGAATGACTTATAGCATATTGGTATTTACATGTCTTTATATGTTTCATTCTCAGATAAAATGATTAAAATCTATTATTTCAGTTCCTGATTTTTTGCTTAAATTTCGCCAGGTATTAAAAAAATGGAAATTTTTGGCAAGGAATAACAATAACTTTTTTAAAATGTCTAGAATTGTTATTGCTATGTTCCCTTAATCATAAATCTAATATCACGACCATATGACCACATTGATAATATCTTTGACATTAAGACTATTTTAGAGCTAAACTATGACAGTTGAAAACTTATGAGGTACTTACTCTGAAAACAGTCCTAAACCCACATAGCATTTTTAGTTTGCAGAAATATTGCAGCAAACTTACTATGCAAACTTGCAAAGTTGCAGCAAGGTCGGCTTGACAAGATTGAAAGTTTATAACAAGTCTGCACCAACGCCGACTAAAACAAACGCCGAAATCACTATACTTTTAACTTGCAGCTAAATTGCCATGCAAGTTGATCTCTTGCTCTATCAAATTTATTGCAAATTAAGTGCAAACGAGTCGAAAATTTAATTCGGTTATGTCTAAAGTATTGCAGTTTCTTTGGAAGCTAGTAGAAAAAGTAGCCTGGCTTGACAATAATACTGCAAACTTACTGCATAGTAGTAATATTGGCATGCCACGCTATCTGTTTACAACTGTCAAACTGTCTATTGATACTTATGCACTGACATATAAGCACCGTCAGAAAATGCATGCACCGTTTTTATCTCTATTAACAAACAAAGGTGATACTTGTAGATTTAAAATAGAGTATTTATTTATTTATTTATTTTGTACTTGGCGAGAAAAGCATTTAAAAAAGTCCTTCCGGCAATGCCGGGAGGAAGAGGTAGCTTTCATATACTTATATATTTATTTATTTATTTTAAAGTAAGTTACATTGTTCAAAAATACTAAGCTCAAATCGGTGGAAATAATCTTATAAAATTAGTGATTTCATAAGATTGAATCCTAGTTTTTGTCAAGAATGAATATTAATAGGAATTTTTAGAAATTAGTCATCTTTTAATCAACCTGGTTTTATTTTAAGCGATTTAGAGAGTCACCAAATTCCACGATATCATAAAGTGTATGTCATTTTAAAGCAACATTGTGGATCGTTCAGATCAGACCGTTTCAAAATGTCAGCCATAAGCAAAATTCAAAGTGCTGTAACTCAATCATTTTTTAAGATATAGACAAAATAAAAAGTGTTCTGGAATTGTTGTTTTAAGTTCTTACACGTAAAAGAAAAATATTTTTCAAATTTTGATTTTTTCGCATTTAATTTTAAATTTTAAATTTTTTAAAAAATTTTAAATGGCCACCATTTTGAAACAAAATGGCGGATGATGCTGGCCAAATAACTCGGCCGAGACATTTGTATGTACTATGTACATACCAAGTTTCATTGAAATCGGTTCATAAATACGCGTGTTATCACGTGACAAAAATCAGATCGTTTCAAATTGTCAGCCATAAGAAAAATTCAAAGTGCTATAACTCAATCATTTTTTAAGATATAGACAAAATAAAAAGTGTTCTGGAATCTTTGTTTTAAGTTCTAACACGTAAAAGAAAAATATTTTTCAAATTTTGATTTTTTCGCATTTAATTTTAAATTTTAAATTTTTTTAAAAATTTAAAATGGCCGCATTTTGAAACAAAATGGCGGATGATGCTGACCAACGAACTCGGTCGAGACATTTGTATGTACTATGTACATACCAAGTTTCATTCAAATCGGTTCATAAATACGTTAGTTATCGCATGACAAAAATCAGATATATATATATATATATACACTATATTGCCATTGATTATGGGACACTTGCGATTTTAGACATTTTACTAAATATCTAGAAAAATACATGAGGAATCATCTCGAAACTCTTAGTGTATAAATATAATAGTATAAGTCATACATCTCCGTAAAGATGTTTTCCCGAAACTCCAAAGGGGACCGTCAACAAATTAAAAAAGAATGAATATCTTTTGAATAACCCTGTCAAAACTAATGTAGCAAAAGCGCTCAAACTCTAGATTGTGATTGAATGCCTTATTGTAATAAGCCTTGTTCATTTTTATGCAAATAGCATGCATACTCGCAGAGTAATTAAGTTTTTTATAAAAATGATCTCAAATTTTTCCAAGTTTTTTCCTTATAATTTTCAGAGTTCTTAATATAAAATATTATTTTTTTCAGAAAATATGACAAACAACATTGCACACAGTACCCTGTAATCAGAATTAAAAAATAATGAAAATTGTATAAAAAATGAGTTGTTTTACTAAATAATTTTTTACTGCGCATGCGTCAACCATATCAAAATTTCATTTGCATATTATGTTAGCTAAATATATAGAGCAACTTTTGTGAAAGTCACAAAATCATAACTTGAAAATTCTGACAATAATCGTCAATTGAATAAGTCGAAAATCCGTTATTCTGAAAATGAAGCAAAAACAAGTGGGGTTGTATCCATATATCCATTGATTAGTGTCAATATACAATACACAATATGGGATGTACTACTGCATTTGGATAAAATCCCTCATTTTTTTGCTTCATTTTGGAAACAACGGATTTTGTCTTTTTTCTATAGACGATTACTTTCAGAATTTTCAAGCTATGATTTTGAGACTTTTACAAAAGTTGCTCTATACATTTAGCTAACATAATATGCAAATGAAATTTTGATATCTTTGACGCATGCGCAGTAAAAAATTATATAGTAAACCTACTCATTTTTCATACAATTTTTATTATTTTTTAATTCTGATTACAGGGTACTGTGTGCAATGTTGTTTGTCATATTTTCTGAAAAAAATATTATTTTATATTAAGAACTCTGAAAATTATAATGGAAAAACTTGGAAAAATTTGGGACCATTTTTATAAAAACCTTAATTACTCTGCGAGTGTGCATGCTCTTTGCATAAAAATGAACACAGTGTATTACAATAAGGCATTCAATCATAATCTAGAGTTTGAGCGCTTTTGCTACATTAGTTTTGACAGGGTTATTCAAAAGATATTCATTCTTTTTTAGTTTGTTGACGGTCCCCTATGGCGTTTCGGTAAAAAATCTTCACTGAGATGTATGACGTATACTATTATATTTATACACTAAGAGTTTCGAGATGATTCCTCATGTATTTTTCTAGATATTTAGTAAAATGTCTAAAATCGCAAGTGTCCCATAATCAATGGCAATATAGTGTATATATTTAATGGTATTATATATGGTTATATATATATATATATATATGTCAACATTTGAACGGAGGGTGGTTTTGGGGTCTGGGGGTCATGATCGGTGAAAATATACCAAAATTTTCAGGAAGTGCTTTCCTCCGGGCGGCTGCAATAGGTAGCTTTTTACTTTTTGTAATGAAAGCTACCTAAAAGTGAAACCGACCGAATAAATTTATGTAAGGGATGTAATCCCTAAAATTTTCAATTCATTCAATAGGGGGAGTTTTTGCTTTCGTCAATTTCGTGAAATAAAGATAATCGTCTGTTAAGGCACCCTAGCTTAGAAATATGGGATTCTAGAATAAGAAATACAGAAATGATTGTACGCTATGTTAGGAAAATTTCAGATCTTCACGAAAAGCCAGGTGTATGATTTCTATAAGGATTGTGAGAAAGCTGAATAGATATTTTTCCCACGTTTATTTGCGGGGAAGCAAATTCAAAGGGTACCGTGAAAGTTATTGCATATCGAAAAGTTTAGGCGAATACATGTCGTTATATTACAGATATTTTATAATACAAGCCTTTACAGTCAGAGATTCTATGATATTTTATGGCCTTGTTGTGAAATTTACTTCGGATATAGGTCCAAATGGTCATGGACCGAAAAATCGTAAAATTCAGGTATAAAACTTACGGAATTTTATATAAGAATGGATAGGATGTATTTCCTTTCAGACAGCTGGGAACTGCGTTTATTTCAAAAGCACAAGAATTCGAAAACAAGTTGTAAATTTTAAGAACGAAAAAGGGGTTATTTTATCGCGCAAGTAAATAACTATAAAAATAAAAAATTTTCTCCCGTAACAAGGGCCGAAAAGGCATTTTTCCATGCAAGAAATATTAAAAGGTTATATTATAATTGAGAGAGCGCCAATCGGGATATAGCTATTGTTAAAAGGAGAACCACTGAGCACTTTAATATTTTCAGGGTCATAGATATTCAGGGGGTAGAAAGGTTTCCGATTGACTGTAGAAAAAAGGGGAAAAAGTTAATTGAAAGTGGAGAAGTATATACATGAGAACACGGAGTTTTACGGATAGTTAGTTTTTGAATTCTACGGTATAGTGTGTTAAGTAAAAGTTATTTTCTTAGGTGACATAATGGATTATCATATTTTAAAGAGAAGAGGTAAGGAATATTTTTATCATCTCTGAGTAAAAATAAATTTTATTTGGACATTCTCAATTATTTTTAATATAAGTTTAATGTTTAAAATATAATAAAAATTTTATTTTTCTTAAGGAGTTTTACCTTATTTTTGAATGTCTGGATTATTCTCTTAAATGTATTAATGTTGATCCTCAGATTTTAAACTTTATAATAATACTTTCATCGGCCAGCTAAATTAATATATAAAAAAATTAAGGGGAAGAAAAGCAGCCCCACACACTTGCATCAATTTCACAACAAACTACTCATGTAAATAGGTGATGGTCTACCTTGTGGGAAATTCGCTGTCAAATTGTCACGGCAAGATAACCTCAGAAAATGAAAATCAAACTTGCTGCTAATGTGAATGCTATCTGGGAATCTTCTTTCTGCAAAGTCAAATTATCAATCATGTATTTCAGCAATAAAGAACTTGGTAATAACTAATATTAAATACATTAGTGGTAATTTTGGAGCAAAAACTCAGATTGAAGTAGTTCTGAATAGGTAATGAAATATAGGCATTAATTCTCATAAGAACATTTGGAATTACACAATCTAACAATTTACCCATATCAAAATGGCATCTAATGGAGGAGATAATGAAACATTTCTGAGAAACATGATAATGGAAAATAATGCTAGACATAAATTTTAAATGTGTATATTTAATGGAAATGTTTTTGTTTCATCTAAAATGCCCAATCTCTAAATATTAGAGACATGAAACATACCTATAAAACCATTGCATTTCTTCTTAGGCTTTCCAAATATTTAAAATAATGATTTAAATTTAAAAATTAGATGTTTGGGATAATGTTTGGTAATGACATTTGCAACTTTACATAGTTCTCGCTGCCATTCGTAATTGCTCCAAATTGTAACAAAATCCTCCATTTGACGAGTAAAAAAACAATCAGTATCGCCAAATTGCGAGGGTTGAATTTCTGCTCCTTTTTTTGTGTGTATGTGCGCCTATACAATGAAGATTCTTATACATGTTGCTGAACGTCAGAATATCGCTTTATATGTTCAATCGCATCGTGCCATGTGCATTGTTCTGTTTATAGAGATGCTGACTCGACACCAATTCTGTTTAGCAACAGTCAGACAAAAATGTTTATATATATATACGTTACAGGCCAAATCCGATTTTAGGCCAAACTAGATTGGCCTAGGCCAAATTAGTCTATCCTAACGCCCATCGGATAAACTAGTTTTTCCTAGGCTAAACCGGTCCATCCTAACGCCCATCGGATAAACTAGTTTTTCCTAGGTCAAACTAGTCTATCCTAAGGAACATAGGACAAACTAGTTCTTCCTAGGCCAAACTAGTTTGGCCTAACTCTTATAGGACAAACTACTTTAGCCTGTTATTTATTGGTCTGAACTAGTTTATCCTAGGCCGATCTAATTTATCCTAGGCCAATTCAATTTGGCGTGATTTTTTTTTAATTCAATGGCCGCCTCAGCGCCAACATTCTAATTTGTCTTAGGCTGATCTAGTTTATCCTAGGCCAATGTATTTTTCCGTGTTTTTAGCTCATGGGCGTCAAAGCCAAAGGAATAATGGGCTCACAGGTTCTGTATGTATGTACGCATGTATATATGTATGTGCGTAACACGATAACTCTTGATAGAAATAATGTAATTTGACATGTTTTTATCTCATCAGCTACCAAAGACTGAGAACTAATGTGCCCGGTGGATTCTGTATCTATGTATGTATACGTAAGGTACGTGAAGAGAAAATTATTCCAATCTCAGAAGGTTTTCTTGTTTTATAATAAGTTTATTCAAAGTGTGATGAAATATTTACAAATATGTACAATACCAGACATTCTGGTATTTCCACTATTATTCAATTAATGTAACATTCCAAAGATCCATTAAATTCAACTACTCTCATAATAAACTAAACTAAAAACATTCCAAAACACTGGTCGTCAAGACAACGAAACTAGTTGCCACTTAGCATCATATAAATACATTATAAATACATCGCTCGCTCGCAGACGAGAAACAAACGTCACTTTCATCGGAGGAGATTTCGCAACAGTACGTAACGCAATAATTCTTGATTAGATATACTCGATTTGCATCAAACTTTCAATATAGGTTTATTCTTATGAGGAGCTCTTCTGATTAATTTTGGGAGGTCATTGGAGAAGAATAAGGGGGGGGGGGAAGACGAGAGGCTAATTCGCCCTTTCCCTTAATTCAAATAAATGGGTTTCCGTGCATTATTAGCATATTTTATTCAAATTTTAGATATAGGAGTATTCTGTTGAGGCACCTCCATTAGTTGTGGGTGTCAATTGTTTAAGTATAAAGGAGGGGAGAATAGGGGTAACGCCCCATAATTTATGTAAATGCTTTTTTCACACAGAATTTATTGATTTGCTTCAAATTTTAGAAATAGATTCATCCTGGTAAGGCGTTTCCCTAATTAGTTTTGGGGATTAATTAAATAAGAACAAAGGGAAGAACGGGGGAATCCCGTCTAATTTTGTTAAATGGGTTTTTCCTGCAGAATTAACCCATTTGCTGCAAATCTTGGATTTGTTCATTCTGATAAAGCGTTTCACTGATTAATTTTCGTGGTTCTTTGGTTAAGTATAAAGAGGAAACGTACAATTTATTTCCTTCCTTAAATATATAAATTTGCTGTAATACAGAATTATCGAATTTGCTTAAAATTTTGATCAATTCAATAAAATTCTTTTGATCAGGTGCTTCTTTAATTAATTTGGGTCTTTTCTTATGGTTATGTATAATGGGTTAGTGGACGATTTATCGCCTTCCTTAAATTAGATACATTGGTTTTTATGCAGTTTTATCCGATTTGCCGTAAATCTTGAATATAGTTTATAATTTTTTCTTTAAAAGGCGAATCCCTGAATTGTTTTGAGGGTTTAATGATTAAGTATAAAGAGAGAAATGTGGGATTACCCTCTCTAAATCAGATGAATGGTTTTTTTGAGCAGAATTATCTGATTTGCTTCAAATTTTGGATAATTGTTTAATTTTATAAAGCGAATTTGTGATTAGTTTTGGGGGTTCAATGGTTAACTATAAGTGGGGGAAATGGGAAAAAGTAATCCAACTTACTTTATTTTTCGAGGGTGTTATACTTTTAAAAAAATAAGGCTGTAATACACAATGACTGTAAACAGCCTGTGAATGCAAAGCCATCAGTTTAACTGGGCAATATTTTTTTAATATTGATCCCGACTACTGCTCCATTGCTAACCTTGTGCAAAGTGGTTTTGTCATCACCCCTATATAATGTATTTTATTCGAAGGGTTTTAGAATACTGTCAGAAGTTTGCACGGCCAAAATTTTGAGTTCCAGGCCCCGCCTTTCCCGAAGGAAAGTTATTTCTCCGTGACCCGGTGTAAAAATTAAAAGTTCAATCCGAGCCCTGCCTGTACAAAAATATATGAAAAAATACTCAATCTGGCCCTACTCAATTTCTGCAAAAAATTCAGATTTTACTTAACATACAATTAGGATTCCTTTAAAAAATACTGCATGCATATATATTGGATAAATTTACGATGTATTTTTAAATTACGAGGTGTTCACAGAATGGAAAATACACAATGTATTATTGATTATTTAGATTCCTAGACTTTTCAATATTGAAACAGGGATTCATTAAATAATTAATGTAGTTTTGAACAAAAGAAAAAAAAAGGAGAGTTATAAACATCATAACTAATCTGTTCAGTAAAAAGCAAATTTTTGAATATGTTTCTCTGTCATTCCTTAAGACTTTTCTTAAATCCAAAAGAGCTACATCCTAACACATTTAAGAACTAATTCATTTTCGGAAATGCATAAGATTAACAGGAATTCTCACTCAGAAAATATGTAATCGAATGGCGTTAATTATATTTTCATAAAAGCGATGTACCTTTGAAAAAATACTATTAAAGCTACGTTTTGAATCGAATTTTCGGTTACGACTTCACGGAAAAGAAAAACTTGATGCCGTGACAAGAATAGCTTACATGTCAACAAGTAATTAATTTCTAAAAAATGGAAAACGCTGTTCGATTCCAAATTATGTTCAGCTTGGGCTTGAATATGCAATATTTGGTTTCAATATGCAATAATAATAATAATAATAATAATAATAAATGCAAGCCTGATCTCAGTTGGCACGAGTCTGCAGAAAAAAAAGCACCATGTAAAATGTATTATGTCTTTACGGTGGACATGTGAAATTCCTGTATTGATGTTATAAGCAATTACTCTTGACACACATTTATACTTATTCTAGTGAAAGACGTGTTTTTTACCGGCCAAACCCGATTTTGAGTCACGTTAGATTAGCCTAGGCCAAACTATTTTATCCTAACGCCAACTATATAAACCAGTTTTTCCTACGCCAAACTTCTTTATCTAAATGCCCGTAGGAAAAACTAGTTTTTACTAGGAAGAGGGTAATCTTTCATTTTACCATCATACTTTACCATTAAACCCTCCAAAACTATTCAATGAATTGCCTTATCAGAAAGAACTTATAACCAAAAATTTGAAGCAAATCCGTAAATTCTGCATTAAAAACCATTTATCTAAATTATGGGGGGGATTACCTACATTGCCCTTTCTTTTAAACTTAAACAATAAACGTCCACAACTAATCCCGGACGCGCCTTGTCAGAATAATCTTATATCTAAAATTTTAAATGAAAACTGATAATTCTGCATGATAAATGCATTTCTTTAAATTAACGGGGGGGGGGGGATTAGCCTCCTGTTCGCCCCCTTTATTCTTATCCAGTGAATGTCCAAACTAATCAGAAATGTATCTTATCAGAAGGAACCTACATCCAAAATTTGAAGCTAATCGGATATTTCTATCAAGAGTTATAGCGTTACGTACATTCGTACGTACACACGTACATGCATGCATACGTACATACATACAGAACCTTTGAGCCCTTTATTTCCCTGGCTTTGACACCCGTGAGCTAAAAACAAGCAAAATTACATTGGCCTAGTATAAACTAGATCAGCCTAGGAGAAACTAGAATGTTGGCGCTGAGGCGGTCATTGAATTCAATAAAATCACGCCAAATTGAATTGGCCTAGGATAAACTAGTTCAGACCAATAAACAGCAGGCTAAAGTAGTTTGTCCTATACAAGTTAGGCCAAATTAGTTTGGTCTAGGAAAAACCAATTTTATCCTATGGGCCTTAGGATAGACTAGTTTGACCTAGGAAAAACTAGTCTATCTGATGGGCGTTAGGATAAACCGGTTTGGCCTAGGAAAAACTAGTTTATCCGATGGGCGTTAGGATAGACTGGTTTGGCTTAGGAAAAACTAGTTTATCCGATGGGCGTTAGGATAGACTAGTTTGGCCTAGGCCAATCTAGTTTGGCCTAAATTGGGGTTTGGCCTGTAACATATATATATATATATATATATATATATATATATATATATATATATATATATATATACATATATATATATTGTTACTTAATCACTCTCTGTGTAAACTGGCGTTACTGTAAATATACGCAAACAAAATTACTCTCATCAAACGCCAATCAAGGAACAGTTTTGCTGTAATGCGGTGCTGAAATTGGCCATTTACCATACTATTTATTAATTGTATGGAAAGTAATCACTGGCTAGTCAAATTTTTATATCGAGTCGAAATCTCATAGCAATTATCAGCGTATGTTTTCCTTGCGATAAATCAACGATAGATGCTTCAAATTTTTATTAAGACTGCTAATAGAATATCTGAAACATTTACACATTTAGGACTAGGACACATTTAGAATGTATCCATTCGTAATAGTTCCTGTAACCTATAGTCGATTTTTTATTTTATAAGAAATCTCAAAAAATTAAGATACTTTAAAACATTTGAAAAACAGAGATACAATAAGGGTAGGGCTCCCACTTCGTACATTTTTAACACTACTTTTATTTCAAGAGATTTTTTTTTTTTAATTTCGTAGAAACATACCAGGAAACACGTTTTTCTTGCAATTGTTTCAGAAGCATACCACGAATTCCTTTCTAAAATATTACAGGTTTTCGGAGCCCTATAAAGAGTTAAAGATACATTTTTCAGTGTTTTACACCGAATAACATCGCTAACTTTTTTTTCATTTGGCTATTGTTTTTTATTTCTTATTCGCCAAATCGCCAATGTTGCTCAAAAGCCAGCGAGAACCCTGCATACATGACATACACTATATGGCCAAAGGTGACCGGCCGCTTGCGATTTTAGACATTTTGCTAAATATCTAGAAAAATACATGAAGTATTATCCTGAAAATCTACGTGTGTAAACATAATAGTACAGGTCATACATTTCCGTGAAATTTTTTTCCGAAACTCAATAGGGGACCGTCACCTAATTCAAAAAGAACGAATATCTCTTGGATAACCCTGTCAAAACTTACAAAGCCAAAGAGTTCAAACTGTATATTATGATTAGGTGGCTTATTGTAATTATATGTGTTCGTTTCTATGTGGATATCGAGTATACTCGTAGAATAAATTAAGGTTTTTAAAAAACAGTCCCAAATTTTTCCAAGTTTTTTGCTTATGATTTGCACAGTTCTAAATATGAATTAATGTTCTTTTCCGAAAATATGACAAGCAACATTGTACACAATAAACTGTAATTAGAATTTAAAAATAATAAAAATTGCATTAAAAATATGCCGATTTACTAAATAATTTTTCATTGCGCATGCGTGGACGCTATCAGAATTTATGTTTTTATGTTAGCTAAATGTATAAAGCAACTTCTGTAAAAATTTCAAAAACATAGCTTGAAAATTCTGAAAGTGTTCGTAGATATTTTTCTAGATATCTAACAAAATGTCTAAAATCGCAAGTGGCCGGTCACCTTTGTCCATATAGCGTATACAATCTATGACTAGGAGAAGAGGGAAGGTGTTGCTGCCATGAGAAATAGAATCCATATTTTTTAATATTTTCTTTGTTGTAGAAAAATTACGTAAGGGTCACCACGATGTTGGATTTTTTTATTTTGTTCATCCCACTGTTGAAAAATGTCAATAGATTCAAAGTAAAATACGATATTCTACATATGCACACAATAAACATATTTATCAGATAACATATTTATCAAAGTTTAATTTGAACTTACGTGACAATTTAAATAATTGGAAAACTCAATAGAAACATTCCAAATATCAAGAAAGTCTTAAGCAAAATTAATTCAAGAAAAAATAAAAACAAGAAAGACTTTTGAAAATTATCTTTAAATTGAGAAAGTTTTACGAACCTGAAGCAGGTATTCTTGATTAGATTCGATAAAATTTATTTGCAGTCAGTACTTCAAATATTTTAGAAACTTTTTATTTATCTGAAAAACACACTATTTGGCTCCCATAAAAGTTGAAATATTCATTTAATCAGAGGTGAAAATAAAGATTAAGATCATTTATTTGTCTGGATCGAAACATTTAATGTCTCGAAATCTCTCAAACATTTTTTTATTCTTTTAGATAATTACTTTGGAAGCTTGTAAATAATAAGTTAATTAATCTGCATAGCTAGGAAAATTTAACGTCTCCGCACAAATTTATGTCACTTAGCTGAAAACCCGTAAAGTTTTTATCACATGTTTTTATTCGAAAATCGTTTGTTTATATAAGCATTATTGATTATTAGTGTTATCAAAATTTTCCTTATGCTATCCCGTCCCTGTATATTGATGATGAATTATAAGCAGGCTTTCATGTCGAGCACACAAGTCAGATGTATGTTGTTCAATAAATAAGTAAATAAATAAACGTCATCAAAATGCATAAGTTTGAAGTTTAAGGGGAAGGGTGTTTGAGACCTCTAGCATACGATTATTTATTTTCTTATACGACTTGCATTTCAGTTCGAAAAAAATAATTTATTCTTTAAGTTAAATTGAAAATGGCTCATTGCATTTTTTAAAACTTTTTTTTTCAATAATAAATAATAAATTATTTTGGTTATTTCCATAAAAAAAGTTCGAAACGAAAAACCAACCAATTGTGATGTCTATAAAACTAACTTTTCGTATTCCCTTCTATTTTCGTAAATAGCTAAAATTATGGGATCAGATGGCATATGAACTTCTTTTCATATAGCGTGTTCGTGGCAGCTTACCATAGAGTACTCCTATATGAAAGTTGCAACATATGGGATTTATACATATTTTAAGTTCCATTTTAAGTCCCATTTGGTACCTATGCTTAAGAGAAAAGTTATTGGGACAGATTCAGAAAATTTTGTTTTGTTTTTATAGCTTACCTTGATCGAAAATTGGGTAATTTCTTTTATGCTTTTAAATAATCTATATTTTAATTTAATGTTTTATGTTTATAGCAATATTGCTCAGAGACGATTTCTTTCTGCGGAAGCAAGAAATAAAATGTTATGTGTAAGTTAAAAAAAAAAAAAAAAAAAAAAAAAAAAAAAACAGAGCCTTTTAACGTTAAATCTTCATCAATTTTTATCTAAAATTATTATTATTTATTTATTTATTTTTTCGTGGCACAGATACGGCTAGTGTTGCCACTAATTACATAATCCCAGTTAAATTTGGGAAACGCATTCTTCTTTGCATTTACATCGCCCCTGGGAGGAAATAGGGTAAAAAAAAATTATATATACTGCACTATTAAAAAAATTTAATACCTTGTAAAGGTATCAAAAAATAATGTCGCAAAGTTTTTCAATTTCTTGCCTTCAGAATATTCTTTTCTGAGAAATTTTGTTGAAAAATTCGATTTTTTTTTTCATGCCGGTTTCAGTATGTATACAAGTTAAGGGGGAAAATCTTCTACCCAACCTTTTGCAAACTAATGCCTCTTTTTTTCTTTTTCTTTTTTTTTCTTTCTTTTCTTTCTCTTTTTTTCTTGTACATTTTCCTCTGGATTATTAGAGACATGCATTTTTTTTTCACTTTGAGTCTTATAAAAAATCGTGTCTACATACTACCGCCGATTTGCCAGTGTTGAGACTTAAAAAGACTATTGTTTGTTTTACTCCAGATTTGTCCACCGAAATGTGGGAAGAATTGGACTTTACGTTGGATGTGTGCCGTGTCACAATAGGTGCATGCATTGAACATTTGAAAATAAAACTAGGTTAGTTTACTCTTCAATTTGATGTATGATTTGCTGTAATTAGTCTAAATTAAACTGTTATACTATACCATTGGAACTAGGACATTCTTTTATGAATACCCAGAAAAAAATGGTTTCTCAAGCTTGTGTAAAAAGTGCTCAATTTTAAGTACTGCACATGCTCAATTAGCTCCGATCCAAATGTACTTGAAACTAAGAAACACATGTACTCAGTTTTGATTCCATGGTTGTGTTCAAATGTAAATCGCTATGAATTGCCCCCTTAACTTATAAATTAAAGTAAAAATATACTAGCATTTATTTTTTGCTCGTAATATTAAAATATATCTCATATAGTAAAACATTATTAACAATAAAAGTTTAATTGATTCTTTATATAGAAAAATAGCAAAAATTGTTAGCAAAATACCCAAATCGAATATTTTTGTGACAAGAACACTATTTGCAAGAACTTTTAAATTATTTCTAATTATTGTGCATAATTTAATATTTACGTTAATAAGCATATTTTATGCCACCATACATTAAATAAACCATTACAGGGTAGATTATCGTTAGTTTGCATTTGATAACATGTGATGTTTCAAAATTGAGAAAGCAGTGTGATCATTTTTGATCAAAACATACTCAATTCAGTATGAGTACATCGATGTACTCCTTGTTGAATATTTCATTTTTTTTTTCAGTGTACGATGTATTTGAGACCAAAAAAAGTTATGCGTTTTAGTGAGGTATACCTTTTAGTTTCGAAAACGATAATTTTGTTTTAAATTTGTATATATGTCCGAGTTTAAAATTTTCATAACGTTTGAATATACTTTATGCTGAAATAAACAATAAAATAGTTTGAATGTTAAGATATAAAAACTTTATTCCATATCATGCATACTTCATTTCTCATCAATATGGATATTTATATTTGAATTTAAATTAATTAAATTTTCTCATGGTACAAGTTTTTAAATATCTAAATTCGAATTTAAAGTAAATAAAAATAAGAGTACATTTTTCCTGTTTTTATATACAGAAGAAAAAAGCCTGGAAATTAAACATTTGACATAAAATAAAACATTAAAAACCACTTAATAAATTTTGGGTTGAAAACATTGTAAATATTCTTAAATGTTACTTAAACTGTTATTATATTTAAAAATAACAGGTAAAAAATAGGACACATTTATTTTTACACCGTAAAACACAAAACATGTTTTTCGCTTTTAAGTGATAGGTAATGAAAGTGTTATTTTTTCAAGATAACAATTAAAATCATTAGTTGTCATGATCGCATTTTTGTTTTAAACATAAGAAAATAATAATAAGAATTATTATTCTTCATTTTTTACAGACTCACATGTAATTTCAGACGAACTATTAAATGATTCAGGTGTTTTGGGGAACTAATAATTAATGAATATCAGTGTCTTACCAATAATACTTAGGGAAACAAAGAAAATAAAAAAAAAATAAATTTTAAACAAAGAGAATAATAGTATTTCGCCGACTTTACAAACTAAATAATTTAAGTTTGCACATAATTCTTATTGTTTTATCACTTACACAGCTTAATAATTTTTTTTTTCTTATATTACCAAAACAAGTATTTTACATTCATTTGAAAAGTAGCTTTTCTGTTTGATAGGTTTCGAGAAAATTTATATAGTTTACACCCAGAAAATAAATGAACTTAATCCCTCCTAATTAGAGAAATATATCACTACTTTTATGGTGATTTAGTAATACCTTTTTTTTATAAGTAAAATTTTCCCAGAATATCTGAAGTGCTTAAGGCAAATTAGGTTTTTAAAATCAAATCAATCGTTTTTTAGCTGGTTTAAGTTGTTTTTTCCTCTTTGCGATTGACGAATTTCTTTCTAGGAATACGAAATTTTACATAAACTGATGATAGAATATTAATATTCATATTTAAGTTTAGATAGGAATTACACGCTTTATTACATAGGAATATTATTTTAATCTATGTAATGATAGAAAGATGTTTTTCTGTTTGCGCCTGTGTCTCTGTTGGTGAGAATGAAGGAAACCTATCACACCCAAATGTGCCAATTTTCCAGTTCGTCTCAAAACTGGCAAATGATGTGGCAAAAATATCAGTAGTTCAATTAATGGAAAGTGAGAGATTATAAAAAATGTAAGTACAGTAATTTACTTACATATTTTGTTTCTCTTCAGTAATTTATTCTTTTGTATTAAGACAATGCTACAAATTTTATTTTTAACTAAGATTACTAATATAATGAAAAGTCGTACATTTTAGCATTCACACCGAGGGAAAAAATACACTGTCTACGACTAGAACGAATAGTTAGTTGCATTCTGAACACCTAAACTAGAAATATACATAACCGAACTATGCAAATAAAGTGAACAACTAAGCTGAAAAGACGAAATGATCTAGAATTTCTAGTCCCTTGTTTTCTAGGTGACTAAACGATACTGAATCGTTTCAATAGAGAAAAATCATCGCTTGATTTCAGGAATGGTTTCATAAACTAAAATTTTAGCTATTGAAACCAACTTGTTGTGTACGTATCTATTTGCCGTAATTTGTAAATAATTTTGACCACAAGAATATAGAAAAACGCTCTGAATTCTAGTAGGAGACTGCAGAACTCTTTGGCAAAGGGAGTTAGAATTTATAAGGATGACCTGCAACTATTTTTTTAGAGCTACGATTTAGATTCTAGATGCCAGAATTATATATTTTAACAGTGCATTTGGTAACCAATTTAATTTAGAGGTCTGCACGGGCCGGAATTTCCAGGACCGGGCCCGGCCTGGCCCGTTGTAAAACGCAAAAGTTCGGCCCTTGCCCGGCCCGTTTAAATTTTTATATTTTCGGCCCGGCCCGTTTTGGCCCGTTACAAGTTCTACGATTTCTAAAAAAATCAGATTTTTATCATATAATCAAGATTCCTTTAAAGAATACTGCATACATACCTACGGAATGTTTTTACAGTATATTTTACAGACAATATACATTAACAACATTAATGATTATTTAGATTCTCAGGCTTTCAACATTCGAATAAAGATTCATTAACAAATTAATATCGCTTAGAATAAAAGAAAATGGAAAGAAAGCTAAAAACATCGTTACTTTTGAAGCTGTTTAATAAAAGAAGATTTATAAAAATATTTCCTTATCATTTTTTTAGAGATTTTAAATCCAAATTCATTCTTAAATTCAAAAAAGCTCCTTTCTGATACATTTCTAAATTCATCTTTTTTCTCAGAAACGCATAAGATTAGCAGGTATCTTTATTCAGAAACTATATAATCGAATGGCGTTATGCAATTTTTTGATACAAGCAATTTAAGAATACTGCAAGCAAATAAAATACTTTCATAATTAACGTTTTGAATAGAATTTCCGGAAGCGATAGCATGGGAAGAGATAAAAAAAACATGCAATCATCTGAGGAACTATTTTATCTCAACAAGGTAATCCAAGTATTTTATTTACCAAAAATGAAAAACGCTATTCGATTCCAAATCCTTTCAATAGTTAGGCTTATCACTTTTATACTTTTACAATTTAAAATTAATCAGAAAATTGTCAAACTTTCCATTATTGAGAAATTAATTTAAAAGCCATCAAGAAGTGTATATCCAAAGATTAGGCTAACATAAGTTCTTTATCGCTGTTAATAATTTTACATGAGTAAGCTAAAAAAATATTAAAACGGGTTATGTTATACACAATGTAATTCTCCGATGCCGATCCCGACACTGTAAATTTTTATATTGATGCTGTTAAACTAGTATGGCTCGTGACACACATTTATACTTATTCTCGTTAAAACCATTTTCGTTGAAATAAGCTCATATTTTATCGTTTCTGTCGAAATCTTCAAAACGAGCCGGCAGGCCCGAAAAAGTTTTTAATCGGCCCGGCCCGTCTGGCCCGTTTAATTTTTTGCCGGCCCGGCAAAAGATAAAAATTATGTATCTATAAAGATAAAAATTACATTATAGATAGGCTACTTTTCCATAATTGTGTTAAAGGATGAGTTTTTTTTTCACTTCAAGTTCGGGTTGACAATATATATATATAACAGGTCGAATTTCCTGTTAACATTATGCAGAATTCACGTGTTCCAGTTGAGTACATCCATAATCGTAAAGGGCTCTAATCCAAATACATTTCACTGTCTAATTTTGGATTTTGGATTAGTTTAAAAAACAAAACTTTCATTATTTTTCTTGAAAGAAAAAAAATCGCGTATTTCCACGATTTCCCAAATTTTACGAAGATTTTGAATCCTTCACAATTAATCTATCCAGAATCAATGCTTAAGCCCTATATAGTAGTAGATTTTGTCGTCTTTTCTATAAAGTTTAATTGAAAATAGTAAAGTTGTTTTCTGTAATAAATTTTTCATTTCGCCGTAATTGGGATGTTTGTTTTTATTATATGAATCTATTTGATACATTACCCGTCCAATATTATATTTTATATAGAAGTATAGAGAATTTTTTTTTTTTTTAAATTCAAACAATCTTAATAGTATGACTTTCATACAATTCTTTAAAGGCAATAAGAAAATGAGAAATTTGTGTTGATGGTGATGAAAATCCAGGAAGAATTTTTTATTATTATTATTGCATTAATTTATTTTTTGCATTAACTTGCTTTCATAAAGTTTTTATCGCCAAAAAGCTTGTTGTTATGGTAATAGTAACTGAACCGTTTTCGAAACAAAATTTGTTTGACCCACAGTAACCCCAAAATGATACATTAATCGAAATTTCTCAAATATATGATCTATCGCAATGATCTTCTGTATATAGATCGAAAACATGGTAAAACACGAAATTCAGTTAAAATCGTTAGAGCCGTTTTTTAGATAAAATTGGTTTGACCCGTAGTGAATAAAAAGTGAGCCAGTAATCAAAATTTCTCGAACTAGCTTAATGATCTAGCTTAATGATCTATTCGTGCCCTAAAAAATACTAAAGAAATTCTTGTCAAAATCATTTAAGCTGCTTTTTAGATATAATTAGTCTGACCGGGGTCTATAGTAACCCTAAATAACCCGCTAATCGAGTTTTGTCGAACATGCGACGCAACCCAATGGTCTTCTTCACTGTAAAAAAAAAAAAAAAAAAAAATCTGTAAAGGTAGTACACTTTATCTAGGAAACTGGGATTCCAAGAACTTTTCCTGTCACGGTAACAACAAAAACTCAAGTTTTAGAATCGGTTACATGGATTTTTCCTGTTATCGTTACATGAAAAGTTGTTGGAATCCCAGTTTCCTAGAAAATGTTTAGTACCTTTACAGATTTTTTTTACAGTGTTGATCCTGAAAACGATAAAATACAAAACTTAATCAAAATCCTTAGAGGCGCTTTCTAGAAAGTTAGAATGACCCACAGTGACCCAAAAATGACTCACTAATACAAATTTCTCGAACACTGGATGTAATCCAATGGTCTTCTTGATTCTGAAAAAGATAAAATACAAAACTTAATCAAAATCCTTACACTGTAAAAAAAAAAAAAAAAAAAAAAAAAAAAAAAAAAAAATGTAAAGTTACTAAATTTTTTCTAGGAAACTAAGATTCCTAGAACTTTTCCTGTAACAGCAAAAATTCAAGTTTCAGAGTCGGTTGCATGAAATTTTCATGTTACCATAACATGAAAAATTCTTGAAATCACAGTTTCTTAGAAAAAATTTAGAAATTTTACAGAATTTTTTTTACAGTGTAGAGGCACTTTCTAGAAATATTATTATTTTCAACACAATCTAACTGATTGGTAAAGTAATCATACGAATTGAATATTTCCAACTGAGCGAAAAATTGACCAGGCTGGGAATCGAACCCAGATACTTGGCTTACAATGCCAATGCTTTACCTGTTAAGCTACCTGGGCGATAGCCAGCTGGGATTTTTCGCTCAGATAACCTTATTGGTCATAACATCTGGTTTGTCATTTAGACAGCTCAACAGAATAGAACGCAGGTAATGGAACTCCATATGGGGCTTCCATATGGGAACTCCAGGCTGGGTTCGATTCTCAGCCTGGTCAATTTTTCGCTCAGTTGGAAATATTCAATTCGTATGATTATTTTACCAATCAGATTGTGTTGAAAATAATAGTATATGTACGTACCCATCGTCATATGCAGTTCCATTACCTGCGGTCTATTCTGTTGAGCTGTCTAAATGACAGGGTGGATGTTATGACCAATAAGGTTATCTGAGCGAAAAATCCCAGCTGGCTATCACCCAGGTAGCTTAACAGGTAAAGCATTGGCCTTGTAAGCCAAGTATCTGAGTTCGATTCCCAGCCCGGTCAATTTTTCGCTCAGTTGGAAATATTCAATTCATATGATTATTTTCTAGAAAGTTAGATTGACCCATACACTGTAAAAAAATTCTGCAAAGTTACTAAACTTTTTCTAGGAAACTGGGATTCCTACAACTTTTCCTGTAAAAGTAACAGCAAAAATACTAGTTTTAGAGTCGGTTACATGAAATTTTCATGTTACCGTAACATAAAAAGCTCTTGGAATCCCAGTTTCCTAGAAAAAGTTTAGTAATTTTGCAGATTTTTTTTTACAGTGTAGAGACCCAAAATGACTCACTATTACAAATTTCTCAAACATGTGACTTATAAACTTATCGTGCCGTAAAACAAGATAATGTGAAATTTTTGTCAAAATCGTTTGAAACATTTTTTGAAAGCTTGACCCTGATCGATTGTGATCACCTAATCTTGAACATGCGAATTAGCACAATGAACGATAGAACACAAAATTTAATCAAAATCGTTTGAGCCATTATCTATATAAAATTAGCATGGTTTACAGTGATCCAAAAATAACCCTGTAATTGAAATTGATATAATTAGCTTGGCCCGGACCATAGTGATCCCAAATGGCCTACTAATAGAATTTTGTCAAACATGCGACTTAACACAATGATTTCTCGATCCCGAAGACGATAAAATACAAAATTTCAAAATTCAAAATCGTTAGAGGCATTTTCTAGAAAATTAGCTTCACCTATAGTGACCCGAAATTAACTTAGCATTCAAAATTTCTGAAACATGTGACTTAGAAAAATGACCTTATCGCGCCCGGAAAAGGTGTAATACAAAACTTTGTCAACATGTGACCTAATCAAATAGCCAAAAAATGGTTGGATACGAAATTTCGTTAAAATCGATTGAGCCATTTTTTATAAATAATTTGCTAGACCCTGATTCTTTATATCACAAAATGACTCACTAATCGAGATATTTCGAACGCGCGAATAAACCCAATCGTCTTTATGTGCTCGAAAATGGTAAAATAAATTTTTTGTCCACTCTTAGCTTTCCTCTTAGTGGGCAATCTAAAAAATATTTTATGGGTAAAAAATCTGTTAGTTTTAAATAGAAAAAAAAATTGCTTTTATTTTAATTTTGACTTGCAAGCCCGGGTTCGAATCCCTTATTTAAATAATTTAAATTTAAATTCAAAATTAAATATTTATCAGAAGCGAAGCATATACTAAATGAATTAAGGTTTTTATGTCTAAACATTCAAAATATTTGATTATTCATTTCCGCATAAAATATAGTCAAACATTATGCAAATATTTAAACTCCGAAAAAAATCTATAGTTTGTATAAAATTATCGCTTTTAGAAGTGAAAAAATATGGGCCTCTAAAAACCCATAATTTTCTTTTTTGCTTTCAAATACTTTAATGGAATAAAAACTTATTTTATTCCATCCCAACTCTCTCGAGATCGTCAAATTTAATTAATTAGAATCACTTTAGAAGATATTTCTTTAGAACGCTTTGATTATTTTAAAAGTATTGAAGGCTGTAATAATCTATATTTTATGTGTGGGATTATCAAATATCCCTCCATTTTTACGCTAATTAAGTAAGGCAGTTTAATCTCAATTTTTATTAGTTGCTTCTTGCTTTATATTATATTTCCACATGAATAAGAAAAAGGTAATAAATAAATAAATAAATAAATAAATGAAGCTATTTAAAAATTTAAACTGGAATTAAAATAAATAACAATAAACACCAGTTAAATAATTAGAAAAAAAGTTTGATTTTTTAAATATCATCAAAAAAATTCATATTGGTCCTGCAAAGTTTTTAAGTACAGATCACTTCATCATTTTACTTGTTAATGCACAACAAAAATAACACAAAAAAACGACTGCTTTATTTTAATAAAACAATAGAAAACTCAGCCAAACAAAAACTTCTATTTAATGCTCTTTAAATTATTTTTAAATCATTAGATTTTTTATGTATTTATTTTTTTTGCGTTTTTAACAGATATCTGTACATTGTAAAACATTTGTGTAACGTTACTCCATAAAACTGGTGGCAGCCTTGCTGCCTCCAATTTCGTGGAAGGCTTTAACCGATATAACTGGTGTAACATTGCGAAGTTACACCAGTAATATATGTTTAAATTACACCATTATATAAATGAAAAATTACTCTGTAACATGGAAGTCATAGTTGCCACCAATTTTATGGAGTAACGTAACTTAAATGTTTTACAGTGCAGCTTTACTAAAACTATTTTTGTAGATTTACAACTTTTTTTTGTATAGTGTAAAGATAAAATTTTAGTAAACATACAGATTTCTGTAACATTATATCTGTAGAATCACAGACATTTTTCTTACAGTGCAGTACATTGTAAAAAAAATATCTGTAATCCTACAGATGTAAAATTGCCGAAATCTGTATGCTTACTAACATCTTATCTGCACACTAAACAAGAAAAGATATAAATCCCAAAACTATTTTTTGTAAAAGTACAGAAATCTGCAACTTTACAAACGAATCTGTTAAAATTACAGTTATTTTACTAAAATTTTATTTGTAACCTGCACTGTCAGAAAAATTCGTCAATATACACTAAGTTATCGTTATTTTTTCACAAATAACTTCTGTTCTCCCAGAAAACGTATTTGTTCTGTGAGTTCATTCCGAAAGTCGAAAAATGAGGAAACGATTCCGTTTATATCTAGCACGCATGCGCATTGGGTCTGTTAGTAATAAATTCGAATTTATTTTTAAAATGAAAAACAAAAATATTCTATCGATTAAAATGTCTAATTTAGTTTTAAAAGACAAAAATGTTTTCGAATTTAAAAATAAATAACAATTACTTTCTTTATTCGTTCAAAAATTCTCACAATCTGTTATTCAAAGTTGGATAAGTTGAATAAAGTTCAATATACTAAGTTATTTCTATGATAAATATTCGCATATAAAATATACTTTAAGTGAAGACATTTAAAAAATATTTTAATTAAAAAATAAAATGCAAAAAAAATTGATATTATAAAAAAAAATCTTATCAAATAAAAATAAAGCATCCATGTTTTTTCTCTGACAATCTACGTTATATATTTAAAATTCACATTTTTATACTATATTAATACTAAACGTAAAGAAAGAAAAAAAAAACCAGCCACAGTTTCATTAAAGAAGAAAACTTTCCGAGATTAACTGCAAAATTAAAAGCTTTTTAACGAAATACACCAAACCACACCCATATGAAATCAACGCTTCTATTTTAAAGCAAAATCTTCATGTGAAATCGTGGCGCTGTGGATGAGTGTTGGCCTTATAATCCTGGGGTCCTCAGTTCGATCCTCACCTCTTCCGCGTTGATTTTTTCCAAACTTTTTTTCAAGTGACGGATATTTTTCCTCTTTTGACGGAGAAAAAAATAAACGGAAAATCATCAATGTACAGACAATGTCTAGCAGCAGTGCTGCCAGTACTTTTTCTGTGAAAAGACGGAAGTTTTTTTGAAAGTGTGGTTTGCAGTTACAAAAAAAAAAAAAAAAAAAAAAAGTTTTGGTAACTATACTATCTTTAAGCATTTAAATGTAAGGCAATGAACAGTACTAAAATAATCGAGGTGGGCGACTTTTTACACACAAACATATTTAATAAAACTGACGGCACTACAGACGACATATACACATATTGTAAACACAGAACAACTATCTGGAACGTAGATACATTATGTTCCTTACATAATTCCATGGAATAGACAAGGGGCGCCATCTACCGTTTAACCTGAAAAGTAAAAGTATAAAATACCACAGCTCTTCCCCACTTAGTAATGAAGTCGGTCAGGAGCTCTTCGATGTCTTCTGGACCTTCTAAGTACCTGTGGAGAAGAAGAAGAATTAGTTTTTACATGTTCAGGGGCATCAACTGTAGCACTAGTAGGAACCGACGGTTTTTGGTGAATATTATCAGAGTTAGCTGAATTAGAACTCGAAGAATCAGGATTATGAAAGTCAGTTGGAGTAGGATCTGGAACAACTGGAACATGAGAGTCAACTGGTTGCGGATCTGTGAAACTTGACTGTAAGGGTGGAAAATCATCTTGCTTCACACTTGTATTTTCACTTCTAAAATTTTCTGTAACATTTTCTTCTGAATTTGGATCATTGGTTAAAGAAATATCTTCTCCTACATTAGTTATTTGATCCACATGCCTTTTCCAAATATTCGAACCAACTTGAACTCTGTAATGTAATTTTCCTTCTCTTGCTACAATTCGACCAATTTTCCATTTGGCTTCTGGAGTATAATTTCTTACAGCTACTTTCTGGTTGACTTCAAATTCTTTTACTTTAACTTTAGATTTCCTTGCAGTTTGCTTTTCATGAACAAAATTTGCAACATTTGGCACGATCAAATCTATGTTTGTTCTTATGTGACGCTTTAGAAATAAAGATGCAGGACTTTCCCCCGTTGTAACATGTGGCATCTTCCTGTACTGCATAAGAAAGTTATTCAGCTTCATTTGTAAAGTACCTGGTTCAGACGCTAAGGCTTTTAATCCACGTTTGACCGTTTGCACATATCTCTCAGCCTGTCCATTTGTAGATGGATGGTACGGTGCACTAAACTTATGTTTTACACCATGACTTTTTAAGAACATTTCAAATTCTTCAGATGTAAACTGCCTAGCATTATCTGATACCAAAGAAATAGGAAAACCGTATCGTGCAAAGAGAGAAGAAAGACAAATAATTGTATTTTCTGAAGTTGTACTAGGAACTATAAATACTTCTGGCCATTTACTATAAGCATCAACCACTAACAAAAGCATTTTTCCGTTAACAGGACCAAAATAATCAATATGAATTCTCTGCCATGGAGCAGTAGGCCATTCCCAATGATGTGTATCAACTTTAGGAGGATTATTTTTCAAATTTACACAAATAGAGCAATTTCTTGCAATATCTTCTATATCATGGTCTATTCCTGGCCACCATACAAAACTACGGGCTAAAGATTTCATTTTCACTATACCAAAATGACCAAAATGTAATTCCTTTAATATTTGTTGTCGATGGATTTCTGGGATAACTACCCTACAACCTTTTAAAATACAACCATGCTGAAGAGTAAATTCTTCTTGTTTACCACCAAAAAGTAAATTCTTAGGAATTTCTGAACCAGAAATGAGGTGATGAAAAATTTGTCGCAAAAGAGGATCGGTTTTTGTAGCTGAAGCAATAGATTTAGCATTTAAAGGTAAAACAGAAAGTTGATTTATTTGAATGATTTCCGATTCATCAAGTCCTTCATTTGAATTAAATTCGTGGGGCAAATCTTCACTACGTAATGGAAGACGTGAGAGTGCATCGACATTACCGTGTTCAGTAGTTTTCTTATAGCGGATGTCATACTGGAACGCTTGTAAATATATGGCATATCTTTGCATTCTAGCAGCTGATAAAACCGGAATACTTTTAGAAGGTGAAAAAATTGAAACTAATGGTTTACTATCAGTAAACAAAGTGAATCTGTTACCGTACAAATATTGAAAAAATTTCTTAACACCAAATATTATTGCTAATGCCTCCTTATCTACTTGACTATACCGTTTTTCGGCATTATTCAAGGTTCTGGATACAAATCCAATAGGCTTTTCAGTCTTGTCTGGCATCACATGCGAAAGAACTGCAGAGATACCATATGGAGAAGCATCCGTAGCTAAGATTAAAGGTAATTTAGGATTGAAATGCGTCAGCACTCTGTCCGAAGTAATTTCTCTTTTTATTTTTTTAAACGCTTGATCACATTTGTAAGACCAGTTGAACTTTACATTCTTTTTAAGCAAATTATTCAAAGGATGTGCAATTGTCGATAAATTCGGTACAACCGAATTTACGCGTTTTTGGAAAGTTTTACTTCTACAAACCTTTCCAATATGGCCTTTTTTCTTACATATTTTACAAGTAGCATTAATAAATCTACATGAATTGGCTAGATGGGAAGTATTTCCGCATCTATAACATTTTAATTTACTTTTATTTGCTTCAGGAATTGTATTATTTATATGATTGTTGACATTTGACTTCTGACAGTCGTTAGAAAATTTCTTTGGGTGTACATTTTTTGAACTGGAAATTTTATTAATACTGAAATTTTTATTTTTAATTTCAGAAATTTCAATATCTACATTGTGTAAGGATAAAGCTTTCTCCACTGCTTTCTCAAAAGTTAAATCCTCTACTTGCGTAATCAATTTATTTTGAATGCTTTCGCTTTTCAAACCGCGTAAAAATTGTTCAAGTAAATTTTCATTTAATGTATCACCCGTAAAACAACAAAAAGTTGTATTTTTCTTTAATCTAGCAGCGAAATCTTGAACTGATTCCGACTCATTTTGGTAACACTTACGAAATTTGATTCTTTCAATAAATTTGTTGGGGGCGGGGCTTAGATGCTTTATCAATATATCAACAATCTCCGAATATTTTAATGTTTCACATTCTTTAGGGAAACATAAATTACTCAGTAAATTATACAGCTTAGGGCCCATGCAAGATAAAAGGGCTGCAACTTTTTTTTCCTCTTTTAATTCATTCAGAATAAAATTCTGTTCCAGGCGTTTAATATAAGCCTGAAATGTTTCTACTTTATCATCATATTCCTTGAATGAAAACATCGTATTCTTTATGCAATAACACAGGGAAAAAAAAAGTACTTTAAAATTCAATGTACTTACCACCCCCTTGTTTTAAAGCTGCTGATATATTCTGGAAAGCTGCTGTTACCTTGTATGTTTGTCGAACGCAAAAACGAAAGAAGAAGCCATTTCTCTTGGGCGCGCCGTTATTCCTTTAAAATTTTTACGGTAGAAACTTTTAACATCTCGTCGCCATTATACTATCTTTAAGCATTTAAATGTAAGGCAATGAACAGTACTAAAATAATCGAGGTGGGCGACTTTTTACACACAAACATATTTAATAAAACTGACGGCACTACAGACGACATATACACATATTGTAAACACAGAACAACTATCTGGAACGTAGATACATTATGTTCCTTACATAATTCCATGGAATAGACAAGGGGCGCCATCTACCGTTTAACCTGAAAAGTAAAAGTATAAAATACCACAGTAACAAAGTTTTCTAAAAATTTTTAGTAACTTATCAGATTTTTTGATTGTCAGTGCAAATTTGTATCTGCTACATAAATTTTTGCTGTTGATGTTATATAAAAAAATATTGAAATCCCAGTTTCCTAGAAAACTTTTAGTAACTTTGCGGATTTTTTTTACCGTAAGTCGTATCAATGTACGCTGTAAAAATAAATCTGTAAAGTTACTAAAAGTTTTCGGGGAAATCGGGATACCTAGACCTTTTTATGTAACGGCAACAGTAAAATTTCATCTACAAGGTTATTTTCTACTTATTACACAATGATTTTTAAATGTATTTTACAATATACTACACTGTAAAAAAAAAAATTCTGTAAAGTTACTAAACTTTTTCTAGGAAACTGGGATTCCTACAACTTTTCCTGTAAAGGTAACAGCAAACGTTCTAGTTTTAGAGTCGGTTACATGAAATTTTCAAGTTACCGTAACATGAAAAGTTCTTGGAATCCCAGTTTCCTAGAAAAAGTTTAGTAACTTTGCAGATTTTTTTTTACAGTGTAGTTAGATTGTATAGATTATGTTTATATAATTTTTATTACATATATTTTTTATCTTTTTCTTCCTCTGTAATCCATTAAATAGAATAATATAGCATAAAAGATAAAAAAGATCTTTAAGGCAATATTAAATTTATAATATAAAAGAGTTTTAATTGAAAATAAATATTTATCATTTAATAAATGAAGTAGCAATCCACGCATATTATTCAATATGATAAGATATTACATATTAAAATTTAATTACTACAGGATTTTAATTGCATGATTTCAAATTCATTCCAAATGTTAATATTGTTATTGTAGTTATAATTTTATATGACTTTATTTCAAATCTGTTGCCTCTTGGATTTCAAATTAAAAGTAGTTGAAATTACATTATGTTTTAAAATATTTAAATATTGTTAGCCTGAAGCATAAATATTTATATTTTGTTGATATATCACTTACATATAAACACATTACATTTTGATAGAAACTTTACAATATACAATAACTACATTTCAATTTTTGATTGTAGAACAAGTTGTCACATTAAAATTAACTGAATCGCAAAATTCATACAAATATATTCATATGAGCAAATCTATGCATACCACGAGAAATTTTAATATGAGAACTAAGAATATCGGTATATTTAAACATTTAAAATTATAAAAGTGTCAAGAAAAAAAAAACAATTTTTGATAAGTTGAATTGAGATCTTAGGGTGAATCAAACTGATAAGGCATTTAATAAAATACGAAGAAGAAAATCGCTAACTAAGATAATATATTTATTAAAACATAAAATAACTATCTTAAGTATCGATAGCATTGAATCTTTTATTCATCATTAATAAAATTGGACTTATTATCATTAATATTATTATTAAATTTTCATTAACTATGGATTTTACATTTATATTTTTTCAAAGAGCGTTTTTAAAGTGAAATGTCCTTTCATAAGAAATTCATATAATACTAACATCTTTATAAATTTCCGAAACTATGTTTTGTCTATTTCCATGTCTGTTAAAAAAGACATTTCTTTGAACATTTCAAACAAGATAGTGTAACAATGTAGTAAGAATAGTATTAAATAAAATAATCTTTATAATTTTCGAATCTGTGTTTTGTCTATTTACGTGTCAGTCAAAGAGACGTTTCTTTCAACATTTCAAACAATGTAGTGTAACCATGGAGTAAGAATAGTATTAAATAAAATAATCTTTATAATTTTCAAATCTGTGTTTTGACTATTTGTGTGTCAGTCGAAGAGATATTTCTTTCAACATTTCAAACAATATTGTGTAACAATGGAGTAAGAATAATACTATATAAAATAAACATTATAATTGTCGAATCTCTGTTTTGTTTACTTGCGTGTCAGTCAAAGAGACATTTCTTTCAATATTTCAAACAATATTGTGTAACAATGGAGTAAGAATAGTACTAAATAAAATATTCTTTATAATTTTGGAATCTGTGTTTTGTCTATTTGCGTGTCAGTCAAAGAGACGTTTATTTCAACATTTCAAACAATGTAGTGTAACCATGGAGTAAGAATAGTATTAAATAAAATAATCTTTATAATTTTCAAATCTGTATTTTGTCTATTTGCGTGTCAGTCAAGGAGATGTTTCTTTCAACATTTCAAACAATATTGTGTAACAATGGAGTAAGAATAGTACTAAATAAAATAATCTTTATAATTTACGAATCCGTGTTTTGCCTATTTACGGGTCAGTTAAAAGAATGCTTCTTTGGACCTTTCAACAATATCGTGTAACAATGGAGTAAGAATAGTATTAAATAAAATAATCTTTATAATTTTCAAATCTGTGTTTTGTCTATTTGTGTGTCAGTCGAAGAGATGTTTCTTTCAACATTTCAAATAATATTGTGTAAAATGGAGTAAGAATAATACTATATAAAATAAACATTATAATTGTCGAATCTGTGTTTTGTTTATTTGCGTGTCAGTCAAAGAGGCATTTCTTTCAACATTTCAAATAATATTGTGTAACAATAGAGTAAGAATAGTACTAAATAAAATAATCTTTATAATTTTCGAATTTGTGTTTTGTCTATTTGCGTGTCAGTCAAAGAGACGTTTCTTTCAACATTTCAAACAATATTGTGTAACAATGGAGTAAGAATAGTACTAAATAAAATAATCTTTATAATTTTCGAATCTGTGTTTTGCCTATTTGCGTGTCAGTCAAAGAGACGTTTCTTTCAACATTTCAAACAATATTGTTACGAATTTTGTAAATAGTTAGTGTTTGTACCCTAAAATAATGTAAATAATCTTATTAAGCTGCATTCCTTTACTAATGTTAGTTTTTGTTACATTGTCTCTGTTATCAAGCAAACCTGTCTATTATTTTTCAGTGAATGTCTACGGCAGATTGGCGAAATATTATAACTATCGTCAAGTTGGCTTCACATTTGACGACTAATTTTGGTCGCCAAGTTTGGCGATATATCGCCAAGCTGCCGACAAACTTGGCGAAGGTTGACAATGGTAACCCTTCCCTATCTATGGTAACCCTTCCCTCTCTATGGTAACCCCCCCTTAGGTATACTGATACATTGAATGTTATTCCGTGGTTTTCTGGATTTTTCTAGAAGCTTGTAGAAATTTCCAGTGCCGCGAGCCTATATATAAGAGAGCGATGCAAGCTGGTTGTTGTTATTATTTATCAGTCAGTCATTCAGTGAGCTACTAGAGATTGTTTAAGCAAGATTTCTTGATATATTGAGATTTATCTACGTTGCTTTGAATGTGAAATAGTGTTGAGACGTTGTTTAAACAATCCCTGTGACATATACCTGTACTTGTACGTGTGATTTGCAGAGTTATTTCCGAATCCCTGTTAATATTTGTGAGTTTCAAAGTCTCTGTGGCTATGAAGCTTTGTAAATAAATTATTTTCTGTTTTTATAAGAGACAAGACTTTGAGCTTGACTAACCATAAGATCAAAAGAACCCTATATACGCAACAATATTGTGTAACAATGGATTAAGAAAAGTACTAAATAAAACAATCTTTATAATTTTCGAATCTGTGTTTTGTCTATTTGCGTGTCAGTCAAAGAGACGTTTCTTTCAACATTTCAAACAATATTGTGTAACAATGGATTAAGAATAATACTATATAAAATAAACTTTATAATTTTCGAATCTGTGTTATGTCTATTTGCGTGTCAGTCAACGAGACGTTACTTTCAACATTTCAAACAATATAGTGTAACCATGGAGTAAGAATATTACTAAATAAAATAATCTTTATCATTTTCGAATCTATGTTTTGTCTATTTGCGTGTCAGTCAAAGAGACCTTTCTTTCAACATTTCAAACAATATGGTGTAACAATGGAGTAAGACTAGTACTAAATAAAATAATCTTTATCATTTTCGAATCTGTATTTTGTCTATTTGCGTGTCAGTCATAGAGACGTTTCTTTCAACATTTCAAATAATATTGTGTAACAATAGAGTAAGAATAGTACTAAATAAAATAATCTTTATAATTTTGGAATCTGTGTTTTGTCTATTTGCGTGTCAGTCAAAGAGACGTTTCTTTCAACATTTCAAACAATGTAGTGTAACACTGGAGTAAGAATAGTTTAAATGAAATAATGTTTATAATTTACGAATCTTTGTGTTGTCTATTTGCGTGTCAGTCAGAGACGTTTCTTTCAACGTTTCAAACAATATAGTGTAACCATGGAGTAAGAATAGTACTAAATAAAATAATCTTTATAATTTTCGAATCTGTATTTTGTCTATTTGCGTGTCAGTCAAGGAGATGTTTCTTTCAACATTTCAAACAATATTGTGTAACAATGGAGTAAGAATAGTACTAAATAAAATAATCGTTATAATTTACGAATCCGTGTTTTGCCTATTTACGGGTCAGTTAAAAGAACGCTTCTTTGGACCTTTCAACAATATCGTGTAACAATGGAGTAAAAACAGTACTAAATAAAATTTTTTTTGTAATTTTCGAATAGTTGTTTTGGCTATTTGCGTGTCTGTTAAAAAAGACGCTTCTTTGAAATTTCAAACAACGCAGATAATAATAAGAATAGTACTAAATTAAGTAATAGGTACTATTTAAAATGCCTTTATAAGATTTTACAATGATATTTACAGTTTTAAACCACGTAAAGACATTTTTTTTATCAACATAAATATACTTTCAACCGAAAGAAAAAAAAAGTCAAATACAGTGGGTGATTGGTCAACGAAGAGAATTGACTGAAATATTAAATTAAATTTTTATTTTAACTAAAAATGATTAAAAGGCATTGAAATAATTAGAAATGATTACAACATAATAACAATTTTGTAATTTTCTAAAAAATAATAAATCGAATAATTAGTAATATAAAACTCATTAAAATCGATCCTGATCAAATTGAATCTACTTTATTTTAATAAAAAGCTAATGAATATTGCACTCCAGAATCACTCATAAGATGACGCTTTTACTGTGAGTTCTTGGGCACTTCCCCAAGCTGATTTCCTGGATACATCCGGAGGAAAGGTTTCCTGGGTACTTTTTTCAGGACTAGCGTCCCTCGGTCCATCTGTTACTCTGTGAAGCGTTACTGAATCTCATTCTCGGAGAAATCGTAAAAGTCTCTTCCCCCGGAAGTCCGGATTTTGTCATTTTACTATTGGGTTTAATTTGTGATGACCTTGAATTCCTGAGGAAGTATTGAGGAGCTTTTGTGCTATTTGTGCTGGTGACTGCAGGTGACACCTTCGAACAGAGGGTGGTCGAGGTGAGAGGCCAGTGTGATACTGACTGCCTAGCGCGCGCCGTTCTGGGAGGCATCGGCTGGCAGATCCGCTTCTAGTATCTACCTTCGCAGAGAACTGGACCGGAGACTCACCGGCTAATGCGGTGGCGCATCGAATCTCATTAGATAATTCTATTTTGTATGCTACTAGACATAGGCGTAGCGTCGGGGGGGCCCGGGGGGGCACGTGCCCCCCCAATCATCTATACCCGGGCGCCAGAACAGAAGGCGTAGGGGCGCAAAATGAAGGCTTTTTTTTGTCTTTATATGCAAAAATTTATGTATATATATCGAATTTGAATAAAAAGATCTCACAAACGGAAAATACAAAAGCAAAACTGAACCAAGTGTATCTTTATGCATTCTGTCATTAAATAAATCAGTCTATACTCAAAAACACTCTTCTGTGTGAAACTGTACTTCATCGACCATTGACAAAAAACAAACGATTTACCTAGGGGTTGCAGAGGGGGAGCCAAATGAAGATTTTGTTTGTCTTTGCATTCAAAAATGTATATGTATGGAATTTACATAAGAATGTCTAACAGCCTGAAACCAAGCGATTTCTCTAGGGTTTGCAGAGGGGCGCCATATGAAGATTTGTTTGTCTTTACATACAAAAATGTATATGTATGGAATTTGCATAAGAATGTCTCACAGCCTGAAACCCAGCGATTCCCCTAGGGTTTGCAGAGGGGGCGCCAAATGAAGATTTTGTTTGTCTTTACATGCAAAAATGTAAATGTATGGAATTTGCATAAAAATGTCTCACAGCCTGAAACCAAGCGATTTCCCTATGGTTTGCAAAGGGGGCGCCAAATGAAGATTTTGTTTGTCTTACATACAAAAATGTATATGTATGGAATTTGCATAAAAATGTCTCACAGCCTGAAACCAAGGGATTTCCCTAGGGTTTGCAGAGGGGGCGCCAAATAAAGATTTTGTTTGTCTTTACATACAAAAATGTATATGTATGGAACTTGCATAAGAATATCTCACAGCCTGAAACCAAGCGGTTTCCCTAGAGTTTGCAGAGGGGGCGCCAAATGAAGATTTTGTTTGCCTTTACATACAAAAATGTATATGTATGGAATTTGCATAAAAAGCCTCACAGCCTGAAACCAAGCGATTACCCTAGGGGTTGAAGAGGGGGCGCCAAATTAAACTTTTGTTTGTCTTTACATACAAAAATGTATATGTATGGAGTTTGCATAAAAATGTCTTACAGCCTGAAACCAAGCGATTCCCCTAGGGTTTGCAAAAGGGGCGCCAAATGAAGATTTTGTTTGTCTTTACATGCAAAAATGTAAATGTATGGAATTTGCATAAAAATGTCTCACAGCCTGAAACCAAGCGATTTCCCTATGGTTTGCAGAGGGGGCGCCAAATGAAGATTTTGTTTGTCTTACATACAAAAATGTATATGTATGGAATTTGTATAAAAATATCTCACAGCCTGAAACCAAGCGGTTTCCCTAGAGTTTGCAGAGGGGGCGCCAAATGAAGATTTTGTTTGCCTTTACATACAAAAATGTATATGTATGGAATTTGCATAAAAATGCCTCACAGCCTGAAACCAAGCGATTACCCTAGGGGTTGAAGAGGGGGCGCCAAATTAAACTTTTGTTTGTCTTTACATACAAAAATGTATATGTATGGAGTTTGCACAAAAATGTCTTACAGCCTGAAACCAAGTAATTCCTTTAGGGGTTGCAGAGGGGGCGCCAAATGAAGATTTTGTTTGTCTTTGCATGCAAAAATGTAAATGTATGGAATTTGCATAAAAATGTCTCACAGCCTGAAACCAAGGGATTTCTCTAAGGTTTGCAGAGGGGGCGCCAAATAAAGATTTTGTTTGTCTTTACATACAAAAATGTATATGTATGGAATTTGCATAAGAATATCTCACAGCCTGAAACCAAGCGGTTTCCCTAGAGTTTGCAGAGGGGGCGCCAAATGAAGATTTTGTTTGCCTTTACATACAAAAATGTATATGTATGGAATTTGCATAAAAATGCCTCACAGCCTGAAACCAAGCGATTACCCTAGGGGTTGAAGAGGGGGCGCCAAATTAAACTTTTGTTTGTCTTTACATACAAAAATGTATATGTATGGAGTTTGCACAAAAATGTCTTACAGCCTGAAACCAAGTAATTCCTTTAGGGGTTGCAGAGGGGGCGCCAAATGAAGATTTTGTTTGTCTTTACATGCAAAAATGTAAATGTATGGAATTTGCATAAAAATGTCTCACAGCCTGAAACCAAGCGATTTCCCTATGGTTTGCAGAGGGGGCGCCAAATAAAGATTTTGTTTGTCTTTACATACAAAAATGTATATGTATGGAATTTGCATAAAAATGCCTCACAGCCTGAAACCAAGCGATTACCCTAGGGGTTGAAGAGGTTGCGTCAAATTAAAATTTTGTTTGTCTTTACATACAAAAATGTATATGTATGGAGTTTGCATAAAAATGTCTCACAGCCTGAAACCAAGTGATTTCCTTAGGGGTTGCAGAGGGGGCGCCAAATGAAGATTTTTTTTTTGTCTTTACATACAAAATTGTATATGTATTGAAATTGCATAAGAATGTCTCACAGCCTGAAATCCAGCGATTCCCCTAGGGTTTGCAGAGGGGGCACCAAATGAAGATTTTGTTTGTCTTCACAAACAAACATGTGTATGTATGGAATTTGCATAAGAATGTCTCACAACCTTAAAATTCGAAGGGAAAACTGCACCAAAGCATCTCTATGCCTTCTGTCATTTAAATAGGTTTAGTCTCTCTTCACATAAAATAGGTCCTATTTTATGTGAAGATGCACCTCATCGATAATTGCAAAAGCAAAGCAATTCCCTGGGGGTTGCAGAGGGGACATGTGCCACTACGCCAAAACAAAAGACAAAAGGGGCGCCAAATGAAGATTTTGTTTGTCTTTGCATGTAAAAATGTGTAGAATATATATTGAATTTGCATAAAAATGTCTCACAGCTTAAAAATTCAAAATAAAACTGAAGTATCTCTATGTCGTCTATCATTTAAATAGGTTAGTCTCTACTCAAAAATTCTCTTCTGTGTGAAACTGTACCTCACCGACAATTGCCAAAAACCAAGCGATTTCCCTAGGGGTTGCAGAGGGGGCGGGGGGAATGTGTCTCGGACGCCAAAACAAAAGGCGAAGGAGGCGTCAAATTAAGATTTTTTCTTGTCTTTACATACAAAAATATATATGGAATTTGGTAAAAATGTCTCATAGCCAGAAAATTCGAAAAGAAAACTAAATCAAATGCATCCCTATGCCTCTTGTCATTTAAATAGGTTAGCTTTTGCTTAAAGATCTCTTCAGTGTGAAATTGTACCCTCAACGATAATTGCAAACGGCAACCAATTTCCCTAGGAATTGCTAAGGGGACACGTGCCTTGGACGCCAGAACGAAAGGCGAAAGAGGCGCCAATTAAAATTTTGTTTGTTTTAATATAGGGGAGAGTGGGGATACTTGAGCATAGGGGATACTTGAGCCACCCCTATTATCTCAACAGCTGGTTAATTTTTCTTTCTAAAACTGCCAATATGGTAACATATTTATAGTTCTGAACATGTAAAAAAGAAATCTCACATCTTGGTACCATTTTGAAAGTATAGTGATTAATAGTTGTTTTTTCCCTACCTGAAGTAAATATTTGGGTGCATAGTTTTTTTGTTTTTTTGTAATTAAAGTTTTGGTTAAAGTTGCAACTATATACATAAATTTAATAAGCATAATTTCAATTGTATTTTGAATCTAAAATAGTTCTAATAGCTGCATGCTTTATTTAGTAAAACTCTAGGAAACAAAAATTGTGGTAGTGGGGATACTTGAGCCAGTGAGAGTGGGGATGCTTAAGCCATGTCTCAACCACCCCTACTAGAAATTAAACATGGGTGAAACAAACAAAAAATAAAATTCCATCCTTATATTCACTAATAGATTTTTTTCTGGATAAAAGGGAGAATAATTTTTCATTTTATTTTTTTTCTTAAAAAAATAACGACCTAAAAATGTTTCAAAATGTATATTTTTTAAATGAAAATATCCATTTTATTTTTCATTTTGACTAACAAAATAGCCTGTCTAGATAAATGTAAACATAGTTTTCAATTTAATTTTTATTAAATTAAAATAACTTTTTAAAACTGTTTTACAGGCTATAAGCTCTAATACTTTAATTAGTTAAGTCCAACATATTAAAATATTTATTTTTTAATATAACATATTAAGATTAATATTTTATATTGAAATCGTAACTTCTGTTGCTGTAACTTTTTTTTTTATTTAAATAAGAAAATTGAAGAAAAATTGGTAAAAAAAGCGCACAAAAAACAAGACAAGCAACAAAAATCCCAGTTCAAACTTACCTGCATGGAGCCAAAGAGGAAGACAAATCTTTTCCTGTGAAATCAAAAAAGTGTTTGAAATAGTAGAATGATACCTCTGGCTTAAATTCCGACAGCTACTAAATTAAAAGCATGAGTTCTACACTATCATCAAAGGAAAATTCTGTCAATGATGGTGATGATGTGAAAAGAAAACCTTCTACTGATGGTTGGTTACTAATAAAATATGCCAGAAAGAAAACTGTAAAAATATTTGTTGGATAAGTGCTTAATATTTTGAAAATGAATTTTGCCCGATGAATTGCAGATTCCAAATTTAAATGGCTCTGAACTGAGGAGGCTTCTACCGTCGTTATAAGTCAAGTTAAAATTAGTCTACGACAGCCAGTTCTAACGACAAAAAATGATCTTATTACTAGCTTTGTTTTCTCAATTGGTTTTGAAGGACTTTATGTTTCATAATTTATCATTCTGTAAAATGTTTGTGCAAAAATAAAGCGAAAAAAATTACTTTTGTAGGTATTTTTCCGTCGTGGCTCAAGTATCCCTTCACCATGGCTCAAGTATCCCCCCCATGGGGATACTTGAGCCACGATGTAAAACAAAAAATAAACACTTATTATACATAGAAAAATAGTTCAAAATTAATTGAAAGTGGTTTTCAGTTGAAGAAAAAATATCAAATTTTCATTTTCAATATTTTATTTTATTCTAAGAAATTATAAAAAAATTAAAAAAATTAAAATTCAAAAAATGGCTCAAGTATCCCCATATTCCCCTATACTATAAAAAAAAGAATTTGAAACTAAATGCACGATGTCGACCTGGATCTACATAAATTTAGCTTCTGTAACTATTAACAATTACTAAATATATAAGTTAAGCTTAGAATTTTTACAGAATTTCATGCTATCAATGTAATGAAGGAGCGAATAAAATAAGTAAATTGATTTTGTATATCAATTTGATAAAATCTAAAATAATGATTAAAATCAGTGTATGTTATATATTAAGGGTGTTCTTAAATCAAAAAGGGCAACTTTGTGACACATGTTGCTTATGTTATGTTAATTTATTTTTGTTCGGAAATGCATGAAACTAGCAGGTGTTGTTATTCAGAAACTGTCTAATTGCACTCGGTCTTCTATTTTTTAAAAAAACACAATAGATTTTTCATAACAAGCCTTCAAAGTGGACACTTTTGAGCATATTTCCCGGTGAAAGCAGAAAAACCGGTCTAAAAGGAGGAGAAAATGGGTGATTACGTCATCGAAATAGCTTATAACTCGATAAGTAATTTAATTATCATAAAATGGAAAAGTAAGTTCAATTCGAAATCGCTCCCATAGTCAGGCATTAAATTTTTTTTATCTTTCTGTTAAAAAATGAATGTGTCAAAACGTTTTTCGCTTGTTGATAGAAAGAAACTATTATAATGTCAAAGTAATCTTCCATGTTGGGGAAGTATAAAAGTGCAGCTTAAGTCTGCTTGTTTCTTAATTAAATTAATTTTGTAAAGATGGTTTTCTTTTATTAACTTGTAAATAAATATGATTAATCGAGACATTATCTCAGTCTGTTTTATTTAGTGATAAGTTTATGTGTGTCATCTTTTCTAGGAATAATTTCGTTGTAGCATATTTGTTACATTTTTTTTTTTTTTTTTTTTTTTTTTTTTGGGGGGGGGGGGGTTCAAAGTTATTTTAAATTGAAATTTTGCGAAAAAATTATAAGTGATAGGGCCCTTGTAAATAATCACAATGCAAACTTATGTATTTATTTTAATTAACATTAAAAAATTAACCTATTTAGAGCTACGGTTATACTTAATTATTTTTTTATCTCGCGATGTCTTATCACTAGAATTTCTTTTGATGTATGATCACAATGATTTGTCATTTTAAGTAAATTAAATTGTACCAAAGTTACTTTAGGTGCGGTTAGGAAATGTTTGGATAGAATATGTAAAATTTTAACCAGTTATAAAGAGTGCATTTATATCTATCCAGCAAACTGCAAAATTAAATGTATTTCGCTTATTTAAAAAAAAAAAAAAAAAAAAAAAAAAAAAAAAAAAAAAAAAACTTTTGTATTGTTATATGTTACAGTGTCAGTATTAACCATTCAAAATGCATTAGGTCAATATTTTGGGAATCTAAAGAAATTTTTTTCTATGATTTTCTTGGGGGGGGGGGGGTAAAATCCGAGAACACTGTTTCCCACTGGCACAAAATATCATTTTATAAATAGCGCATGAAGCAAAAATATGAAATAATATAAAATACAACTCATGATTACCTTATTATTTTGTAAGAAGCCCAAAAATAACTTTTGTTAAGTTGGTAATACTTTATTATTGATTTTATTTTAAAAAAAACCTACAAACTAAAATGTTTATCATTGCTAAATATTGTAAGAAATTTTTTTTCAATGTAATTCTCTGATCCAAACTGCATTTTTTCACACATTTTGTTTATCCTAACAGGTGCTCTTATTTTCAATTTTATAACTGAATAGTATTTTCCACTTTTCGATAAACTCAGAAATACTTTTAGAAGAGTTGTCAATTTGGCATTTCGAACTGAATTTTCGGTCGGTGATAGTGAGAGTGAGGCAAAAAAATTACCTCCTTGAGACAGTAACCTTCCTTAAGATTTAATTCGTTTATCGGAAAATAGAAATAAAAACATTTGATCATAAATCTCTTCAATAATCACGATTGCAGTTGACATGCTTTTAAGTTTAAAATTTAGTCAGATAATATGTCAGGAAGTTTTTTGTTGTTATGCAAGGAAAAAAAAAATCTTTTCGAGAATCAGCTTAAATGTCTGTGTAATTTTTTTTTATTTTCCGCGTTTGGCAACATATATTTTCTTTATATATTTACAAATTCATTTTCATTAGTATGTATAATACAATGAAGATTTGAATCTAGAAAAGTCCTGAAAATTTTCACCATGATTTTCAATAATATATTCAACTGTCTTCAGGATTTATTATTGTTATTATTCATCTTATTATTATTAGTTTTTTTTCTTTTTTTTTTTTTTTTTTTTTTTTTTTCAGTCCATATTTTCAATGAATCTTGTAGCAAAGAATATGAAAAATACTATTTTTTCTTTTAAAAGATATGTTTTCAAAAATAAATATTTTTGTAAATTACAAAGATGATTTAATTTTTTTTCTGTAAAATTTAAAACTTTTTAAAAACTTTAAAAAGAATTACATTTTTTAGAAAATATATCCATCTTCAAACATGATTAATATTTAAAATTTTTAAATTAAAAATTATATTTTAAAATCAAAATTGACTTTTTTTGGGGGGTATTATTTACCCATTATACGAAGCATAGGGTAAATCTTGCAATCGTTTTGAAAATCGAAAAAAAAATTTTTTTGACGGATTTACACATTTTATTTACTGCAGATTCTGAAAAACAGTTTTATTTCCAGAAAAAAAAAATGCCGTCCGTCTGTGTGTTTGTAAATGCTCTATCTCCCGAACAAATTGAGATAGAGACTTGAAACTTTGTATGTTCTTAGTATGTAAGGATGGAACGAAGCCTATTTAATATCAATAACCTCGATTATTCGGAACTATTTTTTTCGGACTCTCGAAAAATTTGTTCTGATGAAAGGTATATGAAGTTTTTCGAAATTTTTTATTTTAATGAGTGGATGTAAAAAGCAATAAAATAACACAAATTTTGCATAAAGAATGAAATCGATCGGATTACTAGTTGCCGAGATATTTGTAATCTTATTTCCCACATTCTTCGGTTTCTCATGACCCTGTATTTCAATTTCAATTCAAAGATATATTTTAATTGAAAATGAGACCCTTAATCCGACGCAGTAAACTGTTAGTTAGTATGATTATTATTTTTGGAGTTATAAGGATGTTTCGGTTACACAATTCGGTACTACTTGAGAAGCTTGTCGTTTTCTATAATTTGTCGAAATTGGTTCATCATCAATTCATTAACTCCTTCGCGACGGGAGCCTTTTACGAAATTTTTAATGTTTGTCAACAATTTTTTTAAACAGAAATTTGTGCATTATTAAATCAGGAAAATGCTCCAATTAAATAAGGTAAATTTCACAGTAAAATTTTGCTGGCGAGGATAAACAAGGATTCTTAAGTCTTTTTGCGGCACGTATACGTTTTGCATTATGTTTAATAGAGCATTACTATGTATATTAAAAAAAATTTAAATATACGATTAAATTTTGTTTTGAAATTGCAATGCATTTTATAAATATTTCATACATGTTTTATTTTCATATATTATATTATGCATATCCATGATGGGTAAGTATTACGGTGGCCCCCAACGACTAGTTTTATTCATTTTATTTATTCATTCATTTCACATTTACAGGGTGCGTAGTCATCAACAAACTCAGAGGATTTTAATTCTTTTAGCATCAGAAATTCTTTAAAGTACTGGTTGTTAGATCTGAAAAAGTATTTCTTTTTCGTTAAATAAAATAAATGTTACATTATAAAAATTCTGGTAAAAGGTGCTTACAAGGTCCTTCCAGACTACGCACCCTGCATTTATTCATTCATTCACGGCTCTACGTAAAAATTTAAGCGAAACAGATAAAATATGGACAATTTTAATTGGTTATGAACTTTCGCGAGAATAACAATTATAAATGCATTTTACGAACCGATACTAGTTTGACAAAATCACTATAGAAATTATAATATGCCCAGATTAGAGATCATATAATTGGACAATCATATCATATCTGAGCACAAACTCAATTTCATAAGCAGAGTCGTGCTGGACTGAGTCTTATGTATACATTATATGTTTTTTTTTTTTTTTTTTTTTTTTTTTTTCAGCATAGTCGAGTCAGAGCGAAACTGGATCTAGTTGTTTACAGTGGGACAAGTAATTATGTTTTGAAGAAAATTAATAGATTAATCGGGCCTCTAAACAAATGTAAAGGACCGGGCCAGCAAAAAAATTGAACGAACCTGCCGTTCCGGATCGATAAAAAAATTAAGCAGGCCTACTGGCCCGATATAAAGATCTCTACTGAGCCGATGAATCTGACTTTCGCAATAATATGTATAATTGTGCGTCACGAGCCGATGATAGTTTGATAATATCAATAAAGAATTGTACGAAGTGTCCAGCATATAGATCGGCATCGGACAGTTATATGGCATCTGAATCAGGGCTTAATTTTTTTCAGCAGGCTTGTACCGGGCTAAGATCAGGCTTGCATTTTTTTACACCGTCGAGACGGGACAAAACTAGGTTTAATTTTTCTCAGGATGTAAAGGGCAAGGAATATGTTCTGTAAAAATGTTATTAGCGATAATTAACGCATATTAATATAATTTTTGTAAGTACAACTTAAGGTTACTCTCAAATTCCCAGCTCAACAACGTGAAATTTGACACACTTTCTGACTCATTTTCCTTTATAAAGGCGTAAAATTAACAGGCTGATGATTGAAGTAATTTGTAATCGATTAGCATTTTCCATTTTTTAAAATAAATAAATAACTTTTTGATTTAATAACCTATTCTAATCACTTGATGACAAGTTTTTCTTCTCCCTAGTACGATTGCGTCTTGAATTTCGATTCAAAATGACAACTTTGACAGTATTTTTTTTAATATTTTTTGCCTTTTACGAAAAATGGAAAATTCCATGCGATTACGCAGTTTCTGAATAAGAACGTCTGCCAATTTTATGTGTTTTCGAAAAGAAATGAATTCAGAAATGTATCAGAAAGTAGATAAATTGGATCAGAATAATAATTTACTGAAAAATTCGGGAGTCATCCATAAAATAATTTTTCCGTGGCTAGAAAGAAACAAAATATAATTACCCAAAAAGAACTATTACAAAAGATACAGCTATGTTTTAACTACAAATCCACATTAGAACCAACGGAATTAAAACGCTTGCCACAACGTGGGATAAGTTTTTGAGTCCAGTGTCATACAAGTCTGCCACCTGGGAATGGAGGCAGAAACTTGTTACAGTTGTCAACTCACGTCTCATCAACCGTTAAAATCTTGTTGAGATATTCATTTCCTTCATCGTGATATCGCTACAGAAACATCAATGCTGCTTTCCCACGTTTGTTTTTGTGTTAAGGTGCAAGTTGGTTAGGCACCCACCTGGCGCACAGTTTCCAGATAAACAGGTGTTTCAAAGTGGTTTCCTGCATTGAGAATCATTTTCGCGCTATTTAGAGCGATACCACGCTGTAGGCAACCAGTACTTCAACAGGATCCAGTCTGGGTAGTTATGTTTTGTCTCTTTTTTGATTATGTGGAAAAATCGTTTTTCGATAACCCTCGTATTTCAAAATCTACTTTTTTTATGGTTTCAAAGGTTAGGATTGGATTTTTTTTTTTTTTTCTTTTTTTTTTTTTTTACCAACTTTTTTTAAAATTCTAACCTACATCAAGTTTTATAAATCTTTATTTGAATATTGAAAAGTCTTAAATGTCTAAGCAATTATTAATGCTGCTATTGACTATTTTCAGAGTATTTTGTGAACACACAGCAATTTAAAGTATACTGTAAAATTATCCAATTAATACTTACGTTTTTTCACTGATTTTTTGTACGAGCAGGACCTGGCCCTAAACTGTGAAAATATAAACGAGCCGGTCTCGGGTGAAACTTTTAATACCCACGCCGGGCCGTGCTGAGCCCGTGCCTGGAAATTCCTGTAAATGTAGACCTCTAGCATGTTCCACTGGAAGGACATGCTAAAGAGACGGTCATCACATGTACCTGAATTTCTTAATTAAAATTAAACCTTTTAAAGTTCCAAAATAAACGCTAAATAATTATTTACATATACATATGACGCCTACCGAAAGAAAAAGATTTTTTATTACTTTTTTGGGGCTAGGGGGGGGGGGGGCGCCAAATTGAAAATTTGCCAAGGGGCGCAGTTTTTACTTCACTGGTGCCCCCCCCCCCCAAAAGTTTTGGTCACGCTACGCCTATGCTACTAGAGTCTTCTGTGACCAAGGATGAAGACCTAGTAATGTCTCTGAATAATCTTCACACTACTTATCCCCGAGGCGTGAGACGCTTTCGGCTCTTCTAGAGGGAGTTTCCTCGTCTTCCAGGGATGGCTAGAAGTACATTTGTACTCTATTAGCGGCTTCCATTGCACGCGGAAGGAGCACTCATGCTCATGAACCACGGGAGCGTAAGGTAAAGTAATGGGTCGTGGGTGCTGTTTGGCCTTGCGCAATTCTCTTTCTGAAAACTGGGGAAACTGTACGAGGAGCGCAGAGCTCCATTCTCTCGGACCGCTGAGTGAGGCAGGATCTTATCCATTTAAGTGAAGTTTTCTCTGTTCTCCTGAAGACGTTAACGGCGCCTAGTCTGGTCTCCTGAGATTGTGGCGTCATGATGGGTTTTCCTACTCCATCTAGGTTCAACTACAGTCTTCTAGTCTGAGATCCGCGTCTTTCGACATGGAGTTTAGGCGAAACAAAAAACAGAGCGATGCCGTGACTATGTGGTCAGGGGTAATTTCTTCATCTTCTGAGGGTTCCGCTAGAGGCCCTTTTTTGTTTTGGTTGGAATTCAAAAATGTCCCTTTCATCATAATAGGAGTCGATCTTGAATGTCTTCCTTAAAGCAACTCCTCTTCGGTGATCCTCGGCACTGGCTCATGGACCTGGCACCTTTATGTGTGTCCCTTGTTACAGCGGTTTATTTGGCCTTAAAAATTTCTAATCAAACGAAAGGGAAGAGAAACTCATTTATAGGGAGATCGCCTCTGTTTTTTTAATTATAATTCAATCTTTTAAAAGCCGATGAAAACTTGCTTTTAGAATTCGATTTGACGGAACTCGGTTAGCGAGAATAGTTTATAGGTCGCTGATTCTCCCTAGTTTTGTAAAAAATTTTAATGTTTTAAATAAAGTTATGACATTTTCTTTCTGCAGTACCATAAAGTTGTTTTCCATCAAGTTTTGATTGATGCCTTCTAGTATAAATCAAATTTTGAATAGAGGTTAATTTTTGGGTTTGGGGATCATGATCCATTAAACAACACAGGAACTTTCCAAAATTGCCCTTCTTCTATTTTGTAATGGAAGCTACCCCGCAAAAAAGAAAAAGTCCGCTTTTATTTTTGCCTATATATGAATCTGAGTAGCAGAATAATATTTACTGACTTTTTTTTTTTTTTTTTTTTGTTAAAACTATAGTAAAAACCGTAAATGCATATATTTGTTTTTTAACTTACGTTTAATAATTTTTGTTAGGACATTTATTAGCCTCCGATGCTGTTTCTTTCAGACAAGCTAAAAAGTGTCGTATCAAAAATTGTGGCCCACTTCTTCATAATCTGGCCGTTAAAATGAGACATTCTTACAATCTATATATTTAAAAGACCTGGCTGGTTTTTTTTAGTCATCAGCACTGAATTTTCTACTCAACCGATTTTGATAATTATTTTTTTTAATGAAAACAATTAATAATAGCTGTGCCCATTTTAGCTATTTTTTAATTTATTTCCATATTTATATTTTATTTTTAATTGTAAATGCTTTTTACGATATTTTTTCAAAATGGTGGCAACACAGTTAGCTTTTCTCTCGATAATAAAAATTTATTTTCCATTATCACTTTCCACCAGTCAGAAGCTTTATTTCATCAGTGAACATGTCCTCGCATTTAAAAGAAAAAAGTTAATTGTTTTCGTAAAATTTAACAACAATAAAATGATTGCGTATAATTTTGCACTATTTGAGGTAAAAAAATATATTTACTGAGAAATAATATTAATAATGTAAATAAAATAAAAGAAAATAACTTATGATAAAGATTAATGTCTAAAGCAAAATAAGAAAAATTTCAAATGAGGAAAATGATGTCATTCAGAAACCAGATAAATGGGAATTGCAATATTATTACGGATGTCTTTTTCATATTACTATTTAAAACATCGCATTTTTACTCATAACGATATTACATTTCAATATTTCTTTTCATTATGGACACTGAGAGTGAGATTTTACTTTCAGATGACTTTAGTTAGTGAAAAAAATGTCATAGTAAAAATAAAATTAGTTTTTTTTTTTTTTTTTTTTTTTTTTTTTTTTTTTATAAAAATATTTTTCTGTGGGTGCATATAAAATAAAATTTCTGGTTTTCGCCGGCACTCAGATTACAATTTTAACTGAAAATGTGCGAATATTTGTATGCAAAATTGTAACTGGCAAACTTGACATTAAGTTTGGAAATATATTTATTATATATTGATTCAATAATGTAATTACTTTTTCTTTTTCTTAAACCAAATCGATCGGGCCTTTTAAACATTTCATTCGTCGAATTCGACGGGATTCCACTCGTTTTATTGTCAAAATGCATTTCCTTTTTCTCAGAGTCTATAAAAAAGCGTTTAAACTAAAGAAAAAATCCGTTTTTGATGAATCTAGTCAATGAAGAAGTAACACGTCAAATTGTATCTCTTTATTATTCCTCAATTCCAATGTCTCACAGAGAAACTGCTAATTAATTGGTTATTTCACGCCGTTCTGTTTGCTATTATATTGATAAACACAAGAAAAATGAAGTTAGTTCATTGCATTCTAAAGGGGTCGCCCTTCTAAAAAACCTCTATCTTTTTTTTTTTTTTTTTTTTTTTTTTTTTTTTTTTTAATCGGAGGCGAAACTGAATTATGCAATGGCAGAATCTACATTCAACTTGTTTGCTTTAAGCTTTGCTCATTAACTATACTTTTGACACAATGTTACGAATGCAATCAAGTTCATAACCGAATTATAAGAAAAATTTCTTCTTTTCAAACATCATTTAATTTTCTAATAAGGCAGAAAAACTTCTCAAATCAAAGAGTTTGTTAAATTGTTAACAAATAGTTTACTGAACTCTTTCTCTTTTCTAATTGCTGCATATAACTGCGTTTATTATTATTATTATTATTGTTTTTTAGAAAATAGTTAATGAGGGTTACATTAGAAAATTGTTTATTGACATTGAAGGGTATTGCTCAGAAAAGTATGAATTCCAAATTATGGCAATGAACACTTGTTTATATAACAATAGGTTTATTGTTATTCAAGATTAATATTATACTTAATGTTCTCACATACTGTTTTATTTAGGTTTATCAGGGTTATTTAGTTAATTTTACGATTAATTTTTAACTTTATTATAATTTTATGTCTTATATGGTAATGTAAGGCTGAAAAAAAATCTTGTGAATTATCCTTAATTAACACAAAAAACGATATATCATGAAAGAATTTCTGCATTAGCTATTTCTCCTAGCATTTAAAATCAAATTTAAATAATTTACATATTTGTCCTTAGCAGCCGAGTTTTTTATTTTCTTTTGTTAAAAAATCCCCGTCGGCTTGGCCTATAGGCGGAAGTAGATTTCGAAGAATGCTCATTTAAAGAACAAAAAATAAAAATGTATTAGAGATAAACCCAGTTTAACAACTTTATTTGCCGCTAAAAAAAAAAAAATAAATAAATAAAATAAATAAATAAATAAATAAAATAAATTCTTTTTCTGTAAGAACTGGTTTTATCAGGTTCATCTTAACCCTTTCCGGCTCACTGTGCCCGGTCTGGGATACCTAATTTTAATTCCAAATTTCCAGTCGGCACCAGTATTATTTTAGTAAAATTTTGCTTTTACAATAAAAGCTTGAACTAAGGAATCCAAAAAAAAAAAAAAAAAATCATTTGTAAATTCCGGTGTCAACCGATAATTTCTCATTTCAGCGCAGATTTTGCCCGTGCCGGAAAGGGTTAAGCGAAATTTGGCTAAAATGCCCGTTTTGACGACATATTTTGAAATACATGATGTCTTTATTAAAAAATCGGCCAATACGACACATTATATAGTTCCTAAATAAGAAAAAAACTGCCAATTGAATGCGTTTGAAAGCAAAATTGAATTTAAAATGAGTCATAAAATAACCAATTTATACATCCTAAATTCTTTAATCATAATCGCTTCGGAAAATTTTGTGCGAAGGGCCCAATTTGACAGCTATTATTTAAATATATCCAGCCTTTATCAAAAAACTGACCAATACGGCAAATTATGCTGTTTCTAAATAAGAGAGACTGTTAATTTGATGTGTTTCAGAGCAATACTTAATTTAAAAATGAGTTAGAAAAAACGCAACTTGTTATTTCAATAATTCAGTTTTTCAATTACGATCGCTTCAAGAAATTCTGCTCAAAATGGCTATATTCAAAGCATTTTTTGAAATATATTCTATTTTTATCACAAAACTGGCTATTACACCACATTATACAGTTTCTAAATAAGAGAACCTGTCAATTGGTTCGTTTGAGGGCAAAAATGAATTTAAAAATGAGTCAGAAAGTAAACAGTTTGTTGTTTGAATACGTCCTCAATTTTTTAATTACGATCGCTTCAGCTGAAGAAGGCTACGTTTAAAGCATTTTTTTGAAATATATTCTATCTTTATCTAAAGACTGGCTAATAGGTCGCATTACATAGTTTCCAAATAAGAGATCTTCTCATTTGGATTCGTTTAAAATCAAAAATGAATTTAAAAATGAGTCATTATATAAGCAATTTTAATTTGAGATTTTCTCTTAAAATCCTATTTTTGTTTAATTTATTTTAGCTATAAGGATTGGTTCTATAAAAAACTCGTCAGTGGTAAAACTTAAAGATATTGTTGAGTTCACATCGAATGTCACATCGAATCGTATTTGATATCTTAAGAATTAACGAAGTTGTGGATTTTTTTCTTTTTTCACCCTCCTTTTTAATTTCGTTTTTAAATTTTTTTTTCAGTAAGAATTTGTCTTACAAAAAACATGTCACTACAAAAGTTTTAGATAATATTACGTACATTTATAAAAAAAAAAAAAAAAAAAAAAAAAAAAGTATTTGGATTTGATATCTTGAGAATTGATGAAATTGTGAATTTTTTTCTCCCAAAAACCCCATTTTTTTCCGCCCCTTGAGCCCATTTTAAGTGCCATGGTGACTTTTCACCACTTTTCACTGTGATTACTTTACAGTAGGGTCTCTGTCACCATTTAACAGTCTTGTGACAGAAACTCACCATGTGACTTTAATGTGACATTTTTTGGTGATTTATCATAATGCAACATTCACAATGACTTTGAAATTGAGTCTTCACAGGACAGTCACATGAGAGTCTCAATGAAACGACATTGTAAAGTCACCTGGTGACTCGCCATAAAGCAGCAGTCACAATGACCTCTCAGTTGAGTCACATATAGTAGCCATTTGAGACTAATAAAAGAGACGTATGGAATTTCATATGTTTTGTTTCGCCGTACACTGTAAAAAAAAATCTGTAAAGGTACTAAGCATTTTCTAGGAAACTGGGATTCCAAGAACTTTTCCTGTAACGGTAACAACAAAAACTCAAGTTTTAGAATCGGTTACATGGATTTTTCCTGTTATCGTTACATGAAAAGTTCTTGGAATCCCAGTTTCCTAGAAAATGCTTAGTACCTTTACAGATTTTTTTTTTTTTTTTTTTTTTTTTTTTTACAGTGTAGTGACTGGGACTCTTGTGACCATGCGTGACCTGAATGAGATGTTATATAGACTAGCTGTTATGCAAGGATAGTAATTATTTGAATTATATTACTTCCTTCTGAATATTCGCGTGAAAATTATCGCTTGTATATCCCTTGAAAATTGGAATTTTGGAACTCGTCCTTAAATTTTGCACACCAGTATATATAGATATATATAAACTTTTTTACTGATGTAATTTTGGGGTCTACAGGCCATGATCAGTGTAGATCTGCAAGATTTTTTCAGAAATTCCAACATGAATGCCATCGCAATAGGTAGTATTTCATACACTGTAAAAAAAAAATCTGTGAAGGTGCTAAACATTTTCTAGGAAACTGGGATTCCAAGAAATTTTCATGTAACGATAACAGGAAAAATTCATGTAATCGATTCTGGAACTTGAAATTTTGCTGTTACCGTTACAGGAAAAGTTCTTGGAATCCCAGTTTCCTAGAAAAGGTTTAGTACCTTTGCAGATTTTTTTTTTTACAGTGTACGAAATCTAGCTAAAAGAACATAACCAGAAAAGATGATAGATTACTATGTTTTTTTGGAACATTCCTTGATTAGGAGATTTATCAGAAGCAAAGTGTGGTCGCTATGATTTTTCTTGAATTAAAAAATGTTGATAAAAAATAAAAACATATAATGAACGTAGTTTTCACCTTTTTAAAAAAAAACAAAATATATAATATGAATTTTAAATGTTCAGGTTAAAAGACGATTAAAATAACCAAATAGAGATGTTAATACTTAATTTTATTTGAAACATATTAATATTTTCAAGCCTTAATCAGGCTCTTCCTCAGAGATTTTTTCCCCATTTTCTCTAAGGAAGGGATCTCTGAAAAGGATATTTCTTTCCTATTTCCACCCTATATTTCGCCGAAAATTATCTTGAAATGAAGCGTTGTTTTGTTCGTATTCACCTTGGTCCTGCTTTTGTATCTCGTAAAAACCATGAAAATTGTAATATGAATCATTATTTATGTGTAAATGCCTCGTTTTGATTGTATTCTTCAAAGTCTCTTCATTTCAGCTGTGGTCGTAATGACCGGTGTCGACTATATTTAAAACATAAGCAGTTTTACATGGATTCAAAAAAAATTTCTAAGAAGAAAATGTTTCTAAATATTAAAATTATAGGAAAAAAGACAGAAGTGTCCTTATTCCACCTTTCTTTCTTTCATTTTTTCAAGACCTCTAAATTTTTAATTTTCTTGGATTCCAGTCTCCTGAAAATTGAAATTTTGTTGAATACTGTTTCTGTAAAAAACAGTGTTCGATAAAAAAAAAAAAAAAAAAAAAAAAGATAATACTTTCTTGATTCCACTGTACATTTCGCCGAAAATTACCTTGAAATGAAGAGATGTTTTGTTCATATCAACCGTGATCCTGCTTTTATGGCTCGTAAAAACAATGAAAACTTTAATACACTTTAATCCATGAATCAGTTTAATGTCTAAAGGCCTCATTTTGATTATATTCTTCAAAATATTTTCTTTTTAGCTGTGATCGTATTAACCGATGTCGGCAATGTTTAGAGTATAAGCAGAACATACTATCGAATTTAAATCTAAATCTATACTACCAAAATTTATATTTATTAAAGTATTTATAACTGCATTTAACACCAAATTTTTAACAATAATTAAAATTAATAATCAAATTATTTCTCCTTAGAATTTAATATTATTGTATGTCATTTTAAACATTTAGATTATTTATAATTTCAATCAATGATTTTTTTAAATCATGGTTCAATCAATGATTGAAATTATCTTATTAAAATCATTAAAAAGTTAGTTAATAGTCAACAAAATTTAAACAATGAAGAAGCAGTCAGGCATTTTACTGCAATCAAAATTACTAGCATCTTACTCCAAGGGAAAATAACTGGCATCTTACTCTCAAAAATTTTCATCGACTTACCCCAAGGTATTGTTCAAGACATCAATCCCATCACTGAAGTGAAGAAGCAGGAACCGTCGGGAATTTATGCTTTTCAGAAAAGCCAGTTACCAGTAACCTCTAGAAATATCCCATTTATTCATCTGGTATTTAAACTAAGGCTTATATAAGCAAATAAAGAAGTTGAGTAAAAAGAAAAAAAAAATGGACATTTACAAGACGTGCTAAAACTACATAGCAATAAAAAAAAAAGCAACACTTAAAATTCTAAAAAAAGAATGTAAACGAAAATTAAAATATCAGTAGTTAACACTCTTGCTTACAACTGAGCGGCATTTCCCCACTCCGCCTGTGCACATGAAAGCTTCGTGATACGGCATCTTGCATTACTCGGGCATCTCATCTCAAGTTAACCTAAAGCTAAATGACAATCTCTATCCTCTATTTTTCATTTTATTGTTGACCTTGTTCGCTTATGGACACGTTTTTTTAGCTTATGACGAGCTAATATCTTTAGCTCGAAACGCTTCCTATGCATTGTTTTTATTTTATGGTGATTTCTTACAACTTTTTTTTTTTTTTTTTTACTTTTATTGAAACATGTTTATTATTCTTAGTACACAAAAAAGGCTGGGACAATGCTAAGGAACTGATATGCATCGTGACAACTACTGGCAAAGTCCAGGACACACCTGATATTTTCGAAAATATTATATCTTCCGTGCGCCGGAGATGCGAAGACAGTATCACGACCTGGGGTCGTAATTTTGAACACTTTCTGTGGTGACGATCTTTGTCTCTATTTTTGTTCTTGCATTTTCGTTTACTGTTGTATTAAGAATAATAAACATGTTTTCTCATCCTGTTCGTGTGTTTCTTTTATTGTGTTTTGTGTCGTCACTACTGCGACAGGAAAGCGTTTCCGACCATGTGTTACTGTGCGATTTTCCATCGGCTAGGTGTACTCTATCGCTTTGAAACTTTGTTGTGTTGAAACAACATGCATACATATAAATATATATATATAAACAAATATGTATATATAAAAATTATAACCACTAAATGTTATCAATTTCTTGACCACTGGAAATCCAAAGTCACAACTCTTTTGTCCAATTAGATTTTATGTTGTGTTTTAAAAACTATCTGCGTTTAAGTTTGTTTTTCAAGGCTAGAAAAGGAATTTCAAATTTTCAGCATTATTATTCCTAAAATGTTTGACCTAATTATTTGTATGCTATTAGATGTCCAAAATCAAAATTTATCGAAAAAAATATGCTGTCAAAATCATTCCCTTGAGTCTATTATTTCGGAATTTTTTATAAAATAGTTACTGAGTCAATTTTTTTTTTTTTTTTTTTTTTTTTTTTTTTTTTAACCGATTGCACACTAAATACACGGGTTTCTTCTTTCTTATTTAAAAAAAATCATATTGTGCCTTAATTAGTAATTTTAAATTCGATGTTTTAGAATCCGATAGTTCAAATATAGCTATTTTCGATGACTAAGTGATGAACAATTTAACGAAAAAAACAATTACACATTAAAAAAGAAATAAAATATTTTGCATTGCCTACAATAGTACAATGTTTTTTACTCAGAATGCTTATTTTAATGATACTCATTTTTTTAATAAATTAAATTCATTTAAGTGCACGTGGTCTTGAGAAGTAAAATGAAGCAGTTTTTTGTGAAATATTTAACATCATGTATTTTACTTAGCAATAGAGATAGAAATGACTTTTTTATGGTAAAAATACACATTATAATCCATATATAAATGAAAAAAAACAATGCATAAATTAATATTTCATGCATAAAATAATTTTTAAGAATTAATTAACTTTTTACGTATTTTTTTAACAATATGTCTTTTCAAAAAAACCGTTGAATTTATCACCTTAAAATTCGTTGTTCAGAAAATATGCTGTTTCAGAATAATAATAAGCAATTTTCATTTTGGCTTAAAAGAAATAAAATGAAAAATATTGTATAAAGAAACTTTAAAAATTAAGAAAAAATTAAAAATTAAAAACATGCTTTTTATTATTTTTTTTTATTTTATTTACTCAGAGTTATAATGTAAGATATTTTTAAAAAACAAATTGTTTGCACAATTTTCGAAAGTTTCAATTGTTTGCCTAAAATAGAATTTTAGAAAAAAGTTTACCAAAGCATAAAAAAACCACAAACACAAACACTAATAAACTTTTGAGAAGAACTGCGTTATCGGCTTGATGTGTGTTATGTGACAAAAGGTGCTCACATTGAACTCTTGTAAGCTTGTACAGGTAAAACTGTTTGAGTTGCTCTTTCATTTTATGTATTAATTGTAGTTTTATGTAATAAATATTACCAAATGTTACAGCCCCGATATTCATTTAGAAACACCCCGTATATTATTTAAAACCTCAAAGAATCATAATACAGTGAAACCTCCAAATAAGGGACACCTATGGGACCGGAACTTTCGTCCCTTAAATAGAGGTGCCCCTTATTCAGAGTTTTTACAATTTTTTTAATTAATCATTCAGAAGGACATAAAAAATAACAAAATATTAAAGTTGAAGTTTAAAAGTACCCGAAGGTTTTAAATTACATTAGTTAGGCACAAAAGTAATAGAGAATTAATTTAAATTTCAATCGATTACTTAATTAGTGACTGATTTGAAGAGTTATTGATTTGTATTCTTTTACGTAAACGTTTGTGCATATGCTAATCTTGCTTGTGAAGTAATTAATAAAAAAAGTGACTGTTTTGCAGCTTTCAATTTTTCTACGACTAAACTTTTCAGGTATTCATTTAGCATACTTATAAGTTTTAGTTCTTCATTATTAGCAGTATTTACGAAAAAAGTATTCAACTGCTTTGCGTATTTTAAAGCATCTGTGGCTTTCTTTATTTCACAATTTTTCTTTCTCTTTCACTTTCAAAGTCATCCCTTACAATTTTCAGCATTACTTTTAATATAGACCGAGAAGTAGCAGCACAGACAATCACCTCATCGACTTCACAGCAAAAATTTTAGAACTAGTTAAAACTTGATATTAATATTAAAACTCAATCGGTCTGCAAAGTCATATCTTGGTAGAAAACATCTAAAGACCCGAATTTAGAGGTTGACTCGTAGTTTTACCATTACGTTTTCCTGTACTCAAATCTATGAACATATGGAAGACTGGGTACAGGATACCCCAATGGGAAACCTACAGATCAACCGCTAAAATCGGGTTTATATGTTTTTCCACCAAGATATAACTTGCAGGCCAATTATATTTTAATATGCAAATGGAGTTTTAATTAATTCTGGAATTTCAGCCTTGAACTCGATGAAGTCATTGTCTGCGCTGGCACCTCCCGGTCTAATAGAGATAAACGCACTTCGATATCTTCATCTGAACTGTGGATAAATAAATGTTGTTGTATTTATTGATCCAGTTTATCAATTATCAATTTGTTATTCATCACTATTATGTTGCATACATCTGTACCAACATGACTGCCTGTCTAAGAAGTTCAAAAATTCTGTATTTTCATTTTCATCACAGACTACTTCATTATCACAAATGCAATAACCAAGCCCTTAAATCTTTTGCACTCGTAAGACTATTGTGACTGGACAGTATTTTCCTTTGCAAAATTTGCTGTCATAGCAGTATCAAAGGAAAATAAAATTTGTGCTATTTAATTAGAGCTTTTTTTGAAATTGTATAACTTGAAGGAAACCTTTAAAAAAAAAGTAGTGTCAGCTGAATAAAATTTGTGTAAGAACCGCCCGAGTCGAAAGGGTCAATCTCATTTTCAAATGTCCCGTATTCAGAGGTAAATACATTACACTTCCTATACCAAGGGACTGGGACCGGAACTTTTGTCCCTTAAATAGAGGTGTCCCTTATTTGGAGGTTTGATTGTATTTTAGATCTATAATCAATTAACATCATATATTTTTTAGCCCTATTTTTTAGGCCGGTAATTGAAAACTCAAAAATTTGAACTATTTATGTTCCATGTATCCTTAGCCAGTTTATAACATAAATATACTGAAGGATTAGCATTCTCTTTTCAAAAACATTTTCTTTTGAATGCGGTCTAATTCTTAAAATAAATAAAAATTCGACTTTATTTTTCAAAGTAACATCAAACATGAACTTTTAAATAAATGTTTTTAAAATAAACATTTTATTTATTGTTATAAATGTAGTGGAATAATTCGAAAGCTACTTTAAGATGAACTGGATTTTCGGTGTCTTTGAGTTTTATTTTGTACATTATTGAAGCATTTGAATTTGTTGAAACGTTCTTCCAATCAAAATATCATTCAAAATAGATGGCTGCAAAAGAATGTCCAATTTAAAATCAAATATGTCGTGGAATACTTTGAATGAAAGAATTTCGTATGAAATTTTTCTGCGATGGTACGAAAATCTTGACTGATTTTTATCGATTTACATTATTACGACAGTGAAATATTTTTAAAATCAATTACTATCATAAGTCGTGCAGATTTAATATGCATTTTAATTTCATTTTCTTTCAAATTCTTAAATGAAATTGTTTAAAAATAACAAAAAATTTCTAGAGCAAACTGATATTATATACTTTTAATTGTATTTATAACTAAAATTAGCATATTTAACTGTTTAATTTTAATTGAAATAAATTTTTCTGCTTTTTAGACAGGTATGAACGGAAACTATGACTAGGAATTATTTTCAAATAACTTTTATGTTCAACAAATGAGTTAGAAAATAAATTATATTTATGCTTTAAAAATATATATATAATATATTTATGTAAAATCAGTCATGAACATACAATCTTTTTATATTCAAGTTTAGCGTTAAAAGTGAAAGAAAAAAAAAACAATTTTAATCTTATGCCTTTTTTGTAACGAGTGAAAAAGCTTCTCTAATGAATATTGTTCATGTTCAGGAACTGAGTAACGCACTGAAAATATTTAACTATTGATTTCAAAATAGTCCTAGTAACAAAATAAAAATTAATCATTGTTTGTATTGGTTACAATTTGGACAATATTAGCTATACCTTGATATACTTTTACCAATATTAACAATATTTTGGTTGAAATATCTCGCCATTTCGCATTTAATTGCTAATACTTTTAATGTAAATCCAGTATTTCTACAATATCCGCATTTTATCACAAATATTTTCAAGGTAGAGCTAACATTTAATAAAAAATGTAAATTCATTAGAAGTAATTCCAGTGGACTTAGTTGAATATTAAGCCACAACAGTATCAAAATTCATTTGTTACTATATTATGTTTGGTATCTCAAGTTAAATTATGATGATTTTCGAAAACAAAAAAAAAAGAGTTATACATGAAGAAATAAAGTGCGAAGAATCGGCACTAATTATCCATTATTTCACACAATGATTGCTTTTAGTACTTATTTCATTTTTTAAAAATAATCAGTATTTATTTCATTGGTTTTATGTTTATTTAAAATGTACATTATTTAACCATCAAAAGATGTGGCTACTATCATTGTGGAAATTTAACGAAATATTAGTCTTTTTTGGCAAAAATATTAGAATTTCCATGCTATAATTTTTAACAGTGAAATACAAAGAGGGTGGGCTAATAAGGGCTATTTTTCGCCTATCATATACACCCCCCCCCCAAAAAAAAGGTTCGAATTCCGACAACTGTTCAGTGGATTTGCATAGTTAAAGATATGTATTTTTGTTTAGTATAAGCTTTACGTGATGAATAAAATAGCAAGTCATGGAAATTACAGCCCGAACATAGAGTGTTTTGGCTTTTTTCTACATTTTTGTCATTTTTTGTGTCTTTGAGTTAATTTTTCTTTAAGAAGAGCTCAATGAACTCAGTTAATTTTGACATGTAATGATACTACTCTTTATAAGCTTTCAGCATTATTTTATTTGGGTTCAGTGTGCGCTTCTACCTTTTAAAGAAAAAAATGTATCATGCTGGAGAATCAAATGCAGTGTTATCGGAGCGTTCAAATTTGTTTTGCCGTAAAAAAAAAAAAAAAAAAAAAAAAAAAAATTGTTGAGAGGTTAATGTGGTTTTCTGACACTATTATTTTAAATATTTATTAAATAAATTCCTGATAAATAATGATTGGATGCGAGTGTTGGAGACTCTGAAAAATGTTATACACTAAAACTTTTTATGACGGAATCACATAGGAATGAAAAAATACGTTATAGACAGATGATTTTTCCTAGAAGATGTAATTGAAGCTTATTTTCTTTTCAGGTACAATTGCATTTATTTTGCATGGATCAACATATTTTCCGTTTAAGACAGAATTCCGTCATAGGCAGATTTTTTTTCACTGGTTTTATTGTATTTAATTTTTTTAGCCTTTGAATAATCTATTTTAAAAAAATAAATTTTGAAGGTTTTTTTTTTTTTTTTTTTTTTTTTTTTTTTTTTTTACATCGTAAAAAATTTTATTTAACCGAATTTTATTTATTTTATGCACGTATTAAATCAGTCAGAGACAGTGATTTTAATACGGATTTTGTCGACACCGGGTTTGAAAATTTCATCCAGAGTGCATCTAAGTTGAAGGAAGTAGTCCCCTCCTTTATGAAAAGTATGCTAGGCCCGGCCTGCCGGGTCTTCAGAAAAAAGTAAGATCTCGGTCCTGGCCCTACCTGGGCTCAGAATACAGATTTTTTAACATCTTCTGGAGGACGATAAAAAGCCTGAAGTTGTCAGAGGTAAATTAAAAAAAAAAAAAAAAAAAAAAAGACTTAATCTGCATCTTAGAAAAAGCATTTTTTTTTTTTTAAATAACTGACGGACATTTAAAAAACTTCGTTTTTCTGCATAATGAATTTTTTATCCTCCATTTCTTGTCTTTAAATTATTAAATTTTAAGAATTTTTAAAAGAAAAAAGAGCTTGAAACACGTCATTTTTGATTTTTTTTACATTAGTTTTGTTTCGGCAAATTTGAAAAAATGTTTACTTTTGAAAAAATGTTTACTTTCGAAAAAATGTTTGCTTTTGAAAATATGATTTTTTTTAAAAATTATATTATTTTTTCAATAAACATTTTTAATAGTTTTAAAAGTAATGTAAAAAAACCTTGGAACAAAATTAAAATCAGATTTTCATCTTTAATTAAATGGAAAGAAATTGAAATCCGATAAATAATGTTACGAGTTATAACGATTTTTGATTGTCCCATTTAAACCAGTACTAACCACATGAAACTTTTATAAATTGTATGAGAAATTTTAGAATGTGATTTTCTTAGCAAATTATAAGGCTAACCATCACAAAAAAAGAAAAAAATCAATATTCTAACTCAAGAAATAGAATTTTTACGCGTTTTCTAGAACTGTTAAAGTAACATCGTTTTTTGAATTTCGCGCATTTCAATTTGTGTCTAATCCCTTAAAACCTGATGAATTTTTTAAACGTCTATAACTTTGCGAATTTTGGAGATATGAAGATGCAACTTTTTGTGTCTTATTCAGGACTGAATAAGGAAAGTTTTCCTAATTGGAATTTTTGTCCTACGGGAGCCGTATAAAAATTTAATTTTCGTTATTTTTCAACTAGACCTCCCACGGAGTCGCAATTTATCTTATCAAAAATTTCACATTTTTTTTTAAATTTTTGCAATTGGAAGTATGGGTCTAAGGGCAATATTTAAGGAGATAGCCTATTGTTTCGATATTTATGACTCACCCTGTATATTTAAACTAGTAAAGTTCAAAATACCTTCCTCAAAATAGAGATCATCTCGTACTTGCTTTGCATTATTATTTTAAAACTTAGAACTGTCTAATGATGCCACATTATTCAACGTAAGAAAAATAATAATATCTTCTGTAAAATAGGCAAACCAGACATTAATTAAAAACTTTGTCCCACAACATTTTGGAATGGAACACATCACCAGAACACAGGTTATTGAAAAATATATGATGCCTTTAGTGGTAAGATTATTTATTACGGATGACGACAATGATAATGTGATGATTATTTTCGATAGAACATATATCTAGGGTAACATCCCCAGTAATTCGCACTTTAAGAATTTGTCTTTAAACTTACTTCAATTTTCATTACAAAGAAATAAGATATTTACTTGGAAATATTTTTAAATCAAAGAATGCATATCTGTGCAATCATTTTGCCCACTAAAAGCAAAAAAATTTGAAAAAGTATTTTTATAAAAATATATTTATAAAAAGTTGCTGAAATCACCAGTAATTGGCACCTAGAGCACCAATGTATGACACCTTGTGATCCAGTAATTGGCACAAGTTTATATTTTTAAAAAAAACTTTACATTTTGTATTGGGTTTAATCACTTTAAATGAATTTACTGTAGATGAAAATGCCATATTTCAAGATTTTGAGAGTAAGAAATCAGTATATTAGCCTGAAATGTGAACACTTTAAAACAATACAGTATACTTACATTAATACCCAGTAATTGTCATGCTGTCCCCAGTAATTGTCATATGAAGGTTTAATGGTTTCCAATTACTGATAATATTTCATATTTTCAAATAAAAACAAATGATAAACAAATTTAGTCTATAACTTTAAAAGTACTTCCAAAATAAGTGGTTTAATCTCAAATTTCTTGCGAATTCCTTGTAATTGGAATAGGTGCCAATTACTTGGAACTAGGAAAATTGAAGCACCATTAATTGGCATCTATCATTAATTCAGAAACTCAAATATTTGTGTCTAAAATACTTTTACACAATTAAAGTAACCTTTTTTAATTAAACAAAACTGTTGTCAATTAAAATTTAAAATATATTATAAATCATATCATAATAAATTGAAAAGCATGCGTTCTTTAAACCAAAGAAGAAGCATTTGCAACAAAAATGGCTATTTCATACAAGCCATAATTGTTCCTCTTTCCTAGTCACTATTGTTATCTAGTAGCATAAATCAAAGTTACAATCTTTAACGTAAATGAGCTTATAACTGGTATATGGTCCTGCATTTTTAAAAGACTGGATATAAATCTTATTTTAGGACATGTTTTAGGATATGCCAATCACTGGTGCATGCCAATTACTGGGGATGTTACCCTATATCCAGAAGAGTGCAAACTAATCCTTTCAGAGAAATTCATTCTGGTTATACAAAAGAAGGTTTTTCGTTAAGCGTATTGTATTCGTCACTACTTCAAATTATATTTTGAATGTCTTCGGCACTTATTTCACGGATTCAAAGAACAATCCTGCTAACCTACTTACACGTATACAAAAACAAGTTGGAAAATACATGTGAAGCGTAGCAAATGAGGTGTGTTCGTACGATAATGAAGTTTTAAAATATTCAGATCTTGCTGATATACACTGCTCAAAACAATGAAAGGATATTGCAGTTTTAGGTGGATTTTGTATCTGGGAAACTTTTTAGCTGATTGATATATGGTCGACAGACATAGTAGGTTATATGAGAATAAATTACACATGTTTGGCAGAAAAAAATGCATTTTATTGCGCATTTGTGTACAAAAGGAAAAAAACACAATTTGTGCATATGAGAAAAAAAGAATAAGAAAAGGTGATTTCTTCAAAGAAAATCATTTTCAGTAGGGGGTATGGTTTCCACGGGCGGTCAGCAACGTTGAACACCTTTGAGGCATGGACTCAATGAGGCTATTAATGACGAGTTGGGGTATTCTGCCCCACTCTTCAAGAAAAGCTCTTTCCAGTTCTTGGAGAGTTTGTGGGGGTTGTTAGCGGCCAGAAACTCGTCTTCCTAGAGCGTCCCAAACGTGCTCGATTGGATTCATGTCTGGAGAACACGCTGGCCTTTCCATTCGAACGATTCCTTCTTCGAAAAGGAAATCCTCCACCAGGTTTGCACGATGTGGCCTGCAGTTATCGTCCATTAAAATGAAGTTATCTCCGATTGCTGCAGCGTAAGGGACTACAATAGGTCTGAGGATCTCATCCCTATATCGGCGACCAGTCAGAGCTCCATCTCGAATGATGTAGAGGTCAATGCGACCGTCAATGGAGATGCCACCATACACCAACACTCCTCCACCGCCAAATCTGACACTTTCGTGCACGAACTCAGGATTATTCTTCTGCCACGGTGTCTCCAGATGAAAATACGCCTATTATCCGGATGCACAGGAAAACGGGACTCGTCAGAAAACAGAATATTGCTCCATTCATTTCTCCTCCAGTTGACATGCTCGGTTGCCCACTCCCTGCGGTCGCGACGATGCCTTGATGTTAATCTAACACATACCATCGGTCGGCGAGCATACAGACTTACAGCATGGAGCCGGTTTCGGACAGTCTGAGTTGAAATTGTGGTGCTTGTAGCCGAGCGAAGATGTTGTTGAAGAAGAGTAGCGTTCATGTTTCGGTGTCTCCGAGCTGTTAACGCTAAATACCGATCTTCATTGGGCGTTGTTGCCCGTTTACAACCTTGCCCTGGTCTTCGGCCTGCACATCCACTCTCCAAAAAACGGTTCCAGATCCTGGAAATGACACTTTGTGACACTCCAATGGCTTGCGCTACTTCGGCTTGAGCTTGGCCCCCTTCTAACCTACCAACAATTCTCCAAGCTTCTGAATCTGTCAAATGACTTCGCTGAGACATCGTACTCATCGAAACAAAGCAATCACTGAATGCCGATCATCCTTGTCTTCATTCTCTTTTATCCAGTTGAAAATCAAATTTCATTCGCTGCCGCTGAAGCGACGTTTCTGACGTCGAACTCAAAATTTGCATACTCTACAGTTTGAAAACCAGAAAAATTTGCATTTCTGATTATCTTCTTCTATTTTCGGCAAAAAAAATTTCGTTTATATCTTTATTTTATATAAAACTTCAAATATCCTTCAATTGTTTTGAGCAGTGTAGTAGAGCGTACTTTGGATACAGTATAGTGGTCGAAATCTTTGTGTTCCTGTAAATATGCAGGGAATATTTTTTTATTATTTTTCATTAACGTATATCTTATACATAAAATGTGAAGTAGTTTAATATAATTAAAACACGCTCAAACAATGTTTCCCCGTATAACATTATTTAGTGGAATACATTTGTGTGGCCCTTTAATTTAATAATAAATATTCTTTGCATCACAGATTGTACAGAATGTATATTTTAGTACATACTTCATAGATTAATGTCAATTCTATTATGTTCAAATGAGTTATTAAAATGCATTTGAAACTTTTTTCCCCTTTGACCGTAATGTAACGGAATCCTTTTGATTGTCTTTGTAATTGATCTATCCATCCGATTTCCATAAAATTTGAAATGACTCGACAAAATTATGTAATAATTATGTATTTTAAATTTCAAACGATTCGGTTGGGTAGTTTTTGCGTTGTTATATGCGGACAGACAGACGGACAGACAAACAGACAGATGAACAGACTAAGCGACAACAATAGGTGCTACGTATTTACATAATTACGAACGCACCTAAAAAGATCCACATAATACCAGCGAGTTGCTGAAGCTAAATGATGTTGGGAAAATTGATAGATTTTTACGGGAATTTTTGGAACTTCTGCAAGAAATGAGTATCGAACATGACAGGCCAAGATTCCTAAATAAGTTGCAACAGTTTTCAACAGTGGATACTAAGGGACACCTCTCGTGACCGAAGTTTGATTGTTCGACACAAAAGTGTTAAAAACTATATTTATAATACCTAGATTAAAAAAAAAACAGTGAAGCAACAGCATACAATGGCATTGTCAGTGACTTAGAATATTAGATACATGTTGCTTCCGTATTACGTTTTCTGACTAACTTGTGCCATATCTCAACCAAAAATAAAAAAAACAAATATTGAATATGTTCATGTACTATAAAATGCGGCCGCTGGATGGTCCAGTAGTAATTCTGGTGAAGCAACCAAGGAGAAAAATAATCTGAAACATACTGTCAAACGTGTCTGAAACTAAATTATTATGTTTTCTGATATTGGTTATTTCCGATATTTCATATATTGAAATAAAAGTCATAATAAGCTCCATTCATCATAATTTTGCATTTAGTGTTGCATTTACTATTGATTTTTTGGATTAAAACTAATGACAATAGTGTTTATGCTCATTAATATACTTCATATTTATTTAAATATATATTTTATTTTCTTATCAATTATTAAACTTTCATCCAAGATATTGTTATTTTCTTATTTATTATGACATATAGTAATGAAAAAAATATATGTCACGCATAACTGCTGATGAGCGAAATATGGCTATCTCTATAAACAATGTCAAAAAAGCACTGAAAAAGAAAAAGAAAAAAAAACTGCAATTCTACAGATGTAAAATTACAGATATCTGTATATATCTATGTACATATAATAAGGTATTCTGGGGTAATAACGCCACGTTAAGGTTCTACCAATTTTCACGGCTTAGTTTTAGCTTGTATTTTTCAAACAAATATAGGATTGTATACAGCAACTCATTGACTATCTATATAAAAAAAATTATTTAACAGATATGTATTCATAAAATGTAATGGCGTGATTTCTTGACCAATGCTATTTGGCGTTATTACCCACCTATATGGGTAATAACGCCATGCAAACAAAACTATAAAATAAGATGGAATAATGGTATGTAGATTGCCCAATTCTAAAAATACAAACTCTACAGCTCTGGAAATTGACAAAATGTATTCTAAGCTATTGAAAATGTTCAATTTTTTGTGAAAGTATAAGAAGAAGAAAAGTGTGGTGAGGGAGGGGGGGGGGTCAAAAGAATATCAGATTCGTATCTACTTTTTGCTAAAAAAGGACCGTTTAAATAGAATTATTAGAAACATTGCACGGTTTTAACTGTGTTTATTTGAATCAATATTTATATTCCCATGTATGCATTCTATGCGATAGAAAATATTAAATTTTTGTGAAAGTGAAAGAAAAAGGAGTGAGGGGGAGCTTCAACAGAATATAACACCCTGTGCCTCTCTTCGATTAAAAAGCCCCGGTGAAATACAATTGTAAGAAACATTGCATGGTTTTAACAATTTATAATGTAACATTTTAATCACTGTAAATTTTATAATAACTAGAGTTATATGAAATAAATATTTTTGTTAATACTATTATAGTAGTCTTGTAAATAGTTTTTAACCCATAACTCCACACTAATGCGGATTGTTCAAACCTAAAGTTCAATTGTCGGCATTATATAAAACATGCTTTAATGAATTTTTATTTAATTAAATAAGATTTTTGATAAAAAATATTATCCCAACGAGATCTCTTATTAATTTTTATACATGATTCATGTGATTATATATCATTATCCTATATTAGCAACAAAATTAACCTTTAACTGCTGTAAGCAATCTCACTGAACGCTGTCTTTCCCCTCCCTAAATTTTAGAGTTTAATTGGTATTTCCCAGTTTAACTATAGCTGCAACTGAGATCCTCTTTCGTTTGGAATCCTCCTACTACTGTTAAAAATATTTGAATAGATTAAATTTAGTTTGAATTAATTCTGTACAAAAGTTTAGTGCAAGAACAGTATTCTATGATTTTTAATCATTGATCGCTTTTTAACCTTTAACTAATGCTACTGGTCTCACAGACCACTGTTTTTCTTTTATTTTTATAGTTTAACTTGTAATTTTTAGTTTAACTACAAATACTACCGAAATTTTGTTTCATTTGGAACTTTAGTACTATCACCAGAAACTTTTAAATAGGTGAATATTAAGTATAATAGTCTTGTATAAAAAGTTTAGCACAAAAACACAATCCTATGAGTTATTCCCACATTTTATTCATCTTTCAATCTTATGGTCTCACAAACCGCTTCACATTAGTTACGTTACGATTTCTGCCACATCGGTTAAAGATTAAATTTGTAAAATTTTAAAAAACCGAACGCTGGTAAAGCGGACAGTTAAAATTTAGAAATCAATTGAACAATCCAGTGGAAATTTAATAGAAACCTGATTTTGAAGATGTTTGAATTAGAATATCGAAAACATTTTGGTATAGTTTTATTTGTAAGAGTTTTAAAAATTTTTTACATTAGTATTAGAAAAAAAAAATCCCTGTCGGCTGGACCTATAGGCGGAGGTAGATTTCGAAGAGTGCTCATTTCAACAAATATATATATGTTACAGGCCAAACCCGATTTTAGGCCAAACTAGATTGGCCTAGGCCAAACTAGTTTATCCTAACGCCCATCGGATAGACTAGTTTTTCCTAGGCCAAACCGGTCTATCCTAATGCCCATAGGATAAACTAGTTTTTCCTAGGCCAAACCGGTCTATCCTAACGCCCATCGGATAAACTAGTTTGTCCTAGGCCAAACCGGTCTATCCTAACGCCCATCGGACAAACTAGTTTTTCCTAGGCCAAACTAGTTTGGCCTAACTCTTATAGGATAAACTAGTTTAGCCTGCTGCTTATTGGTCTGAACTAGTTTCTCCTAGGCCGATCTAGTTCATCCTAGGCCAATTCCATTTGGCGTGATTTTATTGAATTCAATGACCGCCATAGCGCCAACATTCTAGTTTGTCCTAGGCTGATCTAGTTTATCCTAGGCCAATTTAATTTTACGTGTTTTTAGCTCACAGGCGTCAAAGCCTGAGAAATAATGGGCTCGCAAGTTCTGTATGTATAAAGTACGTATGTATGTACGAATGTACGTACGTATGTACGTGCGTATGTACGTAACGCGATAACTCGTGATAGAAATATCCGATTTGCTTCAAATTTTGGATGCACGTTCATTGATATAAGGTACTTTTCTGATTAGTTTTGGGAATTCATTGGATAAGAATAAAGGGGAGCGAACGGGAGGCTAGTCCCCCACCGTTAATTTAGAGAAATGGATTTTTGATGCAGAATTATCAGTTTTCATTTAAAATTTTAGATATAGGATCATTCAGACAAGGCGCCTCCATGATTAGTTGTGGATGTTTATTTTTTAAGTGTAAAAAAAGACAATGTAGGTTAACCCCCCCCCCCCCTCCATAATTTAGATAAATGGTTTTTGACGCAGAATTTACGGATTTGCTTCACATTTGTATATAGGTTCTTTCTTATAAGGCGATTTCCTGAAAAATTTTGGGGGTTTAATGGTTAAGTATGAAGGGAAAAATAAAAATATGAAGGGAAAAATGAAAAAAAAAATATGAGAGTTATAAACATCATAACTTTTGAATCCGTTCAGTAAAAAGTAGACTTGTGAATATATTTCTCTGTCATTCCTTAAAGCTTTTCTCAAATCCTAAAGAGCTACATCCTAACACATTTATGTACTACTTCCTTTTCGAAAATGCATAAGGTTAACAGATTCAGATAATATGTAATCGAATGGCGTAAACCATTTTCTCATAAAAGCGATGTATCTTTGAGAAAATAATAAAGCTACGTTTTGAATTGAATTTTCGGTTACGACTTCACGAAAAAAAAATTGACGCCGTGACAAGAATAGCTTATATGTCGACAGGTAATTAATTTCTCAAAAATGGAAAACGCTGTTCGATTCCAAATTATGTTCAGCCTCAATCTGGCTCGAATATGCAATCATAATAATAATAATAAATGAAAGTCAGATCTCAATTGGCACGAGCGTGCAAAAAAAAAAAAAAAAAAAAAAAAAAAAAAAGAGCAAACACCATGTCGAATGCATCATGTCTCTAAGGTGAACATGTTAAATTTCTGTACTGGTGTTATAAGCAATGACTCTTGACATACATTTATACTTTTTCTAGTGAAAGATATGTTTTTTTCTGGCCAAACCCGTTTTCGAGCTAAATTAGATTAGCCTCGGCCAAACTATTTTATCCTTATGCCAATTCGATAAACTAGTTTTTTCTACACCAAACTTGTTTATCTAAATGCCCATAGGATAAACTAGTTTTTTCTATGTAAGAGATGTAATCGTTCATTTTTCCCTTCATACTTAACCATTAAACCCCCAAAATTATTCAGGGAATCGCCTTATCAGAAAGAACCTATATACAAAAAATATGAAGCAAATCCGTAAATTCTGCGTCAAAAACCATTTATCTAAATTATGGAGGGGGGGGGGTTAACCTACATTGTCCTTTTTTACACTTAAAAAATAAACATCCACAACTAATCATGGAGGCGCCTTGTCTGAATGATCCTATATCTAAAATTTTAAATGAAAACTGATAATTCTGCATCAAAAATCCATTTCTCTAAATTAACGGTGGGGGACTAGCCTCCCGTTCGCTCCCCTTTATTCTTATCCAATGAATTCCCAAAACTAATCAGAAAAGTACCTTATATCAATGAACGTGCATCCAAAATTTGAAGCAAATCGGATATTTCTATCACGAGTTATCGCGTTACGTACATACGCAGTACATACATACGTACATTCGTGCATACATTCGTACTTCATACATACAGAACTTGCGAGCCCATTATTTCTCAGGCTTTGACGCCTGTGAGCTAAAAACACGTAAAATTAAATTGGCCTAGGATAAACTAGATCAGCCTAGGACAAACTAGAATGTTGGCACTGTGGCGGTCGTTGAATTCAATAAAATCACGCCAAATGGAATTGGCCTAGGATGAACTAGATCGGCCTAGGAGAAACTAGTTCAGACCAATAAACAGCAGGCTAAACTAGTTTATCCTATAAGAGTTAGGCCAAACTAGTTTGGCCTAGGAAAAACTAGTTTGTCCGATGGGCGTTAGGATAGACCGGTTTGGCCTAGGAAAAACTAGTTTATCCGATGGGCGTTAGGATAGACCGGTTTGGCCTAGGAAAAACTAGTCTATCCGATGGGCGTTAGGATAAACTAGTTTGGCCTAGGCCAATCTAGTTTGGCCTAAAATCGGGTTTGGCCTGTAACATTTATATTTATATATGATTAGAGATAAACCCAGTTTAATAACTTCATTTGACCGTTTATGAATTTTTAATTTCATTTTTCTGCAAAAACTGGTTTTATCAGAATCATCTTAAGAAAAATTCAGCTCAAATGCCCATTTTGACAACATATTTTGAAATAAATTCTGAATTTATTGAAAAATTGACCAAAACAGTACATTATACAGTTCCTAAATAAAAAGAAACTGTCAGTTGAATGCATTCGAGAAAAAAATTTAATTTAAAAATGAGTCATAAAATAACCGATTTGTTGTTTGAATACATCCCTTAATTCTTTAATCATAATTGCTTTGGAAAATTTTGTGCGAAATACTCACTTTGACAGCATTTTAAAAAATATATTCTAACTTTATCAAAAAACTGGTCAATGCGTCACAATATATAGTTCCTAAATAAGAGGATCTGTAAATTGGATGCGTTTGAGAGCGAAAATGGATTTTAAAACGAGTCATGAAAAACGCAATTTGCTATGTGAAAACTTCCTTAAATTTTCAAATCACGAAGACATCGGGAAATTCTGTTCAAAATACCCTTTTTGGTAGCCTTTTTCGAAATATATTCTGTCTTTATCAAAAAACCGATCAACGCATCACATTATATAGTTACTAAATAAGAGGATCTGTAAATTGGATGCGTTTGAGAGCAAAAATGGATATTAAAATTTTCAAATTACGAAGACTTTGGGAAATTCTGTTCAAAATACCCTTTTTGGTAGCCTTTTTAAAAATATATTCTGTCTTTATCAGAAAATTGACCAGTGCGTCACTTTATACAGTTTCTAAAAAAGAGGATCTACCACATAGATGCGTTTAAAATCAAAAATGAATTTAAAAATGAGTCAGAATATAAGCAGTTTGGATTTGAGGTTTTTTCTCCAACTCCTATTTTTGTTTAATTTCTTTTTGCTATACGAATTGGTCCAATGAAAAACTTGTCAATATAAAAGTTGTAGATATTTTTAAGAAGATGTAAAATAAATTTAATCAGATTTGATATCGTAAAAATTGACGGAGTTATGGATTTTTCTCTTTTTTCACCGCCCTTTTTCTTTTGGTTTTTAATTTTTTGCATGGGTAAAAGTTGATCCTATCAAAACCTTGTAAGTACAAAAGTTTTAGATAATTTTAAGAACATTTACAAAAAATTTAGTTGGACTTGATATTTTGAAAATTGACGAAGTTATGAATTTTTTTCTCTCAAAACCCCTGTTTTTTTTCGCCCCTTGAGCCCACTTCTAAATTTATCAAAAATCTGTCATGGATAAACTTTTGGCCAATTTTAAGAAGTAATATAGACTTTAAACCGATTCGATATCTACTTTAATAAAGAAGTTATGGCGTTTTTTCGGTTTTCACAAAAACGCCCACTATTCTGACCCCCTTGGTCCGATTTTGCCCATTAACGAACTTACCCGAGATTTTATCCCCTTTGATTTTATGTACCAGTTTGGTGGAGATTGGTGAAGAATTATAGAAGTTATCGTGTCCATAAAAAAGTGAGATATATATATATATATATAGATAGATAGATAGATAGATATATAAACTGGTGCGATTGCAATAGGTAATATTTCATACGAAATCTACCTAAAAAAAGATCAGTTTTGGACCATTTGTACCATTTCAACAATGACAATAATACTGTTCTATATTAATAAATAAACCCTTTCAGATTTAGTTCGGCTAATGTTGGGAATCAACCGGGGTAATAACGCCAAGGATTGGCGTTATTACCCCGGTATGATTATTGCGCAGTACATTTTAAACTACAAAATATCTCGAGAAGATATCCAAAATCTTCTACAGCATTTTGAAAGTACATGAAATGCACTACAAATTTTTGTAATAAACAAAGTATTTCCGAATAAAAAATATAGTCTTCACATCACAAAACTTATCTCGCAAACTTTAGATCAAGCGTTAATTTTAGTTGCTTGTAAAAGCAATAAGACCTACAAATGGAACAAATTAACTTCAAGCTGCTTTTTGCGATTTATATGTTTCAAAATCCTTCTGCGCAGAGCACATAGGTGTTATTTATCGGATTATTTCATAATTATTCATAATATTAGCAGTTGGCGTTATTACCCCGCCTGACGTTATTACACCAGAACACCTTATATATATAATTAAAATGAAATCACAAATGTATGAATAAGTTGGTAAAATTCTAAAGATGAACAAAATTTGAACTGTGGAAACCAGAAATGTATAACAAGAAGCTATAAATAATCTACAATAGAGAGAGAGAAAGGTATATTTTTTAATATGTTTACTGAGCGTAGAAAGAGATACTGAAATCTTGACGGCAACAACAAAAATTCATGCAATATAGATACACGTATGCACTGTAAATCAAAGAGATTGTAAGTTTACAAAAAATGCGTTAGGAAACTGGAATGCTTAGAACTTTTTATGTTATCACAATCCGGTTTACAGATAAAATTTCACTAATATTTGTAATTTTAGTAGATTTTTTTTTAAGTTACAGATGCCTATAGTTTTTCAAAAACTAGTTCTGTAAATTTACTTTTTTTTGGTACAATGAAAAGATAACGTGCTTACAAGCATACAAATTTTTTTAAGCTTTACATCCGTAGAATTATAGCTTTATTTTTATAGTGTATATTATATTAGGAAAAATAAAACGAAAAAAAATTACACAAGAAAGAAAAAATGAAAATCCTTGCAATGCATACCAATTATTTCTAATATTTTTTCACATAATACATTACTGTCAATTAAATTAAAAATAAATTAAATATATTTAAACAGTTAGTTATAAAACTACAGCAAAGGAATATACTTTTTAACCAGTTCACTGAGCTAATAAAGAGAAATTGACACGCGTAATTATACCAAAATTATCTGTTACTTTTCTGTGATTCTACACAAACTTTTAATAATGTGGAAGATATTTCAGTCATTCAACTATGATTTTGTTTGATGCCTTATGTTAAAATGCAATAATAATAATAAAGGAAAGAAGATATGAAAGATCTTGCAATTGCATATCGACTATTTCCAATATGTATGTACTTTTTTTCATTTAATACTATATTCATTGACATCGATTGAATTAAATATAAACTTATTTAACTGTTTCATTATGCAACTATAGCGTAGGATTGAGGATTTATTTTCAGAAACATACGATTTTGCAAGCTGTCTGATACTAGAAATGACATAAAATTCAAATTTTTCTCTGTATGCTACGTCAACCATCATTTTTGAACGCATGTTTGGCAAAATAAACAGTTATTGTGATAAATGTAGCGGAATAATTCTATAAATGCTTTGACACATGAATTGGATTTTCGGCGTCTTTAAATTCAATTTTGTAGATTAAATCGAGCGTTTGAATTTTCTGAAATGTTCACTCAATAAGATAATGTCACTCAAAACGGGCACCTGTAAAAGAATCTCCAATTTAAAATCCAGAATGTCGTGGCGTATTTTGAACAAGTGAATTTTGTTTAAAATATTTTTGCGATGATATGAAAGACTTGCCTGATTTCGTTGTTTTGAAAGCAGAAAGATTTTGTCGAAAATATATAAGTAACTCATGTCATACGCATGGAAGTGTTATGAATTTTTAATTGTGTTTTCTTCCAAATTCTGAAAATAAGATGATGGAAGGATGTTTTTGAACAAAAATACTTTTCTGACGATTTTATACGTTTAACCGTTTTGTATACAGTAGATTTCCTCAAATCTGCACAGCTTGGAAACAGAGATTGTGAGGATTCGAAATTTTCTTGATTTCTGATCATTGATTTGTTACTATTTATAAACATAATTTGAATGTAATAATGCTTGATAAAAAGTTTAGGATTATCAACAAATATAGTAGAGCTCTGACTTTAAAGAAAAACTAATACCATTACAAAGTTATACATATAAAGTTATGTAAGTTTTGTTATTTATTTTAATCTACAAAAACATGTTTAAAAAATTGCAGCTAAAATTAAATTTTACGTAAAACAACTTGGGGGGGGGGGATTTTTAAGCCCAGTATATTTAATGCTCAAATTACACACGTAAAAGACTTGTACATTAACTTTCAGTACTTTTTTACTTCGCTTTAATAAGGAAAGATCCACAAAATGTTTTGGGAAGTTTTTGGCCAGATTTTGCATGTAAAAATGGGTATTTCATTCCATGTTTCCAAAATGGTTAGACTGAATTCAAAAATCGAATCAAATTGCTTTTTTGTACATAAGCTTGATGAACACGATTCTCTACAAGTGTTAGATGAAATGTAGGTCAAGACCTTTAACTGGAAACTACAAAATTCCAATTTTTCTTACAAATAACTAATTTGAAGTTCACAAAGACTATTGAATGGAAGCATTATCTTGAAGCAAAACTAAATTCTGATTTATAAGTTCATCTTTGAAAGAAATAAAATTATTATCGAAAATATTTCGATAGTCAAAGAATTTTTTATTTTTATTTTATGAAAACCAAACTTGCCCCCCTCCCCTTTTGAATTAAACCTACACAAATCATCACATAGCACAGATAAAAAAAATACTTTTCTACATTTACAATTCAATTAACTTCACATTTTATGACATATATATGTGTCTAGTCTAAATTCAAGATATACCACATTTTTCGGAATTTTATTCTGAACAATAAAATTAACATGTTGTCATTTTTTTTTAAAGCACTGTAACGCAAACGAAATTATAACAAAGGTTTACATTAAAGTAAAACATTAAAATAATTAAGCAAAATAATAAACTAAAATAATAAAAATTGAGATGATTTTAAAAATAACTAAATTTTTAATAAATAATTAATAATATATAATTGAATATCCACGATAAAAATGCATTTTTCTTGAATTTGTTAATGGAAATTGCCTAAAAAATGCACTCTACAATTTCAAATCGAATTCATAAAACAAAGGAAATTTTAATTCAGGTTTTCAGACTTGATAGCCAAAAAAGCATGATTAATGTATAAATGTATTTGGCAAAATGTTGTGATTATCAAATATATCAGCAATATCTTGGATGTTTTTAGAAATACCTCGTATACCTCGTCAGATGTACGAGGGTCGTTTTTTTTTCAACCTCCGATGGGCCATAAAAAAAAGACAAGCATATATAGAAAGATCATTTTATTACTAAAAGTTATGTACACTTATGGTTATTTTTCAACATAATCACCTTGTAAATTGAGGCATTTGTCGTACCTGTGGACAAGCTTTCCAATACCCTCTTCATAAAAAGTGTCCGCCAATGAATTCAAATGATTCTTGACGCTGTCTTGAAGCTCCAAGTTACTTTGAAAACGCTTCCCTCCTAGCCACTTTTTAAGTTCAGGGAAAAGATGGTAGTCACTCGGAGCTAGGTCGGGACTGTATGCCGGGTGATCGAAAATTTCCCACTGAAAATGCTGAAGTAGACGTTGGGTTACAGCAGCAGTGTGAGGACGGGCGTTGTCATGGATCAGAACAATTCCAGAAGTCAGCATGCCTCTTCTTTTATTCTGAATGGCTCTGCGTAACCGTCGTAAAGATTCACAATAAACAGCTGAAGTAATCGACGTCCCTGGCTGCATGAACTCAACAAGCAACACACCTTTTTGATCCCTGAACACTGTAGCCATAATCTTTCTGTTGTTGAAGGTTTGTTTGAACTTTTTTGGTCTATTTGGCGAGTTCGTATGCATCCATTGTTGAGATTGACGTTTTGTTTCAGGTGTGTCATACTGAACCCAGGTCTCATCACCTGTCACAATTGATTTCAAAAAGTCTTCTCCTTCAGCGTCATAACGGGTGAGGAATGTCAAGGCTGAGCCCATTCGTCGTGTTTTGTGATTGTCCGTCAACATCTTTGGGACCCAGCGAGCACAAATTTTTCTGTAGCCTAAATGTTCCGTCACAATAGTGTACAGAGAAAACCTCGAGACTTCTGGAAATTTTATGGACAAATCATTTATAGTGAACCTTCGGTTTCCTCTAACTTCTTCGTCCACTCGTTGAACAAGGTTGTCTGTGGCTACAGACTTGCGTCCTTGACCTCCTTCATCATGCACATCGGTTCGGCCATCTTTAAATTTTCGGCACCATTCACGCACAACACCATCGCTTATAAAGCTTTCTCCATACACTCGGCTCATTCTTCGATGAATTTCAGCTGCATTATTCCCTTCAGCTTGCAGGAATCGAATAACACTTCGCAATTCGCACTTGGCGGGAGAACCAATTAAGGCAGCCATGTTTACGTGGCTACAGCTCGCCTCACAATGGCGTCAATGAAAAGGCAGTCAAAGAGGGTGAAGTGGGGAACATGCGCCGTCGCTCTATGCGCATACCGACTTCCTGCTGCTCGTCTAACATTGATGCTGTGCAATCGGAGGTTGAAAAAAAACGGCCCTCGTATTTCGTTTATGAAAATGCATGTGTTCTGTTATATTAATGAGAATAATGCTTAAAACATGTACAAATGGTTTAAAAATTTAAAAGTCTGTAATTTTGACAATACATCTAAACTGAGAGTTATATTGTTTACATTTTTGATGTGCTGATTTCAGGCATTTGCGAATTTTGGAGAGTCTACTGTATTATGTTAATTCATTTCTGGATTATGTTAATTCATTTCTGCTGTACCTTTTTGGAACAGGCAAAATGTATGTCATCTACATTGTAAAAGAAAAAAGAAACCGGACGATTTTTTGAAGATTATACTGGTAATCAAGACGCCGCCACGCCTGTACAATTCACTGTTTTTTTTAAAGAAAAATTCCCATAACCTTCAAAACAATTTCTCTTTTTTTTTTCTGGAATTTATGGGGATTTTTCCGTTAATCCGATTTTTCTGAATTAACAGTAAATTGAACTGGCGTCCCAATTACCAATAGAATCTCCATAAAATCGTCCGTTTTTTTACAGTTGACGATTAAGAATTATAAATTAATTTTACCTTTTGTTAACTTGCCTATTATTTAGATAATTTCTTAAACATATTGTTTTCATATATCGTGTTAAATATTAATTCAACCATAAATATATTTTTCTAAAAATAAACATAATTTTAATGATTTCATAATTCCAGATTGCATGCTTAAATTTAAAAATAACTTCTTTAAAATTTTTACAATTTTTCTGTTTTTTTTTTTTTTTTTTTTTTTTTTTTTCTTTAAGGTGAATAATTTTTTAATAGTATCGGATAATGTTTGGAAATTGAATGACTTATTGAAAATGAAGAGCTAAATTTCTTTAAACCATTAATGTTAAAATTATAATTTAACAGCTCATTCTATTGCGTTCATCCAAATATTTTAAAGTATAAATAAGATTGAATTAAAGATGTCAATGTTATAAAAGTAATTATAATTATGTTTCCTGAAATTATATTCCCTCTTACCGAATATACAGCATATACGAAATTGTTTTGCTCGCATTTATGTATGCATTTTCAAAATTTCATGCAAGTTAAGTAGTGGGTTTCTTGATGCTATACATCTGAATTATTAAAAATACAAATTAACTTTAATTAAAATAGAATCTAACATTGCCTAGGATCTTTTAGAAATGTTCTAAATTTATTGGTAATGATGACGTTCACTCTTATTGAAATGCATTTACTTTAACTAATAACTTTTGCATTATACCGTCATTTTCTCAAATTCAGTTGATTTCATCGACTTAATATTACAACTTTGCTATACAACATCACTTTAATCAAAATCTCCCATCTCTCAAGTACAATGAATGTTATTTTATTTTACAGAACATGCAATATTTTCTTAATGAAAATTTCTGATGTTATTCGAAATAATTATATACTGATCGTGTACCACTACTTAACTATTACTGTCATTTGTAAGCAAAATTTAGTTAATTTTTAAGTTTTTTCAATCGTTAATGTTTCCATTTTTAAAAATAATTACCTCTTTTTCCAACAGCAAAAATCTTTCAAATTGGAAAATATTATGCAATACTTTTTAATCTATTGCATTATAAAAGATATTAAATCAAAAATAATGTTGTTAATAATACTTAAATATAAAGATATTTAAATTATACGTATGTTTATGAGTAGTTAAAATTATTTAATACTATTCTTTAAGAGTAATCTGACTATTTTTCTCAATTAATTTAATTTTTATTTGTAAATGCAGACAGTTGCCCTATGTCCATATTATGAAAATATAAAAATGAATATAGCATTTTAATTTTTAATAAAAACGCAACTTTAAAAAGGATATTTTGTTTAAGTTAATGTTTTTGAACTAAATTTCCAGGCATGACTGTTGGAGAATTGTTGTCATGCGATAGCAGTCGGTTATATCCTCAGAGGAAGAATACGTAGAAAATGAATTTCATTGTTTTTTTTTTTTTTTTTTTTTTTTTTTTTTTTTTTCCAGAGAAATATGAAGGTTGAATCCAACAAGTTTTCTATTACATCGCCAAAAAGTTGGATTTTTTTTTTTTTTTGCGGTGATCAATTTCTTGGAAAATTTCTGCTTCTGCTGTCATGCTCGGGATGCACATAGATGAGGGATAGGTCTCAAACCACCATCACATAATCGTGAGAAGCATGATTTTTGCTTAAATTTACCAATACTTTGCATTACTAGCAAGGTTACCAATTCTTAGCCCAATTATTATAAGTAGTGTTTTGTTATACCACCACCTGCTCTTAATTCCTTCATGTGACATAATTGAGAGCTATAGTCATGATGATATTCAATAATTTCCCACTTTCTTAAATTAGTATTAATATTGAAATTGCAAATTCTATGTGCATCCACCCGATCGTGGGTAAATCCATCACTCTGTGCACCCTGCAAGAACGTCGTAATCGGTTTCTCGTTGACGTAATCAGCAATATTATTCAGATAAAAATTAAAAACATCATTCGATTCCAATTCACTTCACTACACTACATACACCTTTCAATTTCCGCCTAGAAATTACCCCATGAATGCATGAACTCTAGTTTTGCGTTGTTGAGTTTACCTGAAGAAAGTTGTTTTCTTCATTTGAAAACCACTTTTTTGTGTATCACATAAAATCTCTAAATAACCTTTTATCTTTTATGTTATTACTTTAATTATTGAATTTAAAGCTTTGTTTTACACTTAAACATACACTATAATTATTTTATTATATTCTATTAAGTTTCTAAAATAAAATGGTAATTATAATTAAACTTATTTAATTGACAAGTAAATTTTCAAAAACTCTACATCCTTCAATATAGAAACTAATCGTTCAAATATTTTAATTCGCGTTATAAACTTCATCATACAAAATATTACGGAAATATTCTTAAAATGATTCATTAATTAAAGCAGCTAATTAATATTAATGCCACAAAAAACACAATAAACAGGCTTCAATTCTTGTTCTTGCAAACAAATCTTGTTTTCTTTAAACTGAATGATTAACAAAATAATAAAACACTTTTTTATTTAAATATTCGTCAAAAGTCATGTTAAAATCATTTTCAGATTGCTAATATTTAATATATATGATAATTATTTATTATTATAAAAATATATGCACTATCTAGAGAGATTTTATTTCGAGAAATTGTTCGTGTTAAACTAAAGTAGGCTATTTTTATTTTTCATATTATCCAAAACATTGCATTTCATAAAATTTGAAATGAAAATTTAAAAAAACTAATAACTACAACGTTTGTACATTGTTATCCTAAAATTACAAATAATTTAATGCAATTCTGTTATTAATTGAAACAGATTATTCCACTTTTTAAAAATAATTTTGCAATACCAAAATTAAATTTATATAGAATAGAATAAGGAATAATTAAGAAGTGTATTTCAAAAATGTTATGCATGTCATACTTGTTTATTAACTCGTACGAAACCATGGGTGCATATATGCATTTTAAATTTGCATACAGACTTCTACTTCGGTTTTAATATAAAAAAAAGTAATATTTGCATTTTTTTTAATTAGGGGATTTTCCTGATTATTTATATAAAGGTAGAATTTTTTTAAGTGGTTCCAACCAAATAAAATTTGTGTGCTGATCGCGAAGGGGTTTAAAAATATTAAAATATGATAATAAATGTGATTTTGTGCAGAAATGTTTAACATAAGTATTATGCTATTGTTTTTTATTTTATTTTATTTTATTTTTTTCTACATAAAATAAAATAAAATACGTAATAGTGCTCCTTAATTGTTTTAGAGGTGTAATCGGGAGCTGTAATCACGATGACGTTCAATGCTTTCCCGTTTTAACAATTTAGCAATAATACTGAAACTGCAAACTGTATATGTATCCTTCCGATGCTGGGTGAACTCTTCTGTATGCACCCTTAAAGAACTTCGTAATATATTTCTTGTTATCATAACTTTCAATATTATAGCAAAATACCTAAAACTGAGAGACTTTAAATTATTGATCATTATTAAAATCTTACATGACATATTAAAGTATGACGATCAATGGTAACTGCAAGTTACAAAGTAAGTAATCAGTTCATTATTTATGAAAAAGCGTAGATATTTAAATATTATTTTGTTTTTTAATGTTACATATAATCATTCATGTATAAACTGCATTTTCTACCTTTATTTTTAGATTTTATTTGAAGAACTTCTAAAACCAGCTATGCGTTAATTTTTGAGGCTAATATATGTAGACCGCGACATCATCCTGATCAATAAATTTCTCTTTTAATCCATTTTTTTAAATTACTAAACCTCACAAAATTTAACTTTTTATCTTTGTATATCTGCTATACCATGTATCTGAATTACTTTATATTTGCCATACGTTATTTTTGCATATTACGTACATCTGCATTTTCAGAGGTTTTGGGATATTTATAAATGTTGCACCTTTTCTGTTATTAGTAATTTGAAAATTCAGGTAATATTTATGAACAACTGTTTAGATAAAAATTGGCAAGCGTAAAATTATAAAATTCAAATGCTATTTAACTTCAAAATTTCATCAACATATTTTGATAAATTACTTTTAAAAATTCCCTCAAATATTTTTGAAAAGTTCCTGCTCAAATGTTTCTTCCTGTATCTACCAAAATAGATTTACTACGTTTGGAAGACTACTTTAAGTTGTTCTGAATAAATTTAAATTTTAGATGATAATAATCTTAGTCAAAGTAACTTCGTTTCAGAAATATGTTTTAACTTAATCAACTGTGAAAGTGCTTAAACTTTTAAAGGAGAAAGGCAATTTACATGCAAATGAAAATCTTCAGCATTAAGAATAGTGTTTAGCATTTAACAAAAGGTTACATAATTCGTAATGAAATTGCAATTTGATACATTCAGTGATTACCTCTACAAAACCTAGAAAATAAAATAATCTGTAGAAGTAAATAATACTGTTTTGTAATCATTAAAATTAATAGGGAAGTAAAACTATTGAATGTTTTTGTATTTAAATTTTTTGCAATTTTAATTAAAAGATTTTAGGATTATTTCTACAAATAAAGCGAAAGACATGAAAAAGTAATTAAAAAAATAATTATTTTTTTCGATCTATAATTTATTTCAATCAGTTATTTTCATACCGAAACCACATAAGAGATAAAGAATAATATAAATTTCGAATCAGAGAAATGCGTGGATTTAATAAAGCAAAATTTACAAAAAAAATTTATTGGTGAGAATAATAATTCATGATTTAAATGTGGATGCCCGTACGTGGCATGGGCAAATCATGATTAGCAAAAACATACTTAAAATGGAAACTTAATTGTCAGGGAAGCGCTTAAGTTATTAAGAAGCCGGTAAAATCTACGGCATGTGATACGATAAAACGCTTATTCTCACCATAATACAGTAAAATCTCTACAACGAAGTACTCCCGAATAGCGGGCATTTTTTCAATTTCCTCTCCGAGAACCTAAATTTTCGTAAGTTTAACCTTTCAATAACGGACATTTCGAATAGCGTGCAGTAGTTTTGGCTATAAAGAATGAAAAATTATTTTTTATTAAGAAAAGAAAGGGAAAAAATAAGCACAAAGACTCTAAATTCGTCTGAGCAATGTGTCACAAATTTTGTGATCACAAATATCTGTAGAGGTGGATTAGGAGAAATCCCTCCTCTCACGTCCAATGGTGAAATAAGCGGGTAGTCAGGGAGTGAATGTCTCCTCCCTCCTGAAGCACTGAAATGTCCCCCCGATGATTCGAGAGTTTATGCTTTTAATGGTCAAAAAGTGCAATTCCCTCGTTGGAACTCTATAATGTCCCCCCGGAGCCACAGGAATCCCTCCCGCAGAAAAATGTCTGAATTTAATTCTACCCACGTCCGAGAAAGAAAATGTTCTTCCTTGAAAGATTCGGAATTTTCTGCTGATTATTGTCTAGAAGTACAAATTTCTTGATCCGCTGAACTCGCTTCAATTTTATTGCTTAAAACAATAATTTTCATTTCTGATTAATCATATAATTTAGGATCATAGATGTTTTAGGATATATATAAAAACCAATTAATGCGGCATTAAGCATTTCTTAGTAATTTTTGAATCTCTAAGGCTTTCTGAATAACGGACACCTCTGAAGGGTGGACAGTTTCCGCGCTATCGAAATTCCGTTATTTAAATTTTTACTGTACATAAGTTTAAAGCTGCAGTGATCGAGGGCAAGTGCTGAGAGCTGATAGTGCTGGTGTTGCGTTATACTTACCGATGGTTATACTTACATACTAGCATATAAATTCAGTATCGAAGGATCTGTTTGGGACGTAAATAAATGGATACAGATGAGTGTTAGGTAGGGTTACCAAGATGAGCGATTCCCCTCTCTCAATTTGGAACAGGTACAAAATAGTAGGAAAACCTAGGCGCCCAGTCAAATTTCTGCTCCTGCAGTGTGTTGTCAAATAAAAGTCGCACATCTTCAAAGTGTGGCTTCGGATCTTGTACTCCCATTTCGGTAATCCAGAGGGTGTCTGTAACAACGGCATGACCATACAATATTTTTACATAAATTTTACGCAGTAAAAAATATTTTTGGAATGCAGTAATAAATTTTTATAAGTTCGTGCATTTTGAATTAACCAATATAAGAGAAAAACATAAATGAAAAGATGTAACTTATCTGAGTAAAAAATAATCTGTATTCCTTTTAATAAGTAAAATATGATGGTGTAATTTTGTTAAAAACATCTTTAACATTAAAAAGGAAGAAAACGACTTTACCATTAAAAGCATGCTTTATTTATTTATTTATTTGAAACGTTGATATTAGTTGTAACAAGTTATTAAAAGCTGCTACTTTTTTTTAAAACTTTTTCCAGAACTTAAAAGCAATTGTGAATCATAAAACATATTTTGTACACTAGGGACCAGATAAAACCAACACGGAAGCTTTATTTTATTTTATTTTTATATTGACTCTTATATGATAGCGCTATTTTTCAAATATTACAGCAGTGTTGCTTTTGATAAAAAAAATTAAAGAGATATTCGATTTTGGCAAAAATGCGTATTTAAAAAAGTCATTATCGTTTCACTTGATTTTTCGTTAGTAACTATTACAAACGGCTTTGTAGGATAATATATATTAAAAAATGTTTCAATTAGGAATCTTTTTCAGATGTTCGAACACATATGTGATGATAACATATCTCTTTTTTTTTTACATCAACAAACACTTTAGAATTTTTCGAAAAAAAAAAAAAAATATTTTTAGCAATTATTTCAGGAAAAACATACAATTTGTAGCTTATGCTTTTTTTTAAAGAAATTTATTCATAGAAGTTATACTCAAAATTAAAGCTCATTCAGCCTAATATTATTGAGTTTTATTTAAAAGTAATTAACCTCAAAGCAGTCTGTTTTAAAAAGATTATAAATCATTATAACACTGGGAGTTTTAAATTTTAAACCTTCATATTTGTTAAAGCACCTGGCTGTATGACTTTTCAATGGGTATCCTTAAGTAAAATTTATTTAAAAACCTAATACGATGTGGAAATTACATTTTCGTATTGAATTTCTTATCGTTTGATACGATTTCAAACTGAAGATGACTCCTAAAATTATTTTAGTAAACATAAATTGAAAGAAAATAATTACCGGTTCTTTTTGCGGCTGCTTTTTTTTATTATTATTACATGCTTCAATTTAACTTACAATTATGTCGGTATGGGGCATTCAAATTTTGTGACTTGTTTTATAATCACTTTCTCTTGAAGTAGAACATTAAAATTTGGAATATACAAGATAGTCTTAAAAAACTTTGCCGGTATATGAACCTCTAATGGCCTGTCCGCTCTACCGATCGAAATGAGATAAAAGATATAGTTAATCAAATGCATGAGTTTGAGATTCTCTCAAAGGCAACAAAGAGCACTCACGGTTACGGATGCATTATGCACGCATGAAAATCAGTGAACAGAAAAAAAAAACTCGGGAAGGAAATTTGCATATGACAGAGGCAAGACACCAATCCTAGAATCCACCAATCCGTTCGCCAAATAATCAACGTATAAAAAGGATAACAAAATGGGATGAGAAAGTTTGTTCTTTAGTCGGGAGTTCGCACATGCCGACGAAATGACCCTGTCAGCGAAAGTTCGTAGTCAATTACCAAAACTCTATTATCAAAATGGAGGATATACCACAGGAATACCACAGAAGCCTTGCGTGTTTACCGTCAAAGCCATCGCCAAATATGCGGCCCCTGTATGCCTAAAAGTTCTGGGTGATTAAGTAAAAGAATTCGATGCAACGTGCTGCACCAATGATAGACCGCGATCCAAGTGGCCAACTGTTCCTGAGGACACTGTTATGAAAGGGCATTACGTAGTGACTTCAGTACACAGCTGTAAGAGACTGTAAACTGTAAGATATGCAGCTCGTGTATTGGATATAGCGGAAAAACGGTTTTAAACTACAGCGTTCTGTAATCCACATGTTTCCATACTGGTACTAGCTCCTCCAGACGTTAGATGTGGGGGACCATCAGCTACATATGGACTTTGCAAATGAATTTCTTATCCGGTTTGAGGATTATAGCGTTTGGTCTCTCCCCATATTATGGACTGACAAGGAGCATTTCACTTTAACTGGCAATGAGAATACTGAAAATTGTGTGTACTGGACAAACCTGAATCGGCACGTTTTGATAGCAATATCTTTTGTGACGCCAAAATACTGTGTGTTGCGGTATTAAAAACATAATTGCTCCCGGTCTGTACTTCTCTGAGGAAGCGAAAGCAACTGGGTTTGTATAACGTGTTCTGTGACAGGCTGTCGCTGTACAACAATGCTGCAAAATTACATCGTGCCAGAATTACCTTAGCGAAATGCACTGAATGATATCATTTGGATGCGAAACAGTGGACCGCCACATATAGCAAAGTCTGTTCGTAGGGTCCTGGAATAACATGTTGGCGCCCGCGTTATCTCATGCTATTTTCTATTTCTGTGGCCCCAGCGATCCTCCGACCTCATTACAATTTATTTCTTTTTCCTGAAATGTCTCAAATCTAAAGTACACATGTACAATCTCCAAATTTTGCCTCCTTTCAAAGACTATAACAAACATGAGATTGCAATCATCCCCCTTGCTATGTTACGTTCGATTGTTATCGTCCACAGTCTTCAACGTGCAGTGCGTAATTACGTAGGATGGCACCTGTGCGCAAAATGTGCAATCCAAATAAAAGTTTTCTTTTCTCCGATCTGTGTTGTAATCAGTGATTGGCTTGCCTTTGTGATATGTATATTTCTTCTTTGGTTCCCGGTCATGTTCGTTTTGGACGTCAGCACTCTTCATGGTTTTCGCATGCGAAGAGGAAAAAAATGAGCGTTGCTATCCAAAAATTTCGAATTTCTGTACCTATAACCATAATTGTGAGCTTCACTTTGCTGCTATTCACAGAATCTCGAGCTCATACCGTGTACCTGAATTCTTATATCGATTGGTTGAGCGGACTAGCCCAAGAGGTACATGTATCAGGAAAATTTTTTTTTACGACCTTGTATGCGTATCTCTGAGAACAATACAGTAGAACCCAGCTAATTCGGACCCCGTTAATCCGGATCGATTTGATTTTTTTTTTTTTTTTTTTTTTTTTTTTTTTTTTAATTTGAGAAGTGATTGACTAATTTCCATAACATTAACTTGTTTCATCGTTGTATTCAAATAATAATTCAATTATATTCAAAAATAAAATTCAATTCACATTCAATAAATAATTAAGGGAGACCCGTAAGAAAAAACCCAAAATTTTTATTATTGATTTTAAAGTAATGAATTTTGGTGTACTATTTAAGAATCTTTATATCTTATAAGGAATAATTAGCAAACAAATTCACTTTTTATTAAAAAGTATATTTTTTAAGGGGATTTTTATGATTTTTTTGGTCGAAAAATACACTTCTTAAAATTACTACTCCTCATTCAATTTTCAATATTTTGGTATTACTAAAATTTTTAAATAGCGTTACAGTATATGGAAAAGACCTAAGGAGACATATTTTTAATTTTCTATTTTAATCAGCTAAAAAAAAATACAAAAAAAAAAAAAAATTACGCATGGTAAATTTCCTTAAATTTGTTATAGTTTTCATGTTGATCAATTTATGTAAAATTTTCAGAAATAGTTTAAAAAAAATATCTCTCCTTACTTTTGTTGCAAATTTTTTTAAGATTCTAAAAACATAAACACTTTGTTTCTAAATCATTTTACCACTGAGCCTTAGTACTTTGAACTTAGGCAAAATATGAAAAAAGTCATTTTCAGGAAAACACATTTTAAAATGGTCGCTAGTCTTTTAAACTCTAGTGACTACAATTAAAAAAGCTCATTTGCTACCTGCTCCAAGTGTCCCCAAGTTCTGAAATTTTGCATGGATATTCGCAAATATGTATTTTTTCGTTTTCTGAGATATTTTTTTTTTTTAACTTTTGATGATTTTTGGCCGAAAATGGGATTCGGGTCTCCTTAAATAAAGTAAAAAAATCAATATTCACTCATTCAATTCAATAAACAATAAAACATAATAATTCAATTAATTCAGTAAAATAAATAAAAAAAAAACATTAATATAAATTAAAATTAAAATCAAATAACTCATAATAAAAATAAAAAATAAAAAAAACTCAATTAAAAAAATATTAAAATTTTTTGATAATTATAAAAATAACTTTTTCGGAAATCTTTTCGGAAGAATACTTTAAGCTTTCTTATTTAAATTCTTTGATATTATCTTTCAAAGAAACAATAATGTATCACTAAGTTTAACAATTCCAATTTTCCCAATTTTCTATTTAATCCATTTAGAAATGTCTTAAAAAATTACTACACAATAAATTTTTACTAAGAGCATTGCAAGAAAGCATTGTAAAATAGTCCCTATAAGACCCATATTTTGATAAGGATCATTTTCCGATCTTTGTCAGCCCATAGGTCTGTTTCCTTGCTATTGTGACAAAACGCTTCTACAATTATCCCTTGCATATTTATATTTATAAAGATGCAGTAGTGAATTCAGGCACTTTTCAGTTAAACATAAAGGTGATTTCCTGTAAGTATGTTTCATTTTATTTTATTTATTTCAAATTCTCTGGATAATCATGAAATTATGATCATGATTTTTCATCCGGATAACTTATGATGATTATTTATCATCATGATCATAAGTTATCCGGATGATTATCAAAAATCCGGATTTTTGATAATACGGATTGGATCTGGTCTCAATTAATCCGAATTATCGGAGATTACTCTACATAAATTAGGCATTGATTTTTTAACATTCAATCCCTAAGGTGGGAAAAGGGAAGCAGTAGTTTATTTCTAATGTAGAAATCTGTATTAACTTCAATAATGAGTATTTGTTGAAAAGTACAATACTAATGCCAAAGTTACCTCAGTAGAGCCAAATTTTTGACAACTTGGCGAAATATTGCCAAAATTGACGACAAGAATATGTTGCTATTAATGAAATTAATTTGACGGTAGATGACTAATCTGAAAAATTTATATTTTCTACATTTTTACGAGTTTTAATGAAAGCATATTTATTTCATTTTATTTTTATTTATTTATTTATTTATTTTTAAGAATTTTGCATTTATACTTTCTTTTTTTTTTAACTGAATGTATTACATGTAGTACTGATATAGAATAAATTACCTCGTGTATGTCAAACGAAAAAGAATCATGCGTCAAGCATAGATTATGAAACACCTTCCAACACATGGAAAATAATATAATAAACAGCATCGTTTAATAATTTAAATATTATATCTAATTAAACAATATGGAAACGCATTTTCTATTTCACAAGAAGTAATTTGTAGTAAATCTAGCAATGTATATTAATTTTATTATACATGAAATAGTTTAAAGTAATTAAAATGTGCCACAAATAATTCCCCCCGCCGCCCTATACTATTATATAACGGAATTCTTTCGTGTCGCCCTTGTAAATGAATAATAAATACTCTTTATGCGACATATTCTACAAAATGTATATTTTCGTGCCTTCATAAACGATTGAAGGGTGTAACATTAGTTAAAAGCACTTAAAACTATTTTATCCCATCGGCCGTAATGTAACGGAATAATCTTGACTGTCCCTGTATTTGAATCATGCATACCATTTTACGAAAATTTGAAATGACTCTACAAAATTCTGTAACAAATGTATATTTAAAATTTCAAACGATTCAATTGGTTAATTTTTGTGTTGTTATATGCGGCAGACAAACAAACAGACAGATGGATCAGTCGACGACTATAGTTTCTAAGTATTTATATAATTATGAACGAACCTAAAACACAGTTAAATTTAAAAGCACATGGCGAAAGGGAAGACGCATTTCCAGGGATTATTAATTAAAGACAGAATTGTAACCGATTTATTTTGTGTGTGTTCCTGTAAATGGATTAAAAATGCTACGAATGTCTTATTCTAATATAATGGCAATGAAATTTAGTGATTTATATCAGTTTCAATACTTTTGCATTAGTGTAATATAATTAAAATATTCTGTAAATGCTTTTTCCCCATAGATTATAACGTAATAAAATTCTTTTGGGTACCCGTGTAAATGAACTATTAATCCCACATACTTCACATACAATACCAAACATCCCTAGGGGACCCTAAATAAGGTTTACCAATTGCATGAAAATCCAAGTATATTTACGGGAGTTAGAGTGTGACAGACAAACCAAATACGTAAACGTTTTTCAACTTTGTTAGTAAGTGTTAAAATGGAGTAAAAACCAAAGAAGAACAAAGTTTAACTTAAAGATTGTTTCCATGGCATATTTTTGATAGCAATTTTAAAAGTAATTCTACAAAGTTCAAAGATAGCTATCAAGAAAAAAAAAAGACCACAAAGTCTATTCCTGTCATTTTTAATTCTACTTTAATATCATGGATATAGTCAACTCTCCATACTCCAACCTAAAGAAAAAAATACATATACCATGGCTACACTACTGAGTGACATTTCACCTTTGTTTCCCTCTTTTTTTTTTTCTAAAATTTTAGAATGCAACATAAATAAATAACCAAAAACCTCGTAAGTTTTATTCCCTAATCTAAAATTAATCAAAGTTATACTAAATAAATGAATTATCAGTTCTTATTCTCTATAATGTAAGGTAATTTTTTTTTAAACTATAATTTCATTAAATATGCGGGATTTTTTAATTAAAAGGTCATGCAATTAAGTATTAAAATTTAAAGCTTTATTTTCAGAAAAGTTTATAAAAAATTATGAAAAAGTACTTAAAGGTAATTTTTTTATAAAGCAAAAAAAGCCAAGCACCATCTTTATTATTATTCGAACAAAAATATTATTTTTAGAGTAAGAGGAGTGAAATTTTAAAGTGTCATTTTTTTGATCAAGAAATACACTTCAAAAATTTAATTTTCAAAAACTCACTGTAAAGTTATTGATTTTGCTTTTTTCTACACTTATCTGCATATGTAAAAACATTTTCACTGAAAGAAAAATACAAACACAACACTTGGTGTATTTATATTGCATAATTTTATTAAGTTTGATAAGAGGTTTTTGACTGATTTGTCACTGTGAAATAACTTGATATATATTAGTACAGAAATTGAAATTCTTTGAATAAAGTTATATCAAATATTCACAAGTACAATAATATGCTTTTTTCCTCTTTTTTTTTTTTTTTTTTTTTTTTTTTTTGCAACCTGATGTAACATGAATATATATTTAAACAATAATGAAGGCAAAGATAAAAAGGCAGAGGTATTTGGGAGGAGGGGGGGGAGTTATCGATGACAAGCAAATATTCAAGCTCATTATTTAAGTCTGGTGGGGAAAATATTAATAACTAGGGTATAAAAACAGTCCTTATTTGGTTACTTGTTGAGTGGTATTTTGCGCTTGCTTTTCCGTTTGGAGATGAGCATATATTTTTTCTTTCATTTCCGTTTCCATTCTGGTTTAGCTGAAGGATTTTTTTAAAATTAAAATAAAATCCCCCCGGCACATTACATTTTTATTTATTTATTTTGAAATATTTAATTTGTACCGAACATAATTTTAATACTTAAACATATTTACGAACATTTGTTGCTTGGAATAAGTTTATGAATTTATGTAAAACGCTTGTGTTTTAAACATAATTGAAATCGATTAATACTACCACGGCAAAAATGAAGAGACTTTTTAAAAAAGAACACAATCAAAACGAGGCATTTACATACTAAAAATAATTAATGGATTAAAGTTTATTAAGCCTTTCATGGTTTATACGAGCTACAAAAGCAACACCATGGTTAACCCTTTGAAGAGCGGTGGTTTAAAATATATACCACTTAATTTCAATTGCGAAATGCCACATTGCTACCAGAATTTTGAAAGGAATTTTTTTATTTTATCCAAGTACGTGAATAAAGGCTTTTATCTATTTTGAAATAGCTTTATTTTTAAATTCTGGTGTCATTCAAGCGTTTTAGTATTTTAAGAACAGAAGTGCTTAGCCTCTCAAAGGGCCCCTTCGCGACGGAAGTCTTTTACGAAATTTTTAATGTTTTTCACCGGTTTTAAAAAGCAGAAATTTTTGGCTTATGATATCGAGAAAATGCTTCAATTAAATAAAGCAAATTTTTCAGTCAAATTTTACTGGTGGTGATAAACGAGGATTCTTAAGCCTTTTTGCGGCACGTATACGTGTCGCACTTTCCCAAGGGGTTAAATATGAACAAAATATATCTTCATTTCAAGGTAATTTTCGGAAAAATGTAGGGTAGAATTCTTCTTCTTTTTTTTTTTTTTTTTTTTTTTTTTTTTAATTGAACGCTGTTTTCTACAGAAACAGTATTTGATAAAATTTCAATTTTCAGGAGACTCTCATACAAGAAAATTCCAAAGAATATCACGAAGTATTAAAAAAGTGAAGGAAAGGAGGGAAGAATAAGCACATTCAAATACCACCCCTTTGTAAAATTGAAAATTGAACCACAGAAAAGAAAGAAGACAGAACAAGAAGAAAAACTTTATTATTATTATTTTTAATCCGAATTCTGGGCCATAGTGATTGGTCTTCTCATTACCATAATTCCTCTATTAATACGAAAATAATATGCTAAATCAATAGTTTGAAATTGCAATAGATATTGTAATGATTGCCGAGTGTTTGCCGTTAGAAAGAACATTGATCAGTTTCTTTACTATGTTATTCATATGTTTTAAAATTACTTGATCTTCCGCTGCTTTTACTTTATTTTGACTAAAGAAACAGCTTTGAAAGAAAATAAAACTTGCAAAAGTAATTTTTAATGATATCTTATATTATAATACAAGACAATAAGAACAAACATTGTTTGTGTGTGCATGTGTGTGTAAATTTTATCTTAAAAACGGCTTGAACAAGTTTGATATAATTTGTATTTTTACCATTTACTGGCACGAGACCATTGGGCTAAGTCACGTATTCGAGAAAATTTAATTAGCGGACCTTTTGGGTCATAATTGGTCAAAGTCATGCTAATTACATTCAAAAAATAGCTCAATCGATTTGAATTAATTCTTTTATATTAATTTTTCTTGGCACGAAAAACTAATGCGCTGGGTCACATGTTCGAAAAATTAGAAATATTCCAAAACCAGATGCTGAGTTAGTTTTACAAGTCGATGCATCAGATTTTGTTATAGGAGGATCATGTCGCCGATAGTGGATAGGGAATCACAACCTCTCGCCTTTATCTTTCGCAAACTTTCTCAAACAGAGAAAAATTATAGTGCACATGACAGGAAACTTTTAGCCGCATACGCTGCCATAAAACATTTTAGGCATATGCTTGAAGCGAGAAATTTTTCCCTTTATATTGATCACAAGCCGCTAAATTTTGCTTTCCATCAGCGCTTATATAAATGTTCTCCCAGACAGGCTAGACAGTTGGATTTCATTTCCCAATTTACTGCTGATATTCATCACATAAAAGAGTCAGATAATATTGTGGCAGATGCACTTTCATGTATAAATGCTATAACCATGCCAAACCCCATAAATTATACGGAAATTGCCCAGGCTCAACAAACAGACCCAGAACTAAAAAGCCTAATTGATAATTCAGAAACTTTACATTTAAAAAATCACTTTTCTTGATTGTGACATTCCTTTTTATTGTGATCTATCAACGGCTACAGCTTGACACTATATTCTTCAACCATTTCGTCAAAAAGTTTTTTTAACTTTACATAATTTATCTCATCCCAGTATTCGTGGTTTTTCAAAAGTAATTTGGTCCAGATTCATTTGGCCTTCTATGAGAAAAGATTGTACTAAGTGGGCTAATATTGTATTCCATGTCAAAAGTCGAAAGTAACTCGCCATACAAAATCTCCAGTAGGGAAACTCACAGACCAGTCACAGAGATTCGATCATATACATCTCGATCTTGTAGGCCCAATTCCTTCTTCTCAGGGAAACTGTTATTGTTTAACAATGATAGATAGATTCACGCGATGGTCAGAAGCTGTTCCAATACCAGACATAACAACGCAGACAGTAGCTCAGAATTTTTATACTCAGTGGATTGCTCAATTCGGCTGTCCGGCCCATATTACTATTGACCAAGGCAGACAGTTTGAGAGTGCTTTATTTAGTGCTCTTGCACAGCTGATGGGCATCAAACGAAGTCGCACTTCCCCATACCACCCACAGACGAATGGATTGATCGAGGAGTTCATCCGCCTCTTGAAAGCAGTGCTGAAAGCCTACAACACTGACAAGTGGTCTGCAGCCTTACCCACATTACTGCTTCATTTTCGGTCAGTCTTTAAAGAGGATGTTAGAGCAACAACTGCCGAGCTAGTTTATGGAAGGATTCTTCGACTACCAGACGAATTTTTTGACCCGACACTAGCAGATGCCTCATCCAAAGATACTTGTTGAGAATTTAAAGTTTCATTTTGCTACAGTGAGGCCAGTTCCCACTTCCTGCCATGGCCAGAGAGCAATTTTCGTGCACCCACAACTGACTGTATATTCTCACGTGATTGTCAGACATGATGGTGTACGCAAACCACTCCAACCTCCATATGATGGACCGTTTAAGGTCATACTCAGAGGTACTAAAACCTTCGATCTGGATATCAGAGGTAGTAAAAAAACCATCTTCATCGACAAACTCAAGCCGGCTTTCACAACCACGGATAGCGAAGCCCTTGAGAAACCACGCACAAAGCAATCTCTGCCAACTTCTAATGAGAAACCTACAAAACAGCAACCTGTGCCAGTTGTGAAGCCTTTGTGCAACGAAAAACCTGTGCCAGTTGTGAAACCTTTGTGCAATGAACAGTCTGTGCCAACAACCCGTACTGGACGACTTGTTCGAGCACCCCGGGGTTATGTTCATTTCCAATGACACTGCGGAGGGAGTGTGCAGTGGACTGCTACGCTAAAGTAGCGCTAAGCTACCAAGCCTAATAAACTTTCATCGCCGTTGGCGAGATTGACTTTTCCGGCAATCTCTCCCGGAAAAACGAACATTTCGCTCAGAGACTCACCAGTCGAACTGTGTTCTGGTAGCGTGTGCGTGCGCCGGTCTGCTGTTGTGTCCACTTGTGTGTTGCAGCTGTGTCTGTCGCGATGCCAATTCTTAATTTCCTTTAATCTTGTAATCTTTTTATTTGTTTTTGTTTTTATTAAATATGTTAATGTTTTATTTTTAGGCTGGCATTATTTAATCTTTCTGATGCATTATTTATTATTTCTTTAACTTAATAGTTAACTCTATGGCCCGCGTTAAACCACGCGCCAAAAATCTTTGTAGTCTTCTTTGTAGGATATTTTTGGAGGTAGTCAACCACTTTCATTCATTGTTCTTCTAGAAAGCCTTAAACTATATTTTCTTCATCCAGCGTTGCCGTATATGAGCTCTTATCAAATGAAACGCACAGTCTTTATACAGTTCTGGGATGGAAATTGTACTTTTTGACCATGGAAAAAAAATCTCAAATCTTCCGGGATGTACATCTTATTGCTCCGGGAGGAACAGAGTACGTCCTCCAGGGGCCGCCCCCTGAATTTAATACTACTTTCATTTACACTTTCTTGTACTTTAGTACTGGTAGATTTAGTAGCCTCCAAATTTGTTTCTTTCATTTCTTGTAATGATAGGTAAAAACTAAAAATACTCGTTCCTTTGATGGATGCCGACTTCCAAAAACCGCACCACTGGCATTCTATCTAACAGCAAAATTCCTCTTTTGGTTCCCATTTTAAAGTTCAATTATCTGAAAAAAGGAAAAAAATACACGAAAAGTCCATTAGTACAAAATACTCCAATATTAAAAATTTCACTATTTTGAGATAAGAGTGATTAAAGTGTGCAACCCCTAAACATTATCCAATCTTCATGAAATTTGGCATATTTACCTTTTACAATGCTCAAACACAGGGAGTAATCAAACTCATAGAAAAATCAAACCTTTGGAAAAATGAAACACTTTAATGCATAGTTACAAAATTATTACGCCCCGTATCTCATCAAATATTCAATATATTCATGTTTTAATTCAGTATACTGTTTCTGTTGTTCTTTCAGAAAGTTGTGTTTAATTTGATTGAAAATTCTGTGTGCTACAAACAAAAAACTTTTGAATTTTTCACAGAAAACTTAACATTTTCACGAATAGGAAAGCTTGTCTTACACAAATTCACAAAAACGTTGAATAAGACCCAAATACTCATTTAACACAGTGGCAGACAGTTTTCAACACTTTCTTTAAACAGGCGATCGCAAATATTATTTGATTATTACGTTTCGTATTAGCCCCCTAAATACTCTCCCAAATAAAGTTAAACACGTTCTTTAAATCCCGAAAGTTCAAGAATAGTTCTTGATGAATTTGAGTACGTATTCAGTAAAACATGTAAAATCGAAAGAGTTCGTTCATCTATACTAATATTATAAAGAGGAAAGATTTGATTGTTTGTTTGTTTGAATTGAATAGGCTCCGAAACTACTTGACGGTTTTGAAAAATTCTTTCACCGTCGGAAAGCTACACTATTTCCGGTAAACATAGGCTAATTTTTAATTGATTTATTCAAATATTTTCCTTAATAATTCAAAATTTCATTATTTTTCATACAGAATCAATTAAAATTTTTTCGATAAAAAATAACCATTTTCTTTCCCGTTGCCAAGAAAATTAAAATATGGTACAATAATTTCTCCTCGGCAATTTGTTCAGTTGAACAGTATCCACGTGAAAAATTAAAATAAAAAAATTCAAAGGAAAATAAATATGATGTCATTTATTATATTATCGGAAGTTTTGTTTGCATAGATATCATATACACACCGAGTTAATTAATGGACACTAAATTGATGTTATTTTGCCTGGCATGGTAACCCAACTATTGTTATTTAATTATTAATAAAATGTTTTTTTATTTCCTTTCTCTTCTTTATAATTATGTAAATTGTTTTGTTCTATATTTATTATTTAAACTTTTTTTTACTAATTGCTATTACTTTTTTAAATAATAGAAAATAATTTAAATATATATATATGAAACTGGTATTCGAAATCGATGTTTCCGCCAAATTAGTGTAAAAAATTATCGCGCCGACCTCGGCGCGTACATGGCAACTGCGCTGTTTTGTTTATGTATTAAGGATACTCTTAGATCATAAATCAGATTAGAGAAAATTAGTCAGATTATTTAATTAAAGTTATTAAATTTATGTTTTTTTATTATGAAACAGACTAAGAAAGGAAAATTTACTGTTGCTGCCCGACTGGAGAATTAACCTTGATGTTATTTGATTTATGCTTGATGTTACTTTAAAAAACTATCGAAATGGCTAATTTTTTATTATTTGTTTACTTTTTTTTTGTTTATATTATTGCAAACATTTTTCCAATTTTATACACGCATCACCTTGGCGTGATTTTTTTTTTTTTTTTTTTTTTTTTTTTTTTTTTTTTTTTTTTTATGATGCCAATTTGGAGAACACTGCGTTTTCAAATACCTGTTACATTTATATTACTTTTATTTATTTTCTATTATTTTAAAAAGGAAATAATAATAATAAACTAAGTCAATAAATAATTATGGTACAAAACAAGTTATATAAATTCAAAAGAGAAAAAAAAAATAATGAAATAGTTTACTCAAAAATAACCAACTATTACCGGATTACCACGTGAGGCATAAAATCGCAATTTGTTGCAATCACGCCAACGGGATCCGTAGATGACACATGCACTTAAATATTATTGGCAATATTATTGTTCATACAATTTGTTATATTATTTGGTAATACTTGATAATCCCATCGACCAAAAAACTATCGGCAAAGTATAAGGTTAAATGTCAATGGATGATCGTAAATGTCGCATTCATTTGACATTAAATTTGTTATATGTAATTGTTACGTCATCAACCAATTTTAATTCGATGTTTATTTGTATTTCTATTAAGTTTTTAGCAATTTATTGATTCTTTGGTTATTTAAAATAAAAATTATGTCCATTTGTATAATTTGGTGAAATTGATCGACGGAATAATCAAGTAGTACCCATTATTTGTTTACATTCTATCTGGATATTTAAATTGTTAGAATTAGCGTATTTATGGGGCCCGCAACCAAGTCATACTCCAAGCAGTCGTTAAATCTGTGTTTTAGTCTTACTATTATATCTTTTTCATCTGCAGCTATTTCACTATCACCAAAAAAGCAATATTTTCAATGTGTCGGAAAAATCATTATAATGAAAAAATATTTACAATTAATTTATCATTCATTACAATTAAAAAAATTGTAAAGAAAATAAATATACTTTAAAATTGGTTAAGAAAAAAATATACATGAAATCTCGACAACTGAAAATTTTGTTTTTCATAATTACGTAGCAGTTTTAATTAACGATAAGCCGTATCAACAGAACTCTGTCAAATATTACACTGTGTTACATTTTGGAGAACAAGTGACCATTATATTATTGTAAAAAAGAAAAAAAAATATTAAACTATTAGACACTACTTCATTACCCCGTCGAACAAAAAACTATCGTCAAGCTATAAGATTAAATGCCAATAATGGATGATCGTAAATTTCACATTTATTTGAGGACAAACATGAAATACGTCTGGTACATTTGTAACAACATTGTTTCTAGCACTTCTAATGTTTGACACTAAAAATCATAATGGAATCGATTACAGAAGGTAGAAAGATTTTATTAGATGCAAAATAAAGATTTATTTTTCTACAAAATTTAGTCATCAAGATTATCCCCGATTTAACGGCTACATGTTTGCAACTGTTTTATAAAAGGAAGAGGCGGTGAACCTGATGTAATTTTAATGTTATTAAATAATACAGCTTTAAAACACACTTTTTATGCTTCATTGTTCTAATAAATATATAAGTAAAACACTCTTCTTCGTCTGCCACCCCCACGGAGGGCATCCCTTTCCTTAGGGCATATATCCCATGTGTAGATAAATCGTCGTCATAAATACAAATAAACAAAAACTCTTCTTTATTTGTCAATAATTCTTTACATTTTTTACTCTATGTATTCTTGCAGGAACAGATCAAGGTAGATAGGAAACTACAGTAGACCTACTAGAAGAGGACGTTTATTAAAAAATGTAACATGAAATGACATTGTATGTAGGCTACTAAAACTACACATAGTGCAAGTTCAGATTTCGGGATTTTAAGAACTAAGAAATGATAATGTACAATCCGAAAGTTAATAGAGTTTGATAATCAATCTCACTAATCATTGCAATGCCCTCTAATGTAATAGTGTGATGACTCGAGAACATTTTGATTCCTGTTGTCATAACGGTCTCATATTCATACGAAACTCTACTATAAATGATGAAATAAAAGAGATGGTGCTTAATTGCCCAAATTTTTGCCAAGACTTACAATAGTACAATATTGCAGTGGCGTTGGCATGACTTTTAGTTTCAGCAATACGGAAGGACATTCCAGGGTGGTCTATACTGCTTTAAAATAAAATTTTTAAATCACAATTTTGTTTGAGTCAAGGTTCGTTTGGAAATACGGACCAGCGAAGCGGGCATAGCCTGCTAGTTTACCTATAATCTTTGGACATGAGTGTATTCTATCGGATTAACAAAGATAATACTCATTCCTTTAACACAATAACCATCATTACTACTCCACTTCACTCTTAAAAGTAAACTTAACATATGTAACATGCTATAATCCATTCATACAGTTGAAAATATACTTTTATTTGATTATTTTCCTTTTTAAATAGCCATCCATGGACAGTTATATATTTAAAAATTTTAAATTGGCTTCAAAAAACAACTTTTTTTATTCAAAGTAAAGTTTACAATGGTAAAATACAACACTAATAAAACACTATTACGACAATATTAACTATATCTTGATTTTATATTGGTGCTCTGCTTAACTACCGACATGAAATATTGCTACAATATTCGGGTTTTGAAATTTTGTCAATCTAAAGATAGTAATACAAATATCATTAATATTTCTAATGCAAAGCCAACATGTTTACGATACTGGCGTATTACTGGAAGTGAATCCAATGGAATATCAATATTTGTGGAATACTGGCATTACTTACAAAATATTGCCGATGAAATGTCAATATTGGTTTTATGTTAGCGAAGTATTTACCAGATTGATGAGTAGAAATTTAACCCCAAATTATCTATATCTATATATATATATATATCTATATATATCTATCTCTATATATGTATATATATATATATCTATATATATCTATCTCTATATATGTATATATATATATATATATATATACATAGTTCCTGATATTTTAATATTGCTAGTCAAGCAAGTAGAATTAAAAGTGACATGTTTACATCATCATTTAAGCTTTAGATGAAAAGAAAATTATCTAAAGGCATAAACATTCTCAAAATATTTCAAAACATTGTATTTTAAAAGATAATAACACAGGAAATGATTTAATCTATAAATATGAAACTCGTTTTCTTATCTTTAATTAGTACTTTCACGGCTATTGAGTTTAATGTCGCTGTTCGAAAATTAGCTTGTCATTTTATTATCTTTCCTGACAGTACCGATTGCCAATAAAACGATGCTATTTTTAATTAAAAAGTATTATAACACACCGATTTTAATCATCTTCTGTAATGAATCCAGGAAGATTTAGATTAAACGGATATCAAATTTGTATGTCAGCGTTGCTCTCCGTGCCTGAGAAATATAACACGTAATTTTACTAAAATTTGATAGCCCATGAAAAATAAGCTCATATTTCTTAAGATAAAAGATATTACCAATTCACATTTGTAACTAACTGTAATTTCTTATAAGGGTGCCATTTTATGCTTCATTTGTTTAGTATAAAGAGTATTAAAAAAATTCATGATATGATTTATGATGAAAAAATGTTAAAAATCTCGAAGTAAGATAAAATTTAAAATTAAAACATAAAAATAATAATATCGAATATGGATATATTAGAATTATAATTCAAAATATTTCTGGGCTTCGCAGTTCAATAGTAATGGTAAAAAATATATAAAGTAGGACAAAAAAGTTCGCAGAATTTGTTCATACGCAAACGATTTTTATCTAAATCCGATAAAAGCTTTATATTCTTATAAATTAACGCCTGACTTTCAAAAAACACGTTTAGCAACGACTATACAGTGGCAGAAAAGAGTGTGATCTTTCTGCATAGAACTCTGAGCTCCATACATTACAGAAGTTTTGAGTCAGCGATCAGAAGCTTGCAACGCTATTGTATAGGGGAGACTGGGGCACATGTGAACAAAGAGTTCACATAAATATTGCTTTCGCTAATTACTGGGTTAATTTCTGTAAAATAAACTATTGAATATAGTAAACAGAACTTCTTTTTTTACACATGGTATTTTTTTTTAAATCTCGTTTATAGTTCTTTCTTTTTTTAAAGTTTTATAAATTCAAAAAATTGCTCACATGTGTCTCACCAGCGCTGTACATAACGATTATTTCGTTATATATGTTTCTTTGGAGATATATAATATGCAATATCCATAACTTTTGGACATAAGTGTATTCTATCAAATCTACAAAGATAATACTCGTTTCTTTAACACATTAACCATCATTGCTGCTCACCCTCCACTTCATTTTTAAAAGTAAACTTAACTCACCAAACATTCTAAAATCCATTTATACAGTTGAAAATATACTATTATTTATTTTCCTTCTTAAATAACATCCATAGACAGTTACCCATTTGAAAATTTGAAATTGGAATGCGAAACCAACTTTTTTTATTGATAGTAACGTTTATAATAAGAAAATATAACACTAGTAACAAAACACTATTGGGACAATACTGACTATGACTTGGTTTTATATTGGGGCTCTGATTAAGTACCGACATGAAATATTGCTACAATATTCGAGTTTTGAAATTTTGTCAATCTAAAGATAGTAATACAAATATCATTGGTAATATTTCCGATGCAAAGAAAACATGTTTACGATATTGGCGTATTACTGGAAGTGAATCCAATGCAATATCAATATTTGTGGAAAATTGGCATTACTTAGAAAATATTGCCGATGAAACGCCAACATTGATTTTTTACTGGCGAAATATTTACCAGTGATGAGTAGAAATTTAACTCCAAATCATATATATATATATATTAAGTTTATTAAGTTTCTGATATTTTAATATTCAAGCAAGTAGAGTAGAATTCAAGCAAGTAGAATTAAAAGTGACATGTTTACATCAGCATTTAAGTTTTAGATGAAAAGAAAATTATATAAAGGCATAAACATTCTCAAAATATTTGAAAACGTATTTTAAAAGATAATAATTCAGGAAATGATTTAATCTATAAATATGAAAGTCGTTTTCTTATCTTTAATTAATATTTTCACGGCTATTGAGTTCAATGTCGCTGCTCGAAAATTAGCTTGTCAATTTATCATCTTTCCTGACAGTACAGATTGCCAATAAAACGATGCTATTTTTAATTAAAAAGTATTATAACACACCGATTTTAATCATCTTCTGTAATGAATCCAGGAAGATTTAGATTAAACGGATATCAATTTTATATGTAAGCGTTGCTTTCCGTTCTTGTGAAATATAATATGTAATCTTATTAAAATTTGATAGCTCATGAAAAATAAGTTCATATTTCTTATGATAAAAGATATTACCAATTCACATTTGTAACTAACTGTAATTTCTTATAAGGATACAATTTTATGCTTCATTTATTTAGTATAAATAGTATTAAAAAATTCATGATATGATTTATGATGAAATTTTTTTTTAAAAATCTCGAAGTAAGATATAATTTAAAATTAAAACATAATAATATCTAATATGGATATATTAGAAATATAATTTAAAATATTTCTGGGCTTCGCAGTTCAATAGTAATGGTAAAAAAATATACAAAGTAGGACAAAAAAGTTCGCAGAATTTGTTCACACGCAAATGATTTTTACCTAAATCAGGTAAAAACTTCATATTCTTATGAATTAACATCTGACTTTTAAAAAACACGTTTAGCAAAGACTATACAGTTGCAGAAAAGAGTGTGAAGAATCCTCTTTCTGTGTAGAACTCTGAATTCTATACATTACAGAAGTTTTGAGTCAGCGATCAGAAGCTTGCAACGCTATTGCATAGGGGAGACTGGAGCACATGTGAACAAACAGTTCACATAAATATAGCTTTCGCTAATTATTGGGTTAATTTCTGTAAACAAAAACTATTGAATATAGTAAACAGAACTTCTTTTTTTACGCATGGTATTTTTTTTTAATCACCTTTATAGTTCTTTCTTTTTTTTAATAGTTTTATAAATTCAAAAAATTGCTCACACGTGTCTCATCAGCGCGGTATATAACGATTATTTCGTTATATATGTTTTCTTCTCGCCCCCCCCCCTCTATTACAATTCAAATTAGTGATGGGCGATTCTGGAAATTTTGAGAATCGATTAAAATCGATATCGTATAAAACAACATCGATCATAATAAGAATCGATTTCTCAGTTCTAGAATCGATACTAGAATCGATATTTCGATATTTAGGTTCACACAGAGAAGATCCAAATTACTAATTCCAAAACTTAGACAATCAGTAGGACCGTAATTACCGCCTCCCACACCTCATCCCCATTTAGGGAGGCATAGAATTAAGCTATTGCAGATTTTAGAGTCGGATAATAAGAATTTTAAAATTTAAAATGATTGTCACTTATGGTTTTCAGTTACGCAAAAACTTTGACAAATTTAAGAGACATAACTCAACTAATAACAACACTGAGTAACTTGGCATTAAACCGAGTATAAAGAGTGCCAAGAGCGTGTAACTAGGATGGAAAACAAGGAGTATAGACCAAAAAAAAAAAAAAACTTTTTTTTTTTTTTTTTTTTTTTCTAATGCCAACCAAATGTTACACGAGATAGTTTGGAAGAACATAAAATATGCCCCATTCCCAAGGGGTCAGGTAACCCGACGGAAAGGCGACCATAGTCCAAATGTATCTTTTGTCGAAGTTTCAAAATGAGGTTTACAATAAAATAGAACGAGAATTGGACATTTTAAAAATTGCATGCATACTTTGAACGGCCCATTTAGTAAAGATTGGCGAGGAAGGGGAGGGGGGCGAGGGATTAAAACGGACGAACTTGAAAAAAAAATAATTAACTAATAACCCAAATAACTGAGCTTCTAAACAAAAATATAGTGTTTAACTTAGTCTTGAATTCATGGGGTGGCCCGCGGGGAACATGCACTCTTTAAAACTATAAAAAGTGCCAAGAGCATGTAACTAGGTGGAGAGAGGGGTAGTAACAGAAAAAAACGAGGAGATAAAAGCTTTATAACGATATGTTACATGAGATGGTGTGGAAGAAACAAAAAATATGCCCCCCACCCAGGGGGGCAAGGTGAATCCCAAACGGACAGAAGGGCGACCCCGGCCCAAATGTATCTTTTGTTGAGGTTTCAAAATATGGATTTATAACAAAATAGAACGAGGATTAGACTTTTTTAAAATCGCAGTCATAATTTGAACGAACCTGTAAGTTAACATTGTTGAGGAAGGGGGGGGGGGGGAGGAGTAGAACGGGCGAACATGAAAAAAAAAAAAAAAATAGTAGCACTCTGACAGTGCCGATAGAAGTGAAACCTTGAACAATTACGTGTGCATTTTTGAATCGTTAGGGTGTATAATTTTGAATCGCCAGGAAATACTTTTAAATGAATAAATAAAGGTTCTATAATATTAAAGAAAATATTAATGTCTATAAAAAAAAAAGAAAAAAAAAAAAAAACGCGCGATACCATATGTCTAGCTATTGTAGTTAACTCACTATAACTATTTTCCTACATTTTAAAACGCGATAAGTACACCAACCAAATTTAGACCATACTATCGATACCTTAATCCTTATCCAAATAAATCATTTTGTATTAATGCCTGTTACAATATCTGTAGATTACTTTTTGAATTATTCAAATCGGACATTCCATTCAAAAGATATTACGAATTTAAAGATGACAATCTAAAGAAATAATAGCGCTGCTGAGTACTCAGTGGCCAAAAAGCTTAGGGATTATGTGTGCAATCAAACGATTGCGGGTTCGAACCCCAATTTCGCTGATATGTATCAATGTTTTTTTTTTTTTTTTTTTTGAAGAAGAAGAAGAAGTTTAAAAAATTAAAACTTTAATACATTATGGATCCGTAATGTGACCTGAAATGATGGGAGAAAATTTCTTTTGCTAGATTTGTAATGTATGAAGCATAAGCTTTCAATAGACATATTGTATCAACAAAAACCCCCTCTGCCCCCCCCCCAAAAAAAAAGGTCCTATAGGGAAAACCGAGAAACTGGAAAAGCAAAAAGAACGGCGAGAAATGGTTAGCTATACTAGAATTTTTCTCATCACTGTAATTCCTATAGAAGTAAAGTTATAGCCTTTTAAAGATTGAAATGAAGTGAAGAAATAAGCAAAATTAAGTGAGTGATCGACAGGGGGGGGGGGAGAATCCACAGCTCTGGGGGTGCCATGTAGCTTAAACTTTTAAGTTAAAAATGGTAGAAAATTAAATGAGCGAAATTTTAAGGTGTATATTGGAGGAGGGTGCAAACCCACCCCCCTAAAATTTTTTTTTTGTTTCTTTTGAAGAAATAAAAAAATATACCCCCCGGCGGGGCGCAGATAAACCCCAAACGGGCGGAAGGGCGACTTTTTATTTATCTTTTGTCAAGGATTTAAAATGTGGATCTAAAATAAAATAGACCGAGAATTGGACATTTTTAAAACTATGCATATTTCGAACGGCCCTGTAAGTTAAAACTGACGTGAAAGGGGGGATTAAAAGAGACGAACGTAAAAAATAAAACATAATAAACTAATACTTCAAATAACTGGACTTCTAAACAAAAATATAACGATTTAACCGAGTGTCGAATTAATGGGGTGGCCCGCAGGGAATTATTCCCTCCCCCCCCCCCAGAAGTTATGAGATTTTATGCTTTTTAATGCACAAATTGCGATTCCCCAGTGGTGACCATCCCCCTCCAAACCTAATGACGCAAATCCCCCCCCCCGCAAAAAAACCTTCATACTTTAACATTCCTCTCCCCCAAACATAATACAAATTGTAAATTATATTCTACTTATAATCTACTGCACATTCAAGAGATAGCGAAATGAGAATAGCAGAATGAGCTAATATTGCCCTTATCTAGAATTTAAAGAAAGAAAACATAGGAACATTTCTGGAATTAAATTTTGAAATATTAAAAAATTAAAAATCTCCCCCCCCCAAAAATGTACTTTTTCTCAAATTCCCCTCCCCCCCCCCCAAAAAAAAAAAACTAAATTGTATGACGCATCTTGCGTCACCAAACCCCTCTCGGGGCACCCGTGCACAAATTGCGATTCCCCCTCTCTTACAGAGCTCTAAAACATGATGCCTTTCTCCGGAATCGCAGTAAAAAACTTGCATTCAACACTGATTTAGCCTAGAAAGAAAAAAAAAATCGAAATCGAATCTAAAGATCGAAATCGAATCTAAAGATCGACATCGAATCTAAGATCGACATCGAATCTAAAGATCGAAATCGAATCTAAAGATCGACATCGAATCTAAGATCGACATCGAATCTAAAGATCGAAATCGAATCTAAAGATCGACATCGAATCTAAAGATCGAAATCGAATCTAAAGATCGATCTTACGGGCAGAATCGATTTTACAGTTTTACTTTCTTTTGTAACTTTACAAGAAGAGAGTATTAGATTCGTGAAAAATTTTGACTTTCCGTTTTTGATGGATTTATATATTTTAGAAGGTCTTTAACACGATTTCATGTTTTTTAACAAATATCTGTCTGTGTGTGTCTGTCACTCTGTGCGTCTGTATACGACAAAAATTTCTGACCGTTCTATCTGATGAACAAATGCACGGAATTCCACAAAACTTTAGATTTAGTTTGACTTTGATATAAACTGAATCTAATTAATTTTTGGTGTATATAGCCTAACAGGTGGCGCTGCTATACTGCATTTTTTGCGATTTGCGCAACAGCTATATCTGATAAACGAATGAACGGATTTTCATCACATTTTAGATCCAGTTAGTCCTTGACATGAATTGATGTTTTCTGCATTTTGATGTATATAGCTTCTCAGATGGCGCTGCTATACTGAATTTTTCACAATTTCCACTCAGCGCCATGTGAAAGGGGGGGGGGAGGCGAAAGGAAGCGGTCGTTCCGAGCACGGAAATTTAGGGGGCGCCAAATTTTTACTACTAACATCACTTCTAGCCTATCACAAGAAAAAGTTAATGAGGGGGGGGGGGGGGCTAAATTGGAACTTTGAACCGGGCGCAGTTCTCTCTTCGCACGCCCCTGTTTCCATTTTAGCTTTATCTCAAGAACTAATGCACGGACTTTCATAAAAATTTAGATTCAATTAGTCCTAGATATTATTTGATGCTAATTACATTTTGGTGGAAATCGCTTAAGAGATGGCGCTGCTATACTGCATTATTCATGATTAACGCAATAGCGCTATCTCAAGAACGAATTTTCATCAAAATTCAGATTCAGTAAATCTCTGACATAGATTAGTGTTATTTAGTTCTTGGTGTAAATTGCCCAGCAGGTGACGCTGATATGCTGCATTATCTCACAGGCTATCATAGCCTGAGAGCTTATGTGCCCGTCCGTTCTGTATGTTCGTACGTAACGCGATAACTCATAATAAAAATATCGGATCCACTTGAAATTTTGTATATAGGTATATCCTGATAAGGCGCTTCCCTGATTAGTTTTTGGAGTTCATTCGATATGTATAAGGGGGAACGGGGGGCTCATGCCCCTCCCCTTAATGGATATAAATGGGTTTTTCATGCAGAATTAACAGTTTTTGTCCAAAATTTAGATATAGGATCATTCTGATGAGGCGATTCCGTGACTATTATTATGTGTTTATAGAATAAGTATAAACAGGGGGAACGGGGAGCTCATGCCCCCCCCCCCTTTAATTGATATAAACGGGATTTTCATGCAGAATTAACAGTTTTCGTTCAAAATTTAGATATAAGATCATTCGGATGAGGCGAGTCCGTGGCTGTTATTAGGTGTTCATTGAATAAGTATAAACAGGGGGAACGGGGGGCTCATGCCCCTCCCCTTAATTGATATAAACGGGTTTTTCATGCAGAATTAACAGTTTTTGTCCAAAATTTAGATATATTATCATTCTGATGAGGCGATTCCGTGACTGTTATTATGTGTTCATTGAATAAGTATAAATAGGGGGAACGGGGAGCTCATGCCCCTCCCCTTAATTGATATAAACGGGATTTTCATGCAGAATTAACAGTTTTCGTTCAAAATTTAGATATAGGATCATTCTGATGAGGCGAGTCCGTGGCTGTTATTAGGTGTTCATTGAATAAGTATAAACAGGGGGAACGGGGGTTCTAATGCCCCTCCCCTTAACTTGCATAAATGGATTTTTCAATCAGAATTGTCAGATTTCGTTCAAATCTCTGAATAGTTATGGAAGTTTAATGGTTAAGTATAAAAGAGAGGAATAACTCCTCTTAAATTATATAAATGCTAAATGGGTTTTTATTAAGAATTATCCGATTTGCTCTGAATTTTGGATATAGATTTTTTAATATGATAAAGCATGTACTTGATAGTTTAGGAAGTTCAATGATTAAGTATAAAAAAGGAGAAAGGGGAGAGCTGTTTCCGCTTCTTAATTTTTTTTTTTTTTTTCGAACGGAATTAACGAAAATACTAGGCTGTAATGTACAATTAGTATGCGTAGCCTGTGAGCTCAATGCCATCAGTTTAACTGGGCAATATTCTTCTTATTATGGTTTCGCAATAGCTGTATCTCGCGCTTTCATGGATTTTCATCAAAATTCAGATTCAGCTGGTACTTAATAAAAATTGATCCTGATCAATTTTTAGTGTACATCACTAAAAAAAAAACGCTATTTTGCAAGGGGGGGGGGGGGGGGGTTCTGAGGTTTCTTTAATTCTTCTATCTTAGAAACTAATACACTGAAATTTTGGAATTGGCACATCCGTCTATTTTATCTTCGACTTTTGAAGGAAAATGAAAATTATATTACCTTCAGAGAAATCGATTAAAAATTTTAAAGTATCGATTAAATCGAGTTGGCCGTAGTATCGATTAAATCGATTTAAAAAATCGAAATCGCCCATCACTAATTCAAATATTTTAAATGTTATTTGCCCCCCCCTTTCCCGCTGTTACACCTCATTTTCCAATCGAATACCTTAAGTATGAGTTTGCAATATTCTCTCCCTGCGCAGTTATAAATTTTAGGAAAAAATTTAAAATCCCTGTCGGCTGGGCCTATAGGCGGAGGTAGATTTCGAAGATTTCATTTCAACAAAAATATATATATATATGATTAGAGATAAACCCAGTTTAATAACTTCATTTGGTCGTTCATGAAAATTTTTTTAATTTCATTTTTCTGCAAAAACTGGTTTTATCAGAATCATCTTAAGAAAAATTCAGCTCAAATGCCCATTTTGACAACATATTTTGAAATAGATTTTGAATTTATTAAAAAATCGACCAAAACAGTACATTATACAATTCCTAAATAACAAATAACTGTCAGTTGAATGCATTTGAGAAAAAAATTGAATTTAAAAATGAGTCATAAAATAACCGGTTTGTTGTTTGAATACATCCTTAATTCTTTAATCATGATTGCTTCGGAAAATTTTGTGCGAAATACTCACTTTGACAGCATTTTTAAAAATATATTCTATTTTTATCAAAAAACTGGCCAATGCGTCACAGTATATAGTTCCTAAATAAGAGGATCTGTAAATTGGATGCGTTTGAGAGCGAAAATGGATTTTAAAACGAGTCATAAAAAACGCAATTTGCTATGTGAAAGCTTCCTTAAATTTTCAAATAACGAAGACTTCGGGAAATTCTGCTCAAAATACCCTTTTTGGTAGTCTTTTTCAAAATATATTCTGTCTTTATCAAAAAACCGATCAATGCATCACATTATATAGTTCCTAAATAATAGGATCTGTAAATTGGATACATTTGAGAGCAAGAATAGATTTAAAAATGAGTCAGAAAAAAACGCAATTTCTTATTTGAACACTTCCTTAAATTTTCAGTCACGATGATTTCGGAAAATTCTGTTAAAAATACTCTTTTTAGTAGCCTTTTTTGAAATATATTCCGTCTTTATCAAAAAACTGACCAATGCATCACATTATATAGTTCCTAAATAAGAGGATCTGTAAATTGGATGCGTTTGAGGACAAAAATGGATTTAAACACGAGTCAGAAAAAAACGCAATTTCTTATTTCAATACTTCCTTCAATTTTCAGTCCCGATGACTTTCGGAAATTCTATTCAAGATACCCTTTTTGGTAGCCTTTTTTGAAATATATTCTGTCTTTATCAGAAAATTTACCAATATGCGTCACTTTATACAGTTTCTAAATAAGAGGATCTACCATTTGGATGCGTTTAAAATCAAAAATGAATTTATAAATGAGTGAGAATATAAGCAGTTTGGATTTGAGGTTTTTTTTTCCAACTCCTATTTTTGTTTAATTTCTTTTTGCTATACGAATTGGTCCTATGAAAAATTGTCAATATAAAAGTTGTAGATATTTTTAAGAAGATGTAAAATAAATTTAATCAGATTTGATATCTTAAAAATTGACGGAGTTATGGATTTTTCTCTTTTTTCAGCGCCCTTTTTCTTTTCGTTTTTAATTTTTTTCATCGGTAAAAGTTGGTCCTATCAAAAACTTGTAAATGCAAAAGTTTTAGATAATTTTAAGGACATTTACAAAAAATTTAGTTTTACTTAATATCTTGAAAATTGATGAAGTTATGAATTTTTTTCTCTCAAAATCCCTGTTTTTTTCGCCCCTTGAGCCCACTTCTAAATTTATCAAAAATCTGTCATGCATATACTTTTGACCCATTTTTAAGAAGTAATATAAACTTTAAACCGATTCGATATCTACTTTAATTAAGAAGTTATGGCGTTTTTTCGGTTTTCACAAAAACGCCCCCTATTCCGACCCCCTTGGTCCGATTTTCCCCATTAACGAACTTAGCCAAGATTTTATCCCCTTTGATTTTATGTACCAGTTTGATGGAGATTGGTGAAGAATTATAGAAGTTATCGTGTCCATAAAAAAGTGATATATATATATATATATATATATATATATATACAGGGTGATTCAGCTCGTCGGTGACAAACTTTAAGGATCGATAGAGCACACCTAGACGAACATTTTTGAATAGGGAATGTAGGGTCCCTGACGCGATGGTAAGGCGCTAGGCGCTTTCGAAAATTTGGGTGCCGAAATTCGAAACGTCATAAAAACTAGGGAAATGGTTAGATTTTCTTGCTTGTTGCGTCGAAATGATTCTGTTTGTTTAGACTTTCTTCAGTACCAATTTGATAAGCGTATCTCTTAAAACATGGATAGGGGGCGCTGCAGACTTTGGAGAGCTAGACAACAACTTTAAGCCCGTTATTTTGATAATTTATCACATGCTCGCCAAAGTTTATACTCTAACTTAAAGTTTGAACCCAAAAGTAGAGCCCTGCAAAAAGCGTAAGAGCCGGAATAAAATGTCAAAGTACAGGGTGGTCGAAACTCGAAGGCTCCTAAGAGATAAACAAACAGATTTCTTGACTTATGGCATGCCTTTTCATGATTCTGTTTGCTGGGGCTCTCTGAAACTCAGTTGAACGGTACAAAAAGAAACATCGATAGGGGGCGCTTTGGGCAAAAAACATAATTCGTTGACATTTCGGACGCTAACTGGAAACGGGGCGCTACGATCAGTTAGAAACAAAACAAGAGAGTAATTTACTTATCATAAGAAGCTATTAAAACTGCAGTTTGTTTGTTTTTTTTAACAAACATAGCTGGTTTCAATCATGCACAATGCGCGCAATAAAATTTACATAAGGTGCTTTTTGCTGATTTATGCAAAAGATATCGTACCATATCGATATGCAAAAGATACGTAATGCGTAGACGACAACGCGAGATGACGTAGTTGTATGCGCAGACACGTCTTTTGAACGTGCGGTACCTACTTAAGCTTCGGGTTACTTGTCTGCAGATCGGTAGTAGGATGGAACGGTACACAAACTCTGAATTGGCTGACATGCATTTGGCGTATGGCGCTGCTGGTTGTAATGGACGAGCCGCTCAGCGGTTGTACGCCGAGCGTTACCCCAACAGGCAAATCCCTTGCCATGCCTTCTTCGCTCGAGTACACCAGAGGTTGTCCACAACGGGATCTTTCGACGGAGGCAGGCCTGAACGGGAGCGATCAGTGAGCACCCCCGACAACGAAGAGGCTGTGCTTAACCTGGTTGAGGACAACCCAGGTCTTAGCACGAGAGATATCGCCAGACATGTTGGCATTTCGCAAGCAACTGCGTGGCGCATCTTACGTTCCCGGAATCTGCACCCCTATCACATCCAGCGGGTGCAGTTGCTCAGAGAGCAGGATTTTGGCCCTCGAGTGGAATTCTCAAGATGGTACTTGGCGATGAGATCCAGGGATCCCCGTTTTGTAAACAGCATTTTGTTTACGGACGAGTCCACTTTCAGCCGGGAGGGAATGTGGAACGCCCACAACAGTCATGTGTGGTGTGATGAAAATCCACATGAAACCAGAAGCCGAGCAGCCCAGGAGCGTTTCTCAGTAAATGTGTGGGCCGGCATTCTGGGGGATTGCCTCATTGGCCCTTATTTGTTACCTGAACGGCTGACAGGTGGAAATTACCTGATTTTCCTGGATCAAGTGCTGCCGCAGCTTCTGGAGGAGGCGCACGTACCCGAAGGTTCGCGTCGCCAGATGTGGTTCCAGCACGATGGAACTCCGGCCCATTACACGAACGACGTGCGTCTCCATCTAAACGCAAGGTATGGCCAGCGGTGGATCGGGCGTGGGGGTCCAGTTCACTGGCCTGCCCGATTACCAGACCTCACCTGCTTGGATTTCTTCCTTTGGGGTTACCTGAAGGCCGAGGTATACCATACACCTGTCAGCAGTGCTGAAGAACTTGTGGCGCGCATTGTGGCAGCTGCAGGGCAGATCAGAGATACTCCTGGCATTGTTGGAAACACACACTCCTCAATGCGACGGAGGTGCGAAGCCTGCATCATGGCCCAAGGTCGAAATTTCGAGCATCTTCTGTAGTGTTATTTTTTGTAAATAAATTTCCAGTATCATTGATGTTTTTGGTCTAAATTTATTCAGAAGTGTTGAGCAGAGGTAGAAAATGTGTTTTCATTATTACTAACTGATCGTAGCGCCCCGTTTCCAGTTAGCGTCCGAAATGTCAACGAATTATGTTTTTTGCCCAAAGCGCCCCCTATCGATGTTTCTTTTTGTACCGTTCAACTGAGTTTCAGAGAGCCCCAGCAAACAGAATCATGAAAATGCATGCCATAAGTCAAGAAATCTGTTTGTTTATCTCTTAGGAGCCTTCGAGTTTCGACCACCCTGTACTTTGACATTTTATTCCGGCTCTTACGCTTTTTGCAGGGCTCTACTTTTGGGTTCAAACTTTAAGTTAGAGTATAAACTTTGGCGAGCATGTGTTAAATTATCAAAATAACGGGCTTAAAGTTGTTGTCTAGCTCTCCAAAGTCTGCAGCGCCCCCTATCCATGTTTTAAGAGATACGCTTATCAAATTGGTACTGAAGAAAGTCTAAACAAACAGAATCATTTCGACGCAACAAGCAAGAAAATCTAACCATTTCCCTAGTTTTTATGACGTTTCGAATTTCGGCACCCAAATTTTCGAAAGCGCCTAGCGCCTTACCATCGCGTCAGGGACCCTACATTCCCTTTCAAAAATGTTCGTCTAGGTGTGCTCTATCGATCCTTAAAGTTTGTCACCGACGAGCTGAATCACCCTGTATATATATATATATATATATATATATATATATATATATATATATATATATATATATATATATAAACTGGATAGATAGATAGATAGATAAACTGGTGCGATTGCAATAGGTAGTATTTCTTACGAAATCTACCTAAAAACTGGTGCGATTTCAACAGGTAGTATTTCTTACGAAATCTACCTAAAATTAAAACGTGTTCTTAAAAACTAAGGCGGTTGTACTATTTGCCCTTCTCCTTTAATGCAAACGTTTATGTTCTCATCTGTCTTAATAATTAATTTTTTTTGTCTTCCCAATTTAATGTGAGATACTCTCTAACAGCGATTCAGCCTTCAGAAACACTGTGCAGCTGTCAGCTAGAAACAGATGTACTTAAGTTATCGATTTGCCTTATTTGTTTGCGTCCCTGAGACATGATTAAAAATTGCACCTAAATTGTATTCTTCTCATAAGAGCTTATGTCTCATTTGTACTTTATAATTGACCGTTTGATGCATGTAAATATAATCGCCATGTCATCTCTCTTTTGCAGTTCTCTTTTACAGCTGTAACGATATCAAATTCTCTTGTTTCAGCAGTTATTGTTCGTTCAGTTGCCCTGCCTTTTTCCGTTACAGCAGTTTCTGTCATCCATTCCTACTTAAAAAGCGCATTATGGTGAAAACCACAAAGTGTGACAACCTTCCTTTTTCCCTGCACAATTCTAAAGTAATGAGATCACAGCTGCGATCTGGTTAAGTTTTTAGCAACCAACCCGTTGTTGATCTCGTGTGCATGGCACAACTTTTGTATTTTGGCGACATTGTATTCACTTCAACCCTGTGTGCGTTACTTCTGAAATACACTCACTTCCAAAAGTTAAGCACGGAGAAGAAAATGCTAATTTCCTGAAGCCAATCAGAATTGAAGAAGATGCAAATCGCTGCAGAGGTAGATGGAAGTATGCAAATATGTTAGGTAACAGCGAATCGCGCTTTAATGTAAAGAAATATGCAAAAAGGGCAGTCTTATATGAAGCCAGCTTTATGAAGGATTACAGAAGTTGATTGTAAGTGCTGATAGAACTTTCGTACTATTTGTTTTGAAGACATACGTGTTTCTATGACTTCCAGAAGACGAATGGAAGATTCTGAGCACTGGCGTGCTGTGGAGCGCATTGAAGCAGGACAGTCGATCACAAATGTTGCTCTTTTCTTCGGCGTTCATTGTTCTGTAATTTCATGTTTATGGAAACAATTGCAAACCATACAGACAGCTGTCCGAAGGCCCGTAGTCAGTCGCCAAAGAGTTACAACCCCCGCGGGAGATTGATATATTGCTATTGTAGCCAAGCGGAATCGCAGAGCGACCTCCACACGTGTGACATCTATGCTTACAGCTTCCATTGTTAAGGCGATATCTGCAGCAACTGTACGCCCAGGTACCTCGAGTTTGTGTTTCTCTATCCGTCCAATCAAGAGAAGCACGATTAAAGTGATGCCGGGAACATGTCAATTGGACTGTGTCTGATTGAGGCAGTGTCATGTTTACTGATGAGTCAAGATTTGCTCTGCAGCCAGATGACAGACGTATAAGGATATGGCGTGAACGAGCAACACGCAATCAGCCCCAAAAAATCACCCAACATCATGCATTCCGAGGCGGAAGCATGATGGTGTGGACAGGGATTTCATTAGGATACCGCACCGACCTGCACATCTTTAAAATGGGTTCTGTGACTGCTGCCCGTAACGAGATGAAGTCCTAGAACCCATTGTGAGATTGTACGCTGCAGCAGTTGGCCCTATTTTTATTTTAATGGACGATAACGCACGTTCCTATAGAACTGGCATCGTCGATGACTACCTAAAGAGTGAAGGGATTGCGCGTATGGTGTGGCTAGCATATTTGTCCGACCTTAATCTCAATAAAAACCTTTGGGATGCTCTCGGCCGTTCTCTATGTTTACGTTACCCGCCTCCAGCCACTCTTATAAAGCTGAAAACTGCTCTACAAGGAGAATGGCGATTGCTTAATTCTGCGGTGGTTGACCACCTAATTGAAAGCATGGTCACAAGGTGTAAATGTTTATACAGATGAGGGTGGATCATATACCCTATTAATGTCTTATTTTTCATTTTATGCTGTTTATTTTCACTTTATACATAATTCTGTTTAAGTCTCCAGTATGTAGTATCTGATAACTTATAAAAATGTAATATTGTTTTCATTTCTGTATATAATTATTGATTTTGTTTTATGCATAAATATATATGCTACTTTCCTGCCAAATTTTGTGTCAATCAAAGCAGTATTTGTTGATTTTTTTGCATCTCACATCTTCGTGCTTAACTTTTGGAAGTGAGTGTACTTCACTTCGCCTTTTGCCTTTTGTTACAAGCCAGAAAAAATCTGCTCTGTATTCGGAGACGCTGTTATTTTTCTTTCTCTGTGTGCCTCTCCCTGTTACTGATGGCTAGAATAAAGACAGCTTTGCATCATCTGGGGTTTTTTTCAACTTTAACTGGAACCTGCTTTTCTAATTAATTTTACAATCACGTGCAGTCTTGCACGAAAAAGATGTCTTCCAGCTAGCATCGCCATCACACGATAGTTGTAAACGCACGTGGAGCCTTCTGACCACAGAGAAAATAGTATATCCTTTCACATGATTTTTATCCAGTTATTTATTTGTCGTCAGGATTATTAATTATATTATGTGTTGAATTCACTATAAAGAAAAAAATACTCATAAATTTTTCTAGTTCCTGGGAGATATGTTTGTTTAAGCACAAGAATATAAAATGAAAATAAATATATCGGGGGTCGGGAGGGAGGATTAGATGGTTAATTAAATATTGTTGCAATAAAATGAAAAATAAAGAAGTACATGTAAAAAATAAATAAAGTTTTTGAATTTTACTTAAAGGTTTTTATTTCTGGGAGATTTTGGGAGGGGTGCTTTTAAATAATATTTATCAAGAATCTACCGAAATGCGAAAGAGTCTTACTTTGTATATACCTTATTAACTTCTAAATTAATTATAAAAAAGGGTTTCTTTTTAATAGTTTATAAAAAAATCACTATTATAACTTCAATATCCAAAACTAACTTCATTTACTTTTGAAAAAGAGAAGGATGTTTGCAATCGGGATTTTATGGTAGTTATCAATTTAAAAAATTTAATTTCTTAAGATATTCATATCTATCTCCATTTAAAACATCGAATACATAGCTATTTTAGAGATGAAAGTAAGACAACATTGCAAGCTTGGAAGAAATGAAATAGAAAAATTTACAAAGTTGTTTAACATATGCATTTGTATTGTTATTTAATTGTTCCCAAAACTATAGTCCTAAATTCACTAATTATCTAAAAAATAGAAAAAGGATCTCCTTCGATATTTTTCATACCTTTTGTGTTCTGTTATTACTCATAGACGAATATTTTTAACTAGATAATTACTCTAATATCACCGTCACCCGAATGTAATAAAATGTGAAATTACTGAGATCCCAAATGCAGTTCTTAATACCGACATTGTCGTTTCTGTCATTGCCACTCAAGGTTTTTTTTTTTTTTTTTTTTTTAACAAGTAAGAAGAACTGGAATTTTATTTTAGTTCAAGTGAAAAATGACCTAGGAAACTTTAAAATAACTCAGCCTAACATGTCAATAACTAATCTTAAAAAGGGCAAAGAACTACAGTCGACTCTCGTTAATTCGAAATCGGATAATTCGAATCTTCGCTTAATTCGAACTAAACATAAAGTCTCGAAATTTTCAATGGCAGAATAACGTTAATTTTTTTTATTAATTCGAACTCATTTTCTTTTGACTTCGCTTAATTCGAACTAACGACAATTAGGATATTTCATTTTACTTTTCTTTCTCAAGAATTTCAGATCGTTTGAATAACTTTCTTTCTTTGATTTTTGTGAAACTTGTTCCGAACGAGTATACATATAATCCAATGAGTTTGATATACATTTTCTTAGTGCCCGTCTGTCCATCAGTGATGCTTTAAATTTTTCTTCCATTGTGCTTGTTTCTAATATTTTAATTAGTTTACATATTTATACATTCTAATTTAATATTAAGTCATATTCTAATGATAACAGACGAAATAAATTTTAAAGACACTATAATATTAATTCCTTTGTAATAGTACCATATTAAACATGTTTTCATTTCATATTTTCCATAATTCGAACTTCGGATAATTCAAACATTTCTTGTGATCCCGACGAGTTCGAATTAACAAGAGTCGACTGGATCTACTTTCTAAAATCTAGCTTAAATTTCATTAAAGTCAAAATCCTAAGACATCTTTCAAATGTCTAGAACAAGTGCAATAAAAATAACATTCTCTGAATCTATCACAGTAAATATATGTGTGTGCAAATATGTATAAAAGCTATAATTTCCAAAAATTGAGCTGAAATTCTGTGAGCATCGACAAAACGTTATTGAAGCAATGAAACTAATTTCTTACCACCAACGATACTTAACTAAGGCGGATACAATACTAACAAGCACCAAACATGAAAAGAATATAGGAAATATAACTCTTCAATAGATAAAATATCTAGTGATCTTTAAAAAGCTAGGCAGTTTTAAAAAAGTCATTTGCTAAGAGGAAATTTTATATTTTATAGTAATTAAGCAACCATACGTAATTAACACGATGACAGAAGCAACTATTCAAAAAAGCAAATACAGTCTACATGAATTTGGGAATAACTTATTAATTCTGAGAAATTTAACACTAATTCATAAATGTATTCATATAAAACTTTCAGCAGCAATCTGTAAAGAAAGTGGTTTGGATAAAAATTTAAAATGGCATTTTCCTCATTGGAGACTATTAAGACGTCTTCGGAGCTCAATAAAAGAGACAAACGAAAATCAGGCAGTTTTAGGATAGTTAAAATAATTCTATTGTCTAAGAAAACGGATGATACTGGAATATTGATGACTTATTTTGTCTTATCATCTAAGAAATTACATTTATCATTTTTGAAAAACGATGCATTTCCTAATAGCTTGCTTTTGATAATTTAAAGCTTTCTTTCTCTGGGATTAATTTTCTTTGCAGAAAAAATCGATGAAAACAGTACACTATACATTTCCTAAATAACAAAAAAACTGTCAGTTGAATGCATTGGAGAAAAAAAATTGAATTTAAAAATGAGTCATAAAATAACCGATTTGTTGTTTGAATACATCCTTAATTCTTTAATCATGATTGCTTCGGAGAATTTTGTGCGAAATACTCACTTTGACAGCATTTTAAAGAAATATATTCTATCTTTATCAAAAAAAAAAAAAAAAAAAAAAAAAAAAAAAAAAAACTGGCCAATGCGTCACAGTATATAGTTCCTAAATAAGAGGATCTGTAAATTGGATGCGTTTGAGAGCGAAAATGGATTTTAAAACGAGTCATAAAAAACGCAATTTGCTATGTGAAAACTTCCTTAAATTTTCAAATCACGAAGACTTCGGAAAATTCTGTTCAAAATACCCTTTTTAGTAGCCTTTTTCAAAATATATTCTGTCTTTATCAAAAAACCGATCAATGCATCACATTCTATAGTTCCTAAATAAGAGGATCTGTAAATTGGATGCATTTGAGAGCAAAAATGGATTTAAAAACGAGTCAGAAAAAAACGCAATTTCTTATTTGAACACTTCCTTAAATTTTCAGTCGCGATGATTTCGGAAAATTCTGTTCAAAATAGCCTTTTTAGTAGCCTTTTTTTAAATATATTCCGTCTTTATCAAAAAACTGACCAATGCATCATATTATATAGTTCCTAAATAAGAGGATCTGTAAATTGGATGCATTTGAGAATCAAAAATGGATTTAAAAACGAGTCAGAAAAAAACGCAATTTCTTATTTGAATACTTCCTTCAATTTTCCCGATGACTTTCGGAAGTTCTGTTCAAAATATCCTTTTTTGTAGCCTTTTTTGAAATATATTCTGTCTTTATCAGAAAAATGACCAATGCGTCACTTTATACAGTTTCTAAATAAGAGGATCTACGATTTGGATGCGTTTAAAATAAAAAATGAATTTAAAAATGAATCAGAATATAAGCAGTTTGGATTTGAGGTTTTTTCTCCAACTCCTATTTTTGTTTAATTTCTTTTTGCTATACAAATTGGTCCTATGAAAAACTTGTCAATATAAAAGTTGTAGATATTTTTGAGAAAATCTAAAATAAATTTAATCAGATTTCATATCTTAAAAATTGACGGAGTTATGTATTTTTCTCTTTTTTTAGCGCCCTTTTTCTTTTCGTTTTTAATTTTTTTCATCGGTAAAAGTTGGTCCTATCAAAAACTTGTAAATACAAAAGTTTTAGATAATTTTAAGAACATTTACAAAAAATTTAGTTGTACTTTATATCTTGAAAATTGACGAAGTTCTGAATTTTTTTCTCTCAAAATCCCTGTTTTTTTTCGCCCCTTGAGCCCACTTCTAAATTTATCAAAAATCTGTCATGCATATACTTTTGGCTCATTTTTAAGAAGTAATATAAACTTTAAACCGATTCGATATCTACTTTAATTAAGAAGTTATGGCGTTTTTTCGGTTTTCACAAAAACGCCCCCTATTCCGACCCCCTTGGTCCGATTTTGCCCATTAACGAGCTTAGCCAAGATTTTATCCCCTTTGATTTTATGTACCAGTTTGGTGGAGATTGGTGAAGAATTATAGAAGTTATCGTGTCCATAAGAAAGTGAGATATATATCTATATATATAAAAGAAAGTCTGGATTTCGTATTAATCACAGCACAAAAAAATCTACCGAACCGAAAATCTTGAAAATTGGGGTAAAAATACTTCTTATAACATCGAATGCCGCTAAGAAAGGATTTTCGAAAATTCCACCCCTAAGTGTGGTAAATAAAAGAACGAACTTTTAAAAAATTCGTTAAAATTCGGATTTTACAGATATTTTTCAACTGATAACATATTTTAGTGTATTTTTTCATGCTGAATCGAATGGTACTATGCAAATTCTTTTAAATCCTGTAGTTCGTGAGATACTTCAAATTTTCCTAATATGGCCGATGTCTTCGGCTCGAAAACCTGAAATTTTCAATCAATATATGTAAAAGAAAGTCTGTATTTCGAATTAATCAACGCACAAAAAATTAATGTGATTTAAATATTTAATTTAATTCAAAGTTTCTTTAGAAAAACTGGCCAGCGTAGCGGGCGAAGGCTGCTAGTATATATATATATATATATAGATAGATAGATATATAAACTGGTGCGATTGCAATAGGTAGTATTTCTTACGAAATCTACCTAAAATATTATAAATGTCAGATGAACGAAACCCTAGTAATATAAAACCTTAATTTTTCAAAAAATACGACATTTCTTTTATCCATTCTTAAATCCATATTAATATTAAAATTTCCACTTGCAGCATCGTGGATCTGTTGTTTACAAGCGAGACTCTTCACCTCTAAACTATTATGTCTACACGCAAAGCGTTCAAATTAAAGTTATCTTTTAAAATGGAAATTTCAAAAATAAACTAATGGCATTGATAAAATTAATTAATAAAATAATAGGCTTTTTCAAATTTTATGATTTATCGTGTGACACGAGGTATTCAACTGTAAGTAAACAAAATTTGAAGTCTCTAACCTACACATTTTTTGTGAACGGACTCTGTGACAGAAAGACGACAGAGACGAATAGGGTCTCGTTCATCTGACGAAAAATGAAACATCCTAAAAAATGATTGCATAGAAATTTTAGACTCATAGATGCACCAAAAATATATTGAAACAGCTATGAAGATTGATTCGGGGATCTTTCATCATTCTTGATATTTTAGATGATAGAATATACAAATGTTTGCACATAATCAAACCTTTGTAGCTGGTTGATGGCATAGCTTTAATAGTTAATCATTCGTGCAAGTCTAGCTTTCGCAGTTTTGAAAACTATGTGGGCTTTTACTTAATGCATTAGAGTCTCAAATTTTCTTAATTTATAGGAGTTTTTTTATTGAGTTCTAACAAAAAGAGATATCAACATCAAAATGTTTGCATTATATATTCACAACTTGCTCATATATTCAAAATTTTGTCTGTAAAAAAATAATGATACTCATTGATCGATGAAAAGCACCTGCAAATGTGCTCCTTCTAACTTTCGAATGGACGACCAATTTTTCGTCGGTTACAAGTATCTACATTAAATTTGGTCGCCAAATTATGAAATATATTTAATTCTCTGGAGTTTACACCAAAATTTAATTTAAAAAGTTGATATTTGACAAAATGGTGGTGATTTCGATAAAAATGGTGTTTTTTCACTTTTTTTTTTACATTTTTACATTTGAAAAGTAATCAATAAAAAATGTTCTTTTCAGTGTTCTGAATAATAAACTTTCTTAAAAAAAGAAAAGAATTCGCCGAACATTCTCAAGAGAAATGTCCAAGTTTGAAAAATGCCGAGCTTGAAAAATATAGTTCTGACACTTGAAAAATAATCAATAAAAAATGTTCTTTTCAGTGCTCTAAATAATTACCTTTCTTAAAAGAGAAAAAAAAAGAATGAAAAGAAATTGGTCGAACATTTTCGAGAGAAATGACCAAGTTTGAAAAATGTCGAGATTGAAAAATATAGTTTTGAAAAACAAAAAAATTAAAGTTTTGCAGTAGTCTTATGTTCATTGAGTAAATATTGTAAGAAATTGAAGCATCCCAAAACCTCTTTAGCGCAATAGTCTGATTAATGGATGCAAAAAGATGCACAATACAAAAAATCAGACCTTTTGACCCAAAGAAGTTGGACCTACCTACAGTGCATTTGCATTTTTTTTATTTCATTCCTTATATTAAAAAGAAAAAAAAATGGAGAAACGAGCGCTATTTAAACTGCCAGTTGCAGTAACCATAAAAAAATTCGAATGGTGGTATTTACCAGCATTAAAATGTCTATGAGACGGAGGAATCTCTACTTGTTAATTTATAGTTTGCTTAGCCATAAGTACTTTTAATATCTCATTCAGATCGGACATTAAGATATATTAGACAGCTGAATTTTGAGAGAAGTTCCACAAACTCTCTCACTGTTTTTCAGCTCACTTTATCTAGATCGAGCCACTACCTCTGATTCTGATTGACTTTATAGCTTCGCTTTAACTATTTGACTGTTCTAGCCAGTTTTATGTTATGCACATGTGCACACTTTGCATTATTTAAAATCTTGTACTTAGTCTTTTGCTGAGTTATCTTAAATTAGTTTTGTAATGTGAATAGGCATTCAATTCCGAGAAATTACTACCTCATAAATGCCGGTCTAAGATATCTTAAGCATCCAGTGGATGAGAAATTAGTATAGACGCTGTTGTCTTGAATAATCAGATGTATTTTTATCAAATCTAATCGCAATTGACAATTCTTGCAAACAATCTAACAGACAAATAGCACAAGACTAATGTACAGCACGATTTATGTAAAAATACAAAGAGGAAAAATTTACAAAGAAACTTTAGGAATTGAACTAAATACAACCAAAGGACTATCTGTATAAGACTTTAAGTTATATAAATACAAATAAAATGTAATTAGACCGGGAGGTGGCAACACAGACAATCACTTTATCCAGTTTACTGCTGAAATTCCAGAATTAGTTAAAAATCAATTCGCATACTAAAGCACAATCGGTCTGCCACGTCACATCTTGGTAAAAAACACCTCAAAATCCGGTTTTATCGTTGACTTGTTAGTTTAACATTGCGTTTTCTTGCACCCAGTATGAAAACATGGAAGACTGGGAGCAGGAGAACACAATCTGCGAACCAAAGACGCGAATCAACCGCTGAAATCAGTTTTCAAGTGTTTTCCACAAAGATATGATTTGGCAGATCGATTACGTTTTAAATGCAAATTAAGTTTTAACTAAGTCTAGAACGTCAGCACATTTTAGTTTACGGTGTTTTTACAATGTTATCATCATAAAACACTTAAGTGTTTTAATTTCAGACATTTATGTTGTCTGAAATTTTACATTCAGAAACTTCAGTGCCTTAATTACTTCTTCAAACACATATGTGTCTGAATTTAAGACGACTCTATTTGCAGTGTAGATTGTGAAAATAATCCAAAACGAAAAAATAATATTTTCTCTCCCAGACAAGATAGAAACAGATTTAAATGTCATTTTAAGCAGCAAAAAAATATAAAAAATTTAATAAAATAATTTTTTTTAGAAAATTTGAAGATTTGTGTCCCGGACCCTCTTGAAGAATTAAACGTTTTAATCGCAAACAAATTAAACGTTTCCAACTGTACTTCAAAAGCTAGGAGGTTTTTAAAAAAAAGAAGAAGCCCAACATAAATATTTATTAAATTAACTTAAAGAAAATAAATACCTTACAAACAAATTGTAATGTTTTCCACATGCCTTATAAAGTTTCAATTAAAATATTCCAACATCTATACAGAAACGCTTAATGTAAATTTCAGAAAAAGGATAAATAATCAATCTCAGAATAATCCTTAAAAAAACAGTATAAAATGCAATGCTGAAACATTTATTTTACAAAATTTAAATAAAATTAAAACAACACATGCAAATAATTCATTAAATGTCAATAATTGAACTCTAATTCATTAAAATGTTTTAAAAGTTTCAAAGCGCCCAGTGGAAAACGTATTTTGAAGAAATTTATAAAATGGCAATTTTCCGTCACCGAAACTATTAGGCCATCTTCGAAGCTCATTAGGAAAGACAAGCGACGAACAGGGAATTTCAGAACAGTTAAAATAATTCTGTTGTCTGGAAAAGGAATGCTACTGGAATATTGATGACTAAATTTGTACATTTATCATTCGCAAAAAACGATGAATTCCCTAAATGCTTGGATTACCTTTTAAAGTCTTCTTTCATGGGAATTAATTTCGTGTTCAATAAGAAATGTATAATTGCATCATAAATGAAATAAAAAGAGTTTAATTTTAATTATTTTTGAGTTAATGATACAGAACTATGTATTTTTATTGAAAATTTGTGGAAGAATAGACAATTTTACTTTAAAATTTAAGTTATAAGAATTATTATTTCTTGTTGAGATTATCTTGGTAAAATAGTTATAAAATAAAAAGCGTTATAAATATGATTCAAAATGAACGGGATAAAAAGAAAACATGCTTGTGAAGATTATAATGAGTTTATTTTTTGAAATTTAAGTTTAAAATAAAACTATTACTATACAAGTTCTAAAGATGTTTGGTTTATGTCCCTCTCGTGACCAAATGTCTTGGCGATAATCCGATTCCTACCGCACTTTTTCTAGCATTTTCGGATATCTGCTGTTATTTAGTCCAGCAAGTACATCTCTGAGTCTTACAGTATGTCTACAAGAATTGGGGCCAAGAGTTTTACCCTTTACGTACTCTCAAAGAAAAAAATAGCACGGCTTTAAATCTGGGGATCTAAGAGGTCAAAACTTAATGACACATTTTTTGCCACCATTTTGAATAATAGCGCCTCCAGTGACGATTTCCATAATGACAGCCATTTCGCTGTTACCAGATAAAACTTTTAAAACTCTATATTTCTATTTCCTAATTAATTCCATTACAGAAATTTAACATTGATTCCCTTTTGAACAATTCATTTCGAATTTCTCTGTACATACATGGGATTTTTTTTTTCATATATACAAAATAAAAGTTAAGAATAAGAAATGTTGATATCTTCGGCAGAAAGATTTTACAATGAAAATGAATTAGTAAGATTTTTTTCTTATCATAAGCGATCCAAAACATTATTATTTTTATTGTTATTACTTTGATTTTGTAAATATGTATTATAATGTCCCCCCCCCAAACAACTAATATATAAAATCAATAACTAAATATACGTTTGGAAAAATACATTAATTTGAAAAAACTTGAAAATAATTTCAAACATTTCCAGGATGCAACATTTTGCAAAATTACATTGCTAAGAAACAGAAAGAGTATGGCAAACTAATGTTCTATATTTCTCTAAATTATCACACGTCTTTAGTTTGAGATAATGCTAATTTTTAATAACATTTCAGAGAGCAATTTCAAATGTCTACTAGGAAGCATGTATTAATACAGAACAAGTGTGACGAAATTTTGAATGATAATGTTCATCAGTAATTTCATCAATAGAATCAATAAAATAAGGTTAGTGGTAGTGACGTCACGGTGATCTAATCCTAGTTTGACAAAAATTCCACAATACAGAGCTGTCTCATTGGGACTGAATTGTGAGCTTCTTTGAAAAATTTAAAAAATCATAAGAATATATAAAATTTTATTCATTAAATTATTCTTAAGCAAGTAATATACGTTACGATGCGTATTTGACACAAACCTACCGTAATGTAATGGCACCCTGTTCCAAAATGGTAATTTAAAAAATCTTTGTAAAGAATAAATATTTTAACGGGATTGTTTTAATTCAATTGGGGGATTAGTCTCTAAATTAGTTTATGTGATCAGTGAATAATAATTTTTACCAAGCCTTCTCTCAAGTTATTTGTCTGAGCGATTTTGCTGAGAACATGGATTTAATACGATAAAAAGGACGTGTCAAAAACACACAAAAAAGGCCTTTCGATTTTGCCGAGAACATGGATTTATTACGATAAAAAGGACTTGTTAAAAACACACAAAAAAGGCCTTCGCAAGCCCTCTCGATTTTTTTTAATTGAAAATAGCTTTTAAGTTGTGCTTATTTTTGCGTTTAATTTTATGTGAAAATATGATAACTCTTGTGAAACTAACTTCAAAAAATTTCATTATCTATGTATACTTTATACTTACTGAATATATCTATGAATATACTTGTACTAATTAGCTTTTACCATAGAAAACGGTAAAAAGGAATATTAATATATGGCTAAAGGTGACCAGTCACTTGCAATTTTAGACTTTTTTTTTTTTTAAATATCAAGAAAAATACATGAGGAATTATTCTGAAACTCCAGGTATATGAACAAAATATTCCAGATCATATATTTCCGCGAATATTTTTTTCTTTAAATCCCATAGGGGACCGTCAACAAATTGAAAAATATAAAAAATCTTTTGGATAACCCTGTTAGTACTAATGCAGCAAAAGCATTCAAATTGCAGATTATGATTAAGTAGTTTATTCCAATAAATCAAAATTATATTTTGATTGCTTTCACGCGGGCGCTATAAAATATTATTTTGTAAACTAACTCATCTTTCATACAATTTTTATTATTTTTTAATTCTGATTACAGGATATTGTATACGATATTGATTGTCATTTTTTCTAAAAATAAAATTTTTTTATACTAAGAACTCAGCAAATTATAAGCAAAAAACTTGGCAAAATTTGGGACTGTTTTTTTTTTACTTATTTTTTCTTTGTGTATACCTGTTATCCTCATAAAAATTAACACAGGTATTACAATAAGCCTGTTTATCATAATCCGGAATTTGAAGGCTTTTGCTACATCATTTTTGATGGGGTTATCCAAAAGATCTTTCTTTTTCAATTTGTTGACGGTATTCTATGGGATTTCAGGAAAAAATATTCACGGAAATATTCCGTGAAGATTCTTCACGAGTTGTACTATTTTGTTTACACACCTGGAATTTCAAAATAATTACTCCTATATTTGTCGAGATATTTAATAAGGCGTCGAAAATCGCAAATGGCCCGTTACCTTTGGCCATATAGTGTATACATATGCAAGTAATAAAAATAGAGTTCTTTTATGGAGATAGAAGTTTTGTAATAAACATATATTTTATTATAATAAATTATGTCATTCTTATACTATCCATTATATATTTTTTATATTAGTCTCTTAATTAGTTTATGTGACCCGTGAATAATAATTTTTATTAAGCCTCCCTCAAGGAATTTGTCTGAGCGATTTTGCTGAGAACACAGATTTAATAAGATAAAAATAATTTCTTAAAAACATTATAAAAGTAGTAATAGATGCGCAAGACCCGTCGACAGAGCCAGCTTTTCTTCATCAGGTGCAAAGAACACGTTTTACCACTTTGAAAACTGCAACAAGAATGACAAAGAACAGGTAAGGGAAACGGACAAGCAGAAGAAACAGCCAAAAGGTAAGGAATGCGTAGGAAACAGACCAATAGGAAAGCAGAAGGCATTAGCCAAGCACACAAGAGCATTATTCAAAGAGAATAACACAGTTTAGCAAGAGAATAAGGAAGGAATTTAGTAAAAAATAAATCAAAATTAAATTATTAAATTGTTTCATTATTCTCCTGCTATTCTGTGTTTTTTTTCTTTGGTAATACTCTTGTGTGGCTGGTTGATGCTTTCTGCTTTCCTATTGGATGTTTCTACTACCTGTCCCTTTCCCTTAACTATTGTCTATCAATCTTGCTGCTGTTTTCAAAATAGAAGCGCGTTTTCTCTTCGCTTAATGAAGAAAGGCTCGTTTTTTCGAAAGACCTTGCTCGTTTATTAAAATGTTCATGATGTTTTTTAGAAGTTCTTTTTATCTTACCATCCCACACCAGATATTTTAATTAATATATTTAATCATAACTTCTGAAAAGTGAAGAAATGAGATGCTGTCTTTAAATAATTAATTAAGGATACAAATTCAAATAATGAAGATCAGCAAAACACAAATGCTAAAACTACAAAATATCATATAAAATTCATGTATATGCATTTTTGGATGCCATCAAAACTGTTTTTTTTTTTCTTTTTTTTTTTTTTGAGTAATCGTTCTGTTACATTAATAGGTATAAACATTTTAAGAACTACATATAATTTATAATTAATATCATCATTTTTTCATTGTTATAATTACTCAAATTATCTGAACAACTCTTCTCCATATAAAATATTCTCATTGATCCTTTAAAAAGTTGGAGAAATCAGCACATGTTTTACATAGCAAAATATCTTCTGAAATGTAAGTAGTTTATTTTCCTAATGTCTATTAATCATTTGCAGGATGCGGATTATAGATATGCAGGTAGATGCCTTGTACATATCGCCGAAAATAAAAATAACCAAACCTCTAAAATACTCGGCTGCTGATATAGTTCCTTCCTTCAAACAAAGATGAATTTTATTGATAGAGGAAGACCAATCATCCACAGCTCATCAAAGATCAGATTCTTTTACCCTTTATTCTTTTCAGTCCTGAGAGAAATTTTATGTAGCACTACAAAAACCAGTTTAAAAATATTATAAAACATCTCCAAACATGCATTAGTTTGTATATCGATGTTTCTAACATGCACACATCTAATAAAAAAAGTCTAAATGTAATTTTAACAATTCTTGGAGAAATTAAATTAATTTAAAGGGTGGTCTTTAGTGTCGCCTCCAGGCGACATCAGGACTGAGGAGGTTAACGTATTCCAGAATAATCTTTGCATTTCTCCTCCAAATGTACCTAAGATTGTTTTTGGTAAAAATTTAAAAAACGATTATAATTGTTTTTATTTTGATATTTATAACGGCAACATCGATGGAAAAAGGATTTTGATAGGTTCATATCTCACCCTTTGTTTACATATTTCTTCCTTCTTTTTATAAAGAAAACTCATTTCATATCCTGCTTTACCTTGGACAACAAATCGTTTTACTTTCTTCTATTTTTATAAGAAGAAAGTATTGAATTTGTGAAAATTTTCGAAAACCAGTTTTTGACTTATTTACACATTCTAGGGGTGTCAGAGAATCCCACAAAAAATGTTTTTACAAAATGTCTGTCTGTGAGTCTGTCTGTCTCTGTGTATGGGATAGAAATTTTCTGGGTCTCAAGAACTAATGCATGGAATTCCACAAAACTTTAGATTCTGTTAAACCTTGATATAAACAGATCTGATTAACTTTTGGTTTGTGTCATTCAGCAGGTGGCGTTGCTATGCTGCATTATTCACAGTTTGAACAATAGCCATATCTCAAGAACTAGTGCATCGATTCTCATAAAACTTTAGATTTACTTAGTACTTGATATAACATGATGCTGATTATATTTTGGTGCAAATAGCTCAATAGATGACGCTGCCATAGTGCATTATTCACAGTAATCGCAATAGCTCTAACTCAAGAACTCATAAATGAAATTTTTATAAAACTTCAGATTCAGTTAGTCCCTGATATAGATTAGAATTGTTTTGATTTTGGTATAAATTGCTTTCCAGATGGCACTGCTATGCTGCTTTTTTCACGATATCGCAATAAATGTATCTCAAGAACTAATGCATAGATTTTCATCAAACTTCAAATTCAGTTAATACCTGATTGTTAGAGTTATTTGTAATTTATGTTTGGAATCTGGCATCACATAAGTTCGATAATGTATGTAACTATAGAAACGCAAATTGTCTGTGTTCTTTTTTAGTTGTTGTTTTGTTTTTGCTTGATGAGCAAGCAACGCTTTCGCAATATCTTAAAATAAAGTATGTTACAGTCTACTAAAGCATGTGAGTTTATTAATTACGTTAATACGCATCGCCGCAACATATTATCTTGGCTACGTCAAGCCAAAGTCTATATATCTTTTTGCTTCACTTCGAAAAGAAAAGTTCGAAAATAATGAACTGTTTTCGTCATTGAATTTTATTAGAACATTATTTCACAAGCTGGCCTGATGAAGAAAGAAAGAAAATCGTCTGCCCGCAGCCATCAATCAAGGTATGAAAAATTTATTATTCTTTTTGCTGTTATAAGTTTTTGAACATGGAAAATATTGAAAAATTTAAAAAGAAGCGTGCAACATTACGCACTTCAATTACGAAATTAATTAGTAAATTAGAAGCATTAATAAAAGATAAAAATATTGATATTGATAGTTATTTAGAAATTTCGGAACAATTAAATGACAGAGAACAAACTCTAAAAAACCTAAATGAAGAAATAGAATCTGGTATTAATTTAGAAAAAGAATATGAAATTGATATTAACGCTAGCGAAGAATACCAGGAAAAAATTATAAAGGCCAAATTTCAAATTAAAGAGCAACTTAAACATTTAGAACAAAGTAAAGTTTCCAATGAAATTCAACCAAATTCTACTCAAATAAACAACCTGATAAATATTAAATTACCCGAAAACATATTAAATTACCTCTTCCGAAATTGTTCGGAAAACCAGATGAATGGGGTCTATTTAAATTACAATTTAACAACTTAATAACTTCAAATGAGCAACTATCAGATGCGCAAAAGTTGCATTATTTATCAGCAGCATTAATAAGTGATGCAAGAGCTTTGATTAGCATAAAAGACACTTTTTCATCTTTATTTCAAGCATTAAAAGACAGATACGAAAATGATAGAGTAGTAACAGAAATACACATCAATTCACTCTTAAACGCAGGTAAACTTACACAGCCTTCCGCTATAAATCTTCGAAATGTAGTTGATAATGTAAAAAAAAAGCATTCGCGCCTTGAAGATTTTGAATTATAATAGAAATAATCTTTCAGATTTTTTAATATTGAACATCATTTTCCAAAAAATAGATAGAGATACTCGAAAAAATTATCAAATGATGATAAGTTCAAAAGAAGTTCCGAAGTTAGATGAATTACTTTTATTTTTAGAAAAACGAGCTCAATTTTTGGAAAATATCCATAAAGTCACGTCTGTTAAACCTTTCAGTAAGGATCAGAAACGTTCATATAATTCTAAGTCATTGACTTTGTTAGCAGAAGGTCCACACATTTGTTCAATGTGTAAAGGCGATCACATTTTAATAAGATGTTCCCAATTCTTAAATTTACCTGCAAAAAAAAAAAAAAAGGTTTAATATTGTTAAAATGAAAAAAAATATGCTTCAAATGTTTACAACAGTTCATAACATTAGCCAGTGCAAGAGTTCAAGCACGTGCAGAAAATGCAACAAACGTCATCACACATTGATCCACCTGGAACGCGGTGAGGAAAATATTGATACTAATCAGACAATAGCAATTCAAGATGAAAAAAATATTAGTAGTAATTTATCGCCAACCGCAAACGCTTTTACTCCTCATAGTTACATAAATAATCAGATGTCTGTTACAGCTTTGGGTAAAAATACACATTCATTTGATAACACGCATTCAACTATTAACAATACTGTAATGAGTATGACGTCTTCTTCTAGTAAACAAGTAACAGATATAACAGACAAGATATAACAGACAAGATTCAACTGCGATAATATATGTACAAAATGCTAGACGAGAATTAGTTCCTCTTCGAGCATTGTTAGATTCAGGATCGCAAAATAACTTTATAACGACGGAATGTTCTGAGTTATTGTTCTTGAAAGGAAGGAAAATAAACGCATCAGTTTCAGGGCTAAATGGTTCAGTTATGTATATAAAGGAAAGTATTATAACAACCATATCAAATAAAAACAGAAGTTTTAATGAAACATTGCAATTTTTTGTTGTTCCTAAAATTACGCGCATAACACCAGCTACATACCTAAACATCATGCCTATTACGCATTTACAAACTTTTCAGTTAGCTGATCCACAATTTGATAAACCAGGCCCAATACATGTTTTATTATCAAGCGAAGAATTTTTTAAATTAATTGGACAAAATAAAATAAATATGCAAAATTTGATTTTTCAAGAAACTGTTTTTGGCTATGTTGCTACCCGTAAGACATGGTGACGTCTCTGCAACGTCGTTGTGAAGTCACATTGTGACTTTGTGACCAGCGATTGTCGATGTGACGTCACGTGACGTCGATCTGAAGTCACAGTGACTAAAATGTGAAGTCGTTATGGCCGTTTTAGAGCTTTTTGTGACGTCACATTGTGACCACTTTGTGACGTCACAATGGGACCAATTTGTGAAAAGTGTGTCATTTGTGACTACTTTGACATTAACATTGTGACGAACTGTGAAAATTTCTTTAGAAAGTTACATCTTAGTCACAATGTGATGTCACTGAGTGGTGGCATTTTCGTCACAGATATGATGTGACCAAAGTGACTCACAGTGACGTCACAATGACGTCACTGTGACCATGCATGCTATGAGGGTAGGGGTTCTACGTCTATGCCGCAACAAAATTTTAATAATTATTTGGTCTTGTTCGATCTGTGGATGATTTATCCAACGCTATGCAAAAGTTTTGGGAAATTGAAGCGGTCCATGATAAAAACCCAATAAAAAGTAAAGAAGAGCAGTGTTGTGAGGATCATTTCTTGCGTACACATACTAGAAGAGAAGATGGTAGATATATTGTGGAAATGCCAATTAAAACTGGTGGGCTTGCATGTTTAGGAGAATCAAAGGAAAACGCACTTAAACGATTAAATCACTTACTTAAGCGATTTGCGTACAACCCAGTTATGAAACTGTTATACGAAGAATTTATTAACGAATATAACAATTTGGGACACTTAGAAAAAATCTTGTTGGAAAATAAGCCCGAATTTTCGTATTATTTGCCGCATCATGGGGTATACAAACTCGAGAAACCAAGCACGAAATTAAGGGTTGTCTTCGATGCTAGTGCAGTTACTATCAGTGGTGTTTGTTTAAATGATATTTTATTAAACGGAGGATTAGTTCAAGATGAGCTCTTCGATATCATTTGTCGATTTCGAACTCATAAATACGTCTTTACTGCTGGCATCATAAAGATGTATCGCCAAATATTAATTTCGGAAAATCAGAATCTGCTTCGAATTTTGTGGAAAACTGATGAAGAAGATCCAGTCAAAATATTTAAGTTAAAGACGATTGCATACGGTACATCGAATGCGCCTATTCTTGCCACGCGGACTTTGAATCAGCTTGCAATTGATGAAAAGAACAATTTTCCGCAAGCATCACGTGTAGTTCTTCAAGATTTCTACGTGGACGACGTATTAACAGGAGCTAACACTTTAAATAAGGCTCAACAAGTGCAAGCACAATTAATCGCATTGCTTGAACGTGGTGGCATGAATTTACACCGATGGTGTGCTAATCACCCCGAACTCTTGAAAATCGCAACTAGCAATCAAGAGTATACATTCAATGATAGTAATGAGGACCAGAGCACTAAAACTCTAGGATTGTTATGGAATCCAGTTCGTTACTGCTTTTCGTTTAATTCCTCAGTTAAGGAACCAGTTGTATACGCAAAAGAAACTGTTTTATCCGACATAGCGTGTATTTACGATCCATTGGGATTACTCGGTCCTGAAATAGCTAAGGCTAAGATTTTCATACAAAGACTCTGGCTGTTAAAGCTAGATTGGAACGATCCACTTCCAGATGACATTAAAGATGAATGGCGACACTTTATCAGAACGCTTCAGAATATAAACAATTTAAAAATCAATCGTTTTGTTTTAAACGAAGGACATTCGGAAGTTGAACTGCACGGCTTCTCCGACGCATCCGAGCTCGCATATGGAGCAGCCATTTATCTACGCTGTTTCACAAAATTTAATACATCTTTAAATTTACTGTGCAGCAAGTCTAGAGTTGCACCATTGAAACCTTTGACAATCCCACGATTGGAATTGTTCGCAGCTGCCTTATTGTCTCAACTCGTATCTAAGATAGTGAATGTGCTAAAGTTGAACATCAGTAAAATAATATTATGGTGTGATTCAACCATCGTCTTAGCGTGGATTCAGACTCCTCCTCATCTACTTAAAACTTTTGTGGCCAACAGAGTTTACAAAATTCAAGAGTTGACCCAGACTTTTCAATGTAGACATGTACGCTCAGAGGACAATCCAGCAGACCTTGTATCTCGAGGACTAACCTTCGACAAATTAATTGATTGTAAGCTTTGGTGGCATGGCCCTCTCTTATTAAGAAAAAGAGACATTGAATCAGATCAGAACATTGATTTAGAACAAGTCAAAAACAATTTTGACTTTTCAACAGAATTAAAATTGAAAAACAGTACAGCACTAATAAGTTAAAATTTTAGTGAATTTGTAAATGAAATTTTAAGTATCAGTAACAATTATACTAAAATATTACGTGTTTTAAGTTATATTTTCAGGTTCTTAGATAACACAAGAAAATTAGCTGAAAAAAGAAAGGGACATGTAAGTATAGAAGAATTATCACGATCAGAAATATTTTTAATTCGGGAAATTCAAAAAGTTGAATTTAAATCAGAATATACTGCATTGTTAGAAGGTAAGCAAATTTCTAAGAAAAGTAAATTGCGATTGTTAAATCCCTTTTTAGATGCAGATAATGTGCTAAGAGTAGGAGGGCGTTTAGATAATGCAGACCTAAAGTTTTCTGAAAAACATCAATATATTCTGCCAGCTAAGAGTAAATTGTGTAGCCTAATTGCAATTTACTATCATAAAAAATATCTTCATATAGGTGCACAAGCATTGTTATGCTACTTGAGGCAAAAATTCTGGCCGCTACGGGGAAGAAATTTAGCTAGAAAAATAACGCATGAGTGTGTAACTTGTAGTAAAAGCAACCCCATAACCATACAATAAATCATGGGTTCCCTACCCAGAGAGAGAGTACGTCCTAGCGCACCATTTAATTACGTGGGAACAGATTTTGGTGGCCCCTTTTTTATAAAATTTAAGGGACAGAGAAAGGGAATTCTTAATAAGGTGTATTTGGCAATCTTTGTTGGCTTTGTAACTAAAGCAGTGCATCTCGAACTAGTGTCAGAATTGACTACGGATGCATTCATTGCCACTTTAAAAAGGTTCATTGCTAGGCGCGGAAGGTGCGCAGTAATCTTTTCAGATAATGCAAAAAAATGTGTTGGTGCTAACGCCGAGTTACAGAAACTCCATAATTTACTAAGACATCCTGAGGAGAAGTTAGCGAATTATTTGTCAGAAGAGAATATTATTTGGAAATTTATTCCACCCAGAGCACCTAATTTTGGTGGGTTGTGGGAGGCAGGAATAAAATCGGTAAAATATCATCTAAAGCGAACGGTAGGTAATGCAAGGCTAACGTTCGAAGAGTTATTCACTGTAATAGCTCAACTAGAGTCTATATTAAATTCACGGCCAATCACTCCATTATCTTCAGACGTGAATGACTTGGAGGCCTTAACACCAGGCAATTTCTTAATCGGAATGCCTATGACAGCCATCGTTGAACCAGAATTAAATAATGTTGACAAAAATAGACTATCTAGATGGCATAGAATTTCAAAATACATTCAATTGATATGGAATCGTTGGAATAAAGAGTATTTAAATACGCTCCAACAACGCTCCAAGTGGCAATTTGAAAAAAATAATGTTAACATAGGAACGCTAGTGTTGATAAAGGAAGATGACCTCCCTACAAATAAAAACTTACTAGGACGCATTATAAATATTTTCCCAGGTGCAGATGGTAAGATTAGGGTTGTAAAAGTTAAAACCGCTAGGGGAATACTTAAAAGAAGTATTTCAAAAATTGCGTTATTACCACAACAAGTCTCAGAAAATTAATTACGAAATGTAAAAAAAAGGGTTTTGTCATATATATTTTTTGTTTTAGTTTTCCTATTGTTGTATGTTCATAATTGTATTTTTCATTGTTACAAGAAAACTGTTGTATTGTATCATATTACTTAAGCATTTGTAATGTTAATATTTTGTATGGTATAATTTATTGAAGTTGACCCTTCAATGTCGGGGAGTATGTTAGAGTTATTTGTAATTTATATTTGGAATCTGGCATCACATAAGTTCGCTAATGTATGTAACTATAGAAACGCAAATTGTCTGTGTTCTTTTTTAGTTGTTGTTTTGTTTTTGCTTGAAGAGCAAGCAACGCTTTCGCAATATCTTAAAATAAAGTATGTTACAGTCTACTAAAGCATGTGAGTTTATTAATTACGTTAATACGCATCGCCGCAACACTGATAAAAAATCGATCTTTATTAGTTTTTGGGTACATCACTCAACAAGTGGCGTTATCATGCCGTTTTTTTTTTAAGATTTTGCAATAGCTCTATCTCAAAAACTAATGCACGTATTTTCATTAAACTTCAGATTCAGTTATAAGTTGACATAAGTTGTTGCTGACTAGATTTTGGTTTAAACTACCTAATTGATAGCGCTACTATGCTACATTTTTCAGGAAGTACTAACATGCATAAGATAGAAGAAAGTTTTGGTATGCCACATCTGTCTAGTTATATATCGAATAATACTTTGAGGAAGACAATTCTTTTGGTCAATGAAAATATCCCTGACTTTAACCGATTCGTGAAAAAGGTCTGATGTTCATTTATAAAATTTTGCTCATCAATTGGATAGCTCAATTTTTCATCTTTCAACAACATACTATCCTGGCACTTTCTTATTCATCAGCTGTTATATTTTCCCATTCAAATGAAAATTTAATTGAAGACATCCTATAACTCTTTGAGGATCATAAATGAGTCTATGTTTTTATGCAACCATATAAACTTCATCTTGGATTTTTTGTGGATTTTACCATTTTTCAAAAATAAAATTTTTAATGTTTTCAAGAAACTTTAGGAAGTAATTTATGACTAATTCATTGTCATTATGACAGTGTGTTAAATCACGATTTTTATAGTCGTGATTGTAGTCCAGCTATTGTAATAATTTCTTTATAACAGATTTAATATAGCTAGTATCTAGAAAAACTTTTCCTCCTCTGCTACTTGATGGTTTGTTGTAATCTCGGAAATGTTTGTATAACTATGTAATTTTCTTTGATTACAATTGCTCACGTGGTGTCACTTCACGGGAGTCAAACCCGAATGATTGAAAATTGGTATTAGTTACACAAAATCATCAATTAATAATAAATGAAACACCCTCGCTCTCGAATTATTTAAAATAATAATATTTTCTTAATTAAATTATTAGAATTAAAATGTTCTAATTTGTGTATAAAAATAATATGTGCCTTATATGAAACGTGGAAGTTTAACTGGCGTTAGTTAAAATAGAATTTAATCAAAAATCATTTTAAGAACTTGTTTTAATATAATATACGAGATTCATATGGTGGGTCAGTGAGATGATTAAATCTTTGTAGCCGTCTAATAATTTATGCTCAGAGATGATAAAGTCATTTTTTCTTAAACTAATGTGAGATTGACTTATACTATCAACAACATCGATTCGTAACACATTTTATTACTTAAAAATGTGTTTAGAATCAAATATATACACTGCAAATCTTAAAACACTTTTCAGAACACTTTTTAGAACACTTATTTTGTCTCCTTTTTTAGAACACTTTTTTGGAACAGTTTTTAGAATACTTCTCAGAATACTTAAGGAACACATTTGAGAATGCTTTTTAGAACACATATTTGTCTCCTTTTTTAGAACACTTTTTAGCGCACTTTTCAGAACACATTTTAGAACACATATGGAATGCTTATTTCTTTCCAGCGCACTTTCTAGAACACATTTGAGAACACTTTTTGGAACACATTTTGTCACCTTTTTTGGAGCACTTTTCAGCGCACTTTCTGGAACACTTTTTATAATGCTTATGGAACACTTTTTAGAATGCTTGTGGAATACTGATCTTTTTCTAGTACACATTCTAGCACACTTTTCCGAACATATTTTTAAAAAATTTTCTTTTATACAATTTTTCTACATAGTTTCTGCAGGTGCACATATATTTTTAATGAAGTTTTTTATGACGAAAAATATTTACACATTAACCATTTCAGACAATTTGTTTATTGAGGTGGGCATTACTTATAAACGGACAAAATGTTGCATGCATTCCTGTTATTCTCCAATAAAATATTTTAAATGCTCAGACAACTAATTTGAGATTAAACTGGAAAAGCCTGATGTCAGTATGCAGTGAAAAAGAATATATATTGTATTGTCTCTGTCAAATTGGCCAACATTGAGGCTGAAAGATTGATGGATTTTAGATCATAATTTTGTTTACAATTTTTTGTTTGAATCTAATTATTATTACAAAAATTTAAACTGCATTGTGAAAACAATTTAATAATTTAGAGCAAAATTATACACAATATAATTATTAATAAAAGTTAAAAATACCGCAGGAAAATATAGCATACAAATAAAACATTAAAATTAACAACATCGATTGTTGAAATTAATTATTTATAGAGAATTAATAATGTAAAAAAAAAAAAAGTTTACACAGAATAATTTTATTGATTGTTTAATTTTTTAAACACAGAATCTGCTATGCCATTTAGTACAATCTATTTATTGGTTTCTGATCACGAGCTTCAATATAAAAACTGTTCTTTTAAATAATGAACTGCATTAGAATTCTTAAATAACTAACCATTTCTTTGAAAATTCACTAAATATGGATTCGATAATTTGTTATTTTTTTCTTACAAACTTCATAGAGCAATTTTCATTTGTTTAAATCTGAAAAGAAAGTGCAGATGACAGAGAATTGGGAATAATGCAGATTTAACAATGCCAACAATATAACATATTTTTTTAAGAGACAAATGTACACCCAAAAGATTTGCATATCCTGTTGCAACTTCTAGCTTACCTGACACATGGTGAATATATTTCTCTAATACATAGCTGAATAATGCAAGCTTGAATATCAAGATCAAGGTTTATTAGGATGAGTGAAGTGAATCTTCTACTAGTCCACTCAAATTACAATTTGTCGTAGGCTTTACAAAAAAACTATTCAATATTTTAACTTCAAATTGAACACAAAAATAAATTATGATCTGTAGATTTGCAGAATATAATTTTTTTTACAGTAAAACGTTAAAAAAATTATTATTTTAATTTATTTATTTTACATGCATTTCCAATACGGACGCATTTTCAGCAAATAAATAAAAAATGAAACGCGTATATATTCAGAAAAAAAAGTTTAAATCATGGAGTAAATAATTATAGATAGAATCATGATTAATTTATTAAATAAAACATGTTTTCATTATCCCGCAAAATCGTTTGCACAGATGACACTTAAACATTTTAAAAGAATTGTATTACGGATTTTTTTTTTTTTTTTTTTTTTTTTTTTTTTTTTTTGTAAACTGGCAACAAAATAATTGTAAACAAATAAAATTAATTCTTAAATTTGTTATATAAATGAAAAATTAAAAGATCTGCGTGAAGTTGTTGGCTCAAGTTCTTTATAAATATTTTTGCGAAGGTCGTATTGTGGCTAAATAATATCGACTCATTAATCAGAAGGATTTTATAGAAAAATAAGACTTTAATAAGTTCGCAAACACAACAATAATTATTCGTGAAAACGTCACTGCGAGAATGAGAGAGCGCTTCGTTAAAAGGTAATTCCATTAATTGAGTTGCCATTCGCAGAAAGTAAAAAGTTCTCCCACGCGGAGAGAATTACAGCAATTCTCATACGCTAACATGTATAAAAACGAAGAAATTAAAATAAAATGTTTTACAGTTAAAAATTCATAGTATCAACGAAAGCAGATTTCAAATGTTTTTTCCAGAAAATAGGATTTTGAAGAAGTAACTTTCTTCAAATATATTATTCTAAAATAGCTATCAAAGATTATCGGATGTTGATTACAAAGATTGGAAACATGCATATTTCAAACAATTAAAAAACACCAGTGGCTACTTGAAATTGTAAAAACATCTTTAAAAGAGCTTTTAGTTGAAAATTAAAAAAAAAATTGTAAAAGTTTGTTTCGAAAATATCTTATTATGCCAGTTTTACATCATAAATAAAAAACTAAAATGCGCCAAAACATAAAATAACGTTTTTGTTTAATAAAGATGCAAAAATAATAAAAAAAATATTGTTACTTTCAAATATCTGTTTTATAAAATAATGCTTCGCGAATCCAAACAAAGCATGGCTTTTGCTAGTTCTTTTAAAAGAGAAAACTTACATTACAAATATTAGAGAAATAAATAAATTGTATAAAAATGTATAGTACACAGCAAACTCGTAGATCAAATGTCATGCAACAGAGGAAAAAATTATCTCCCCCCTCCCCTTCCATAAAAACAATAAAAATTTTCACAGTCATTCACTTTTAAAAAGCTTCGGGATTTGAAGAATTCAATGTAAGCAGAACATTGAGTTAATTGGATTAATGTTGACTTTGAGTTTACTCAATTCATGAATTGTAAAATTTGAATAGCTGTTTAATTTGAGGTAAGCAAATGTACACCCAAAATCAAAACAAAATAAATTTACTCTTAATGCTGATTGTAAATAAAATAATAGACAATAAAAGACAATAAAAAAAATAAAAGAAATAAAATAAAAATAATAAATAAAATAGAAATAAAATAAAAGACAATAAAAATTTTCACAGTCATTCACTTTTAAAAAGCTTCGGGATTTGAAGAATTCAATGTAAGCAGAACATTGAGTTAATTGGATTAATGTTGACTTTGAGTTTACTCAATTCATGAATTGTAAAATTTGAATAGCTGTTTAATTTGAGGTAAGCAAATGTACACCCAAAATCAAAACAAAATAAATTTACTCTTAATGCTGATTGTAACAAGCAATAAAAATTATTCTTCTAATATAATTTCAATTAATTCACCATTATGCTATGTTTAATTTTTGGTCTATCAGATGGTTTTCTATTTTTTTGCCTAATACATGTGAATATTTATTCTTAAGTCGAATTATAAGCACTTACTTAATCATACAAGATCTGCTATTTACCAACAAGTACCACAGTTGAAACCTGAAGAAATTTTTTTTACGTTACAGTTATACAAATCTTTTTGTTAGATCCATTAGTTTTTTTTTTTTTTTTTTTAATGATCTTTCAAAACCCTGGATATAATTATAAAACTTCCTAGAGATCATACTTCATGGATTAAAATGTAAAAAATTAAGAAAAAAAAAAAAAAAAAAAAAAGATATATGACATAAAAAATAAAAAAACATACATTTTCACAGAAGTTTAATAAAAATATTGAAGTTTTTTTTTTTCAATTATTACTGATGTATAACAATAACAACAACGGAAATTTAAACTTTAGCCCATTATTCAAATTAGTTCACAACTTTTATTATCTTTAAATAAGATACATTCAAACTGCTTCACATTTTAACTTTTGAAAATTACATTTTAGCAGGGCTAAAACAATTATGGCTTTATTCAAAGTTTATAATTGTGCTGGTCGAACACAGGAACTCCTAATGGTCCCATTGCTTTCATATATATTGCAGAGGATAATTTAGTTTCAAAATGTAATCGATCGATAACAGTACAGTTCATAACTCCATTACACCTGCTGAGGTTTTACTTAATAACTGCTAACAATACAGGACAGCAACATAGGCGATTAGCATGTCTTTAATGAATACTATTGCACTTGGTGATCGAGAGGCTGGCACATTCTTCAGCTTTTGTCTGAAATTTGTCATCCTTCTAAAGAAAAAAAATAATAATCAGATACATAATGTATATTAAAAAAAAATTAATGACAATTTTAAATTTTACTTAAATATAATAAGTATAGTGTTGACTTTAAACTGCTTTAGCAGGGTGCAGCACCTGACAGCCTTTTGTATTTCTTTTATGTACCTGGTGGCTCTTTTAAATCCTTCTGATGCACCTGGTGATCTCGCTCAGCGTCAATTGAATCGATCATGGAGAAATAATGCAAATTCTAGGATATTCTAAACAAACCAGTTCAAAATATATTGGGTGAACAAGGTACAAGTGTACCCTTTTTACAGAATAGTGTCCCCTTTTTAGAAAATTCCCACCCGGCGGCCCTTTTTCTTGAGTTAACACAAAAGCATTAAAAAAAGAGGTATAAGATAGGTACATCATCAGGTGCAGTGATATAACTGAAAAAAGATACGTCCAAATATAATATTTAATTTGGATTGTCAAAAAATGTAAGTGTTTGAAAAATATAAACTGCTATATTATTCCAAAACTTAACCATGTCTAACAACAACCTATGTCCAAAAGCATTGAGCTCTGATACTCTCACCGCAGATCACATTATATATAGTGTTAACTCTAAACCATTTTATCAGGGAGTAGTGCCTGGTGGTCCTTTTAATTTCTTTTATGGGTCCGGTGGCTCTTTTAAACATTTCCAATGTGCCCAATGACCCTTTTTAACATTTCCCGTGTGTCTTGTGGCAATTTAATTGATTCTGGGAAAATATCGCAAATTTTAGGGGACTCAAACAAAGCAGTTCAAAATATTTTGGTGGAACAAAGTACAAGTGTGCCCCCCCCCTTTTTTTTTTTTGAAGTATTCCCTATTTGAAAATAAATGTAATGTACCCTTTGTATAGAATAGTGTTGCCTCTTTGAAAAATTCCTAGAATTGTTAAAGCAACATTGTTTCTTGAATTGTATGCATTTCAATTTGTGTCCCTTAAAACCTGATGAATTATTTAAATGGGTATAACTCTGAGTTTTTCAGATATGAAGATACAATTTTTTTATAATTCGGGACTGAATAAGGGAAGTTTCCTAATTGGAAATTTTATCCTGGGGGGGGGGGGGGGGGAGTGGGGATATTAAAATTTAATCTTCGTATTTTTTCAAACAGGCCTCCCCCCCCCCCCCCCATGGAATTACCACTTATCTTATCAAAATTTTCACATTATTTTGAATGAAATTTTGCAATTGGAAGTATTTTACTAAGCACAATATTTAAGAAGACAGCATATTGTTTCGATAATTATGGCTCACTTCGGTATATATTATAATGCAACATTCATTATTGCTCAAAAATAAGGAAAAATAGTTAAGGAATAGACATAAACTAGTTTTCACCAATAAGCTTATTAATTATTATAAAGGTATTGGCCAAAAATAGAGATAAAAGTAGCAGAGATTTGCTTAACAACATAAGTATATACAGTTTAAATTTTGACAAAATCTGATATAATCTAAAAAATAACTTTAATAAAGGATTTAAAAATTTATTGTACATTAAAAAACTAAAAATATAACTATGCATACTCATGTTCAAAATTAAGGTCATAAACATAAAACTGCTGAATTACTGACACTGGGTTGCTACAAAATTTGGCACAGAAGTACATTACAAAGGAAGAAAGAATATAACATAATACTATGGAAAAAAAATTGTAATTGTAAATCAACAAACAGGCTAATATAAAAAAGTATTAAATAATGAATCAGAGATAAAGCATTTATCTCAGAAAAAGTTTGTCAATATAGAGTGTGAAGAGGAAGACCATGCACTGTTGTACAAGCCTCACACAACAAGCTCGCATACTGTTTATGAAGGTGTTAATTTATTGGTACTCTTATAAACAGTATGAAAGCTCATTGTGAGGCTAGTATAGCAGCACATTGTAGTCTCACATCACACTTCATATTGGACAGACTTTTCCTGAGATAAATACTTATTTGATTCTTGATTTAACACTTTTTGATATACCTTGCTCAGTTGTACAGTGAAAGCTAAAGGGGGAGGAGGGGGGGGAGGGTAAGAACATCTCAGAGCTAAAACATAGCCTCTTAAATGAATCACTAGTTAAGCCAATTAGCCTCTTTTATAAATCAAAATCAAAGTTAATATAAAATTTTTTTTGACTTACTTGGAATCTATGATTTTGTTGAATAAAATTCTGCTCAAGAAAGTGATTCAGTTAAAGGGCAAATATTGCATTTAAAATTGTGACAGCATCTATTGTATGCATTAGTTAAATGAAAACTGGTCATTTGTTTTGAAAAAGGGCAGCAATTAGCTTCGAGACATCTTAGGCTAAAAGAGTGGTCATTTCATGCGGCACAGATGGTTTAAGTTTATGGTTTTTTAATTGCATTTCTGCCTTTGTTCTAAATTCAAAACAATTATGAGACTTTCAATTTCACAGAAAAATGTAAAATACACACTTTCTAGATTTTTCAATCTCAAACACTCTGTTTTGTATTCTTGCTGTCAATTTAAGAGCATAAATCAATCTAAGATGACCAAGTTATGTGTGTTAAAATCTTTGAAAATATAATACTGTATATTCGGGTGTATAACCCGCGGAGATGCATCGGTGTATAGACCGCAGGCTATACACCGTTTACAAACGTATATTTCGATCAGGGTTCGAAATTAGAAGCCATTGGTCTTAATTTTTAACACAAATTTACCAAACTTTTCATGATGCGTAATACCTACAGTAATTCGTCTAAAAAATTAAGATTTTCAGTAATGTAATTTTCAGAAGAAATGTCGCGGCGTTTACGTGTTTTAAGATCAAATTTCAAGTGATGTGGCGTTTACGCACATTTTTTTTTTTTTTTTTTTTTTTTAAACAAGCGTGATATTTTTTCTGAATTTTTCTGAAAATTAAAAAAAAAAAAAAAAAATCTGTGATAAATTCGAAATTTCAGACTCAAAATGTATATGTATCTTAGGTCATTGGTTAACAAAAAGATCGAATCCTCGGAATCGGTCCGAAATGCAACTCTGAAAAGGAACGATTCCTCGGACTCTTCTGAAATGAAAAGACTCCGGAAAAGTTCGATTCCTTGAACTCGTTCCGAAATTAAACGACTCATAAGCGACTCAAAATATACAAAATAAAAAATATAAGCGACTCAAAATGTAAAGGAACGATTCCTTGGAACCGTTTCGGAAAAGATCGACAGCTCTGAATTGTTCCGAAATGACATAAATCACGCACTATCTTTTGTTCTTTGCAACAGAATAGGGTAGATTTCTTTTTAAAGTAAACTAAATCTTAAATTATGTTAAATTCAGAATCGGTTGGTTGGAAGGGTTCTGGTTTTTGGATTTTGTACTCTACAAACACAATGGGGTGCTGCAGCACCGATTCGCAAGCAAATTATTTTCTGATATTTTATTTATAGTTTATATTTTTTAGGTCTCACACTTAAGTCGACCCCCCACTTTGATGTTCTTTTTTTGTCTAAAATTTCACAACCTATACGCTAGTATATATGGTAGCCATTATAGATCTATCAGTGCAATACTAGGCGATAGTTGCGACAGTTCTTTCAAACCCAGAAATAAGTATTTAAGCAGTAAAAAAAAGTCTTTACAAACATGGGAGAACTCTCTAAATTTCACGACATAGCGAAAAAAATTAAAAAATTTTGATATTTTTTTCAAATTTTTTGAGGTTTAAAAGTTGTAGAAAAAAAAAATCACGATTTCCAATTAAAAAAAAAAAAAAAAATCTTTGTATAACCCCGCAGCGGCTTTTTGGAAGGTTTTTTTCTTGTATAAGCCGCGGACTATACACCTGAAAATACGGTAATTATAAAAGTACTATAAAGAAATTAACATAAAAAAGCATTTTTTGATTATAATTGAATAGATTATTGCAATAAATGTTTATTTTGAACTGTTTTTTTCCGTAGTGGAGGTACATAAATATACAATCACATTTTATAAGTTGGTAACATAGCTTGAAATTTTCCTCAAGAAATCTTACCATCAGGGAAATTACTGCCACTTGTTGCCCGTAAAAAAAGTAATTGGAATTGCATAAACTTTTAAATACATGCCTATGAGCAAGATTTTTCATAACAGAGACAATAAATGTGCAGCATTTTCTTAGAATAAAATGCATCAACTAAAATTAATAAACAATAAATTAGCTATACCTTAATCGTAAATGATGCTATCAGCGTTTTTTTTCTGCCTGTTTTTCTTTGGTCTGGAGTAGGCACCACAGATATCTACCATAAGTAACAGAATATCCTAAAATCATTTAAAAATTAAATAAATAAAAAATCAGAAAGAAAACATAAATTTTTTCTTTATAAAAAAAAAAAAAAAAAAAAAAAAAAAAAAAAATCTGACATATACAGGGTGTTTAAAAAAATGTATGGCAATGCTTAAGAGTGACAGGAATTAGCAACAATTGTGTAGGAAACCAGGTTGAAAAACATTTATCCAGTGAAAAATGTAGGGTACTAAAAATTCAAAAGTCACTAATTAAGCCACAATTTAATTAAACTTTATTATTGCACTGCATTACCGTATTTTCCGGGAATAACGCCGCACTTGGTTAAAAATAAAAAAATTTAGTTTAACGCTGCACCGGGTATATTCCCACATTCATTATTAGAGCAATGAAATAAAATTATTAACTGATATAAAGTAAAACATTTTGATCTTAAATAAACAACTTATCTTTTTTTTGTTGTACAGTTATTTCAATGAAACCAGAACCTCTTCCATTCGCTGCGGCACGATTCTTGTTAACTTTTGCTAAATTGATAAAATTCAGCTTAAATTTTGCAGAGTAACTACGGCACTTACAACTCACATCTGAAGACATATTTAAGATAAAACTTACCGCAAAATATCATTAATCCTTTCCCCAAACGTGACGAAAAAAACAAAATAATTGGAGGGGGGCGCTTACACGGGATTTTTCCGCGATTGTTTCACAAAATTTGCAGGATGAATCATGATAAATTGAATGAATCATGAATCTTTGGATGAATCATGAATTTTGATACTTTAAGCAATTTGCGTTTTTTTTTTTTTTTTAACGTAAATTCTGTTGAAAAAACGCAGAAAAAAGAAGAAATTTGTAAAAAAAACCCAAAAAAGCATTAAATTAAAAAATCTCGAGAAAACGCACATTTCTAAAGATTCAAGATTTATTCATTTCATCATGATTCATTCCTTTCTCAACCGTTCTTTTGACATAATTTGTACTTTTATAGAGATTTTTTGACGTAATTCGCGTTTTTATTGCAATCTTTCATCGAAATGTGGGTTTTTTGGCGATACTTCGGCGAAATTCATGATTTTTTCGTGATTCTTTAAAGAAATTTGCGGTTATTTTTCATGATTGTTTGGCGAAATAGGCGTTTTTTCAGAGATTGTTTTGGAAGGGAGGGCGCTTTCTCGGGATTTTTTGAAATTTTCAAATTTTTTATAAAATGGGGAGAGGGCGGATTAATGGGATTTTACGGTATATCAGTAAATTAAAATCAATTTTAAGCATCAGATTCTTTAACCTTAAAAATATAATTCCACGTGCTTGTGTATAATTACAGCGAAAGCAACGAATGTTTAGATTTGCCGATCTGTTTTAAAAAATTTTAAATTGATTAGTCCTATTTACAAGCCGCACGTAGTTATTGGCCGCACTTTTGTTTACAAAACAAAAAAATCTAGTTTAACGCAGCGGCGTTATTCCCGGAAACTACGGTAGACAAAAATGAAAGTAAATTTAAAGAGAAAAACTAATTCTAAATAGGGATGCACCGAATATTCAATATCTATTCGGTATTCGGACATGTTACCGAATATTCGGTTAGGCCAAATATGAAACTATTCAGTTAAGCTGAATATGAAACTATTCGGCCTGCTGATTATTCGGTTTGGCCAAATATAAAAGTATTCAGCCAAATCCAATACTTAATAAAACCTTTTAAAAACACATTTTTTAAAACTTTTCATATTTTCTAATTTTAACTGTCAACTTATAAATATATTTAAATTAATTAGAAAGAAAATCATATTTAAATAAAATAGAATGTTTTTACATTATTTATTTGTTGTTTGTAAAGTATAACTTAATGGTATATTCGAAAATATGATTTTCCACCTTCAACAGCTCAAAATTTTCCGATTCATTTTCAGGCTCATTTTTTAAAGTAGAAATATGAAACTTGCTGAGAGAATTTTTGGAGTGATGTACAAGGTGCCATGTGATGTCATTTTGCACTCCATTCATTAGAATTTGATTTATAAGCAATTATTTTCTCAGCATGACCCCTTTTTTTCATTCGAAAATCTCCCACATCGGAAGATTTTTTTCCAAAACGCTGTTCTTGACAGCCTTTTTTTACAACATTTTCTACATTTATCAAAAAATCAACAATCATGGCACCTTGTGTAGTTTCTAAATAAGAGATTTTGAAATTTTGGTGCATTTCAGAGTAAAAATGAATTTAAAAATAAATCTGAAAATAGGCAGTTTTGATCAGAATACACCCTTAAGAAAATTAACCATGAGAAGGATTAAAATGGTAAATTTTATTTTGATTCTCTTTTGCTTTTCCCAAATAAAAATCCTTAAACAAGGAAGAAAAACTTTTGAAAATAGTAATAGCTATCAAGGCAATTTTTGTTCATGAAACCATAATCATAATTAATTTTTTTAAATGTGATTTTTGTGAAAGGATTGCCGTATCAACCAGCATCATGTGAAAGAGGACAGTCGCCCTGGGTGCAAAAAATTAGGGAAACCGATTTTCTACTAACAACATCATCTTTGGCCGGTAAGAAATATCATTTAAATAAAGTATCATTTTTGACCACAGTTTTCTCTTCACACGTCCCATCATATGAACCCAAATTTATCAAAATGCTGCTTAAAAAATGTGAAAATTTCATGAAAGAATCTCAAAATAAATGTGAATTTTATCAAAAGATCGAAAAAAAAAAAAAAAAAAAAAACGCTAATTTCTTTAAAGGATTGGAGGAAAATGCAAAGGGTTCTTCAAGGGGGATTCTGAGTAAAAACTTTTTTGAAATTTGCAGCAAATTTCTGAAAAGTTACATCAGATTATTTGAAAGGGGAGGGGGGAGGGATTTACTTTTGACTTTGTGTTTTTTCTGCAGCCATTTGACGAAGTTTGCCCCTTTTTTTTTGCAAATCTTTGATGAAATTTGTGTTTTTCTTTCACAATTGTTTTATAAAATTCAGGGGGTTTTTTCCCGGTCTTCAAACGAAATTTGAGTTTTTTCACAATTATCGAACGAAATTTGCGTTTTCCTTGAAAACTTCTTACAATATTTATGATTTTTTGCCAACGATTTGCAGAATTAATTTTTCTGGGCAACGATTTGTTGAAATTCGTGATATGTTTTTGTCTATAACTTTCCGGATTGATGAGGATTCTTTTTTTTTTTTTTTTTCTTTCCGGAACCAAAAATCTATGATTTTCAGAAAATACAGAACAGAATTGCCTTTGGATAGCTTAATGAATGCAAAATTCGACAAAGGATCACTTAATAAATCCGAATTGTGCCAGAATCATGTTAAGTGTGCAAATTTCAACAATGCATCGCAGAAAAAAATGTAAATTTTGTCAATGGGTCATTAATAACACCAATTTTGTAAAAAGGCTGCTAAAAAAATGCAAATTCTTTTGAAGAATCACAAAAAAGATGTGAATTTTGTCAGGAGGTTACCAAATAAATGCGAATCTAGTCAAAAGTCTGCTAAAAAAATACAAATTTCATCACAGAATCACAAAAAAAGTCAATTTCGACAAAAAACGAAACTTGAAAAACAACACATACACAAACATATCTGTTTATTGTTATAGGTTTAATTTTTAATCAGAAATAATATATACTGAACTAACTTTTGAAAAATTAGATTAACCTGAACCCAACTTGCAGCAATCTACATTCAATATAAAATCAACCTGAACCAAAAGCAGAGTTTATCAGATCTGAAATAAAAGTAATTTGCACAGGAACATTTATCCCTTTGAAAACTAAATAGACTATATAAAATCCCACCCCCCTCATAGTATCGTTATCAATGTCAATTTTTTTTTTTTTACTTTTAAAATTTATTTATGGGATTTAGAGTGATATATAAAAGTAATTACATCGCTTTTATTAATGTATTATTGATTCAAAATAAGGGAAGTTAATAAAATGGCACTTTATACATAAGATATAAATCACATTATATATGAAATATATATGAAGTAACACTTAAAACAAATACTTACTATTTAAAGGAATCTTATAATTTGTAACTAATAGCTTTTTATAACATAATCTATTTAACAATAATAGTGTCTTCTTGCACAACTTACCACTCATGAATGGGGAGAGACGGAAGGGAGGTATACATAGAAATTTTTATCAATGAAACAAGCAAACAACATTCTTTCTCTTTTATTTATTAGTAAACACAAGTTTCATTTCAAATACACTTTGCATTGTCAAACAGCAATTATCAATGCATACACTTATAAAGAAAAATAGAAATGTGAAATGTTGAGGATTTCCATGTTTTAGAATTAATCAACTTTATAATAATTTCGTAATTTCAATCACGGTTTTGCATTGTCATAAAAATAGATTAAAAAAAAGGACATACTATTTCGAATCAAAGACTATGCCACGAGTAAAAAAGGAAAATTTTTGTTGGTTCAAAAATGATATCGATATCAATAGACAAACCCACCCTCCCCTATAGATATCATCTACCAGTGCCAGAGAGACACCCCTCCCCGCCCCCCTAAAGTGATAATAGTTATATATGCACAGCTCCTTAAGGCCCCTGTCCTTGCTCGAGGAAATGCTCGCAAGCTAATGCTATTCCTATGGGGAAGCATTTTTCTAATAACTCTTTCGCATTTTGACATTTTTGGATAATTTTTTTTGCATTGGATAACTGAGGTGAATGCCGACAGCACACCTTTTTTACTTTTTGATTTTGGTTACAGATATTTTTTACAAAGTTAGTTTCACTTTCAAAACCGGTTTCAAAACTGAAAGTGCTTTTTAAAAAATATATCTGCAACCAAAATCAAAAAAGTAAAAAAGGTGCGCTGTCAGCATGCACCTCAGCTATCCAATGCAAAAAAAAAACTATTCAAAAATGTCAAAATGCGAAAGAGTTATTAGAAAAATGCTTCCCCCGTAGGAATAGCATTAGCTCTCTAGCCTTTCCTCGAGCGAAGACAGGGGCCTTAATATGGATGATTCCAAATACTTCTAATAAAAAATGACAGCAAAAGAAAACATTAAAAAATTATTAATTATAAAATTAATATTTTACTTAATTAATTTTAAGCATTCATTATATTTTTTAACATTTAAGTACATCCAAATTATATTTTTAAAAAAATGTAAACAAAACATTTACACAATGCACAACTACTAATTTCAAGATGTAAGATTTGAGAGAGTTTACTGTATACTGTTACTAAGATTATAAAATCATTTGATTAATATAAAAACGGAAGATTACAGATTAACATACAATATAGATATACTTATGCAAATTAACTACTTTTTTACACCGAACGATGTTCAATAAACAATATGGATGCCATCTGAATATCAAATTTTAGTTTTCACTCAGATTTAAGGAATCTTAAAACAGTTAGTGTTCCTTATGAGCAGGGTTAGAAAAAAATCATGATTTTTTTTTAAAAATCGGATTTATATGATTTAAATCAGATTTTTTTTATTTAAATCAGATTTATTTGATTTTTTTAGAATTCTATATTTAATTACTGTGTTTTTATGTTTTTAAAATACATGGAGCAGTTTTTATAATAAATAACTAAAAAAGAATAAATAATACTTATAATTTATAAAAATAACATAAGAAATAATTAAACAGTTAAGAAAATATTATATTCTAGTTACTGATTGGTACTAAAAATTAAACATCTAGGCTTTAATCTAAAGCCATTCTATTATTTTGTAATTGAATTGTGCATACTAAATAAGAAACAAATTTAAATATGCTGTAAATGAATAGAAAATGGTAAAATTTAAAAAACAAATTAAATACAGTAGACTCCCTCAAATCCACAGCACTAATAGCCATAAGTCTCTAAAATCTGTGCATATTTTACAGATGTAAACAATGAAGCTTTCAGGTCAGGTATAGGGACAAAATTTGACTTTTTATTTTTATATCAATTCTATATATATTTTAATCTGTAACTTTCATCAATATTACTAAATTCATGCTTTTCATGAAGGAAGAATAAATTTATTTCTGAAAAAATTCAAGGTATTGCTAATATCAGTGGTGATCACAATCTTTTTTCAAAATGCATTTATACATTCATCAAGCTTTTTTTATTATTGGAGTTTGGTTAAACCTGAAATAAAACTTCTTTATTTTATGATTTTGATGTGAATTAGTAATGCAGCTTTATGGGGCAAGTTTCATTGAATAAAAAAAATGCATCTCATCTTTATAATAAATATTTAGTTATACATTATTGATTATTTACTTCATCTTTGCTGCTTTCAATATTTTAATCATTTTTAACTATCAAAATTTTCATTTTTTTAGTTTATTACCTTACATAATTGTTTTAATGTTTTGCTATGTTATAAGCATTTATTATAATTTCAGTTGGATTATTAATTACTATCAAATTACTGTTTAAAAAATGTAAACAAACCTATGCCCAGAAATCCGCACAACCTCTAATGCTAAGCTGTGCGGATTTGAGGGAGTCTAGTGTGTTCATTTTATGCAAGCTATTTATTAAGTGATAAAAATCACAATTAATTCAATATTTTTAAGCAAATAGGAAAAAATCAGGGATTTAATTGTTTGAAAAAAAAAACACTAATTTAGAAGCTTTGTCTACTTCTAATTTATTATGAAGGCTTGAATGAACTAGTCCAAAAGAAGAAAATTGTCTTTCTACTCCAGCAGATAAATGCACGGCTGTTGTTATTTGGTAAATAAATTCAATTTCAATTTTGCTGATTCTCTCTTTACCTCCCATTACATAAAAGGACTTCCAGCAATCATAATCTGTCATAATATCAGAAACTTTTTTCTCAAGCAATGATGCTTCTCAAGCAATGCAGCTGTTTTTTAAATTTACCTGTGTAAAACAGAATTCTTATTCATACGGAAAACCAAAAAGGATATTATGCATTTATACCTCCTAACACGGAAAGAACCTGTCTAAGACGGTAATTTTACTTATTAAATTTCGACTTAGCAAATTTATGTTTATGGGCCATTTTTTGCTTGAAAATGTACTACAGTGGTGAGAAGATTTAAACAATCTTCTTTAATGAATGCCAAACCTTCATTATTTTCCCCTACACTCAGTGAAATTTCATTTCGATTTAAAACAGAGGGACAAAACTCTAGCAAAATGACAGCCATTAATAGCTTATTCTTATCAGAATCTCATATCTTGCTTTAAATTTTGTAATTCTATCATTATCTAATACATTTTCTAACTTTTTACCCAAAATTTTCCTTTGATATGAGCATTCATGTGATACTGCAAAAAATTGATTTAAATCAAATGATTTTTTTAAAAAAATCAGTTGATTTAAATCTTGATTTAAATCAGTCGATTTAAATCATGCCAACCCTGCTTATGAGACATCTGAATACCTGCCTAAGGCACCTGCCTTTACTGGCAAATCTCGCATGTCACAATAAAATGGAGATGACGTGCCTAAGTAAAAGAAATTAGGCTGAAAACTAATTAATTTGATTAACAAAAACAAAATGCAATAGAATACGTACCATAGAAATTTGTTGCAAATCTTCCGGTGTGTAATCTTCTGGTTATACTATATAAAAAAAAAGTGCAGAAATGCCGGAGATCGAATGTAAGCGTCCATGGCGCCCATATGAAGAAAACATAAACAGCTTCCACTTCCCGCGCGACGCGATGATGTTGCCACACCAACTTGATAAAAACTTTCGACTACAGTACTTCGGAAAAAATTATCTGCTCGCCTTGTCAAATTGTTTGCGTCGAAAGCTTATTATTTGCAAGTGAGAAGTTTTATACTGTATTAATTGTTTAATTTAGAATGTACTGTGTCAAGATACCGACCGCATTTTAGATCAAATAAGAATTAGGTCAATACAGTAATGCAATTTAGATTCAATATTTTAAAATAATAATAATAATAATTATATAAGTACTGCGTTCATCATTAGTGACTAGGAAGAGGAGAAGGAGGGTTGCACGGTTGCACCCATCACCTGCTCAAGGGGTGAGGTGGGGCCAGCGTTAAATTCAGACACTTTTCTCCGGGAGGGACTTCTAAGGCTCTGGTGGGGGAATGTCCCCCCCCCCAGGCCACTTCCTGGATTCAACACTGGATGGGACTGTACTTCTCCTCTCATTTGAAACAAAATGAAGAAGAAAATTCCGTATCCCCCCCTCCCCTCTCTCACCCACACACACGAAAGAAACATTAAGGATTTTCTTTATTGCAAAATATGTAAGGGAAAAAACAGCAAAGGGCTATCAATATTTATTCCATTTCTAAGTATACTTGGGATCTAAAGTTAACGGAACATTTGCATTTGAGGTGGGGCTCCGGTGGGGAATGCCCCCCCCCCCGGGCCACTTCCTGGATTCAACACTGGATGGGGTTATACTTCTCCTCTCATTTGGAACAAAATGAAGAAGAAAATTTTGCATCCCCCTCCCCTCTCTTACCCACACACGAAAGAAACTTTAAGGATTATTTTTTTATTGCAAAATATGTAAGGGAAAAAACAGCAAAGGGCTATCAATATTTATTCCATTTATAAGTATACTTGGGCTCTTAAGTTAAGGGAACATTTGCATTTGAGGGAAAGACACGTTTCATTGTAATAAAATGTTCCAACTAACTTGAAAAATCTCCTGATGTCAAGAGTCACACAGTTATATGCTCTGTGCCGAGAGCTTTAGCAAGATGGACATGTAGTCTAGAGGGGGGGGGGCGGAGCTCAAAATATGTAACTCTTATCTTTTCATCTCACTTTTATTCATTTTTTAATTATTCACTAAAAATATCCAAACCTGAAGAAGTTGGGGAGCAGTCCGTAGAAAATGGGAGGGGGGGGGGAGGGTAGATGACAGTGTTGAATTTAGACACTTTTACCAAGAAGGATTTCTGTTGCTCAGGAGAGGGGGGGACATAGTAGAGTTACGGGGGTGGGCGTGCATTTTTTGGCCATTGAAAACACAAAATCACAAATCTTCCGGGGAGACATCTCATTGCTCTGGAGGGGGGGGAGGATTCTCCCCCCTCGGACGTTTTCCTGAAATCAACTCTGACAAATGGTACAAATTACCTGCAGCGCCGGGGGGCGGTTGCCCCTGAATAGCGCCGGAAATATACGGGGCGCAAAAATTTATGCTCACAACGTCATTTTTTGCCTGTTACAAGAAAAAGTTCCGGAGGGGGGCGCCAAATTCAGACTTTTCCCTGGGCGTAATTTCCTCTTCGCACGCCCCTGATCACCTGTTACCATCTCTACTAGAGCACCTGGCTTCGATCCTTGTTTAAAAATAAAGTAGCAAAACAGTGTAATCGTACTTTTTTAAGTTAATTATTTTTTAATTTAAATATCTAACAGATAATAAAATTAAAAAGTCAGAAATTACTGTTTTTTAAATTTACCTGTGTAAAACAGAATTCTTATTCATACGGAAAACCAAAAAGGATATTATGCATTTATACCTCCTAACACGGAAAGAACCTGTCTAAGACGGTAATTTTACTTATTAAATTTCGACTTAGCAAATTTATGTTTATGATGTGAGAGAAAAGAGGGCTTGCATTTGGATTGCTACCAGGACACGTGGTCTCTCTGTGAACGGCCCTGTGAAGGGGGGAGGGGGGAATTACATGACAACTCTTTCCTCCTTAATTCACCAATTCCTGATAGCACTGTACGTCATTACGATCAGTATTTGAAAGTGGAATTGAATATGAAATTGAATTAATTAAGCACAAAATTCTTTTCCATGTTAATGTTACACCCCCTCCCCCCCACACACAATGCACCTATTATTCTTGTTCTCTAGGTTTTTATGAATTTATGAAAGCCTCAAAATAAATAATCACTATATACATGCATGCAAAAAATAAGTAAGTAAATAAAAAAAATTAACTTACCAAATTGATTTTGAAATCCACATTGATTGCGATCAAGACTCCTTATGGTCGTCATTCGTTGTAACAAAGAAAGCCATGATTTCACAAGTGTGCCCATATGTGTTCCCAATCTGCTCTTAAATGTGTTCCCAAGTTTAGATTTAACAAATATTCTGGGCAGATCACTTTCGGAACACTTTCAGGATACTGTCGGAACAGTTTCTTTATAGTGGAACACATCCGGAACACATATCAGTACACATTAAGGTAACTGGAACACTTTTTTTCAATCAAAGTGCTCCACATGTGTTCTCAATGTGTGCTGGGAATTTGCAGTGTATATATATATATGTGTGCAATAAACAGCGCTATTTAATCAGGAAACTAACGTCAGTCTGAATAAATGCATTTTATCACTTTTATAGCAGTTTCTATCTTAGTTTGTTTCATTATAAGGGATTATCATACATATTTTTATGTAAAAAAACAAACTGACTAGCCTATTCCTCATAACTGTCTTGCTGTTTCTCTTTCTGTTTATTTCAATTTCTTTCTATGTTAAAAAACTAAAATCTCATTAGCAAAAATAGCAATGAGTGCTTTCTCTTTTACTTGTATGAGATGCAATAATTCGTAATTTTCAAAGCAGGAAATAAACATAGAGAGCGCTTCACAAAGTAATAACAACTTTTACGAAGAATTACTCGAGAAAGAATAACTATACAGCGCTATAAACTTGATATGTTTCTCAGCAGACGAAAGTTATTTGTAATAATATAACCAAACGTTGAATATGGAATTGTAAAAATTTAGGGAAATACGCGCAAACACCTTCTATTTTGATGAAAATTGTTATAAGGATCCCAAAATAGTTTGCAAAGTGATGTATAGCACTTAAAATTTTTCATATAACTGCTAAGAATTCTCGTAAATTCTCCTTTGACATTGTTAGAAACAAGTTTTAAAGAGCCGGCAAGAGCGAAGACAATTTTGCAAGCATGGTTAAAATAAAAGAAGATAATAGCGCTATTGACTTAACGTATCAAAACTAAAAGAGAAAGAATACTTTCATAACCTCGCCATAAAATCTTTTTTCAGCACTATTTTTAAGCCATTATCTTCTTACATCCATACTACTCAGAAAAATCATCGGACATTTATTTCTCATGATCTCTTCAAGACTTAATATCTCATATTTAATCCCTGACCTTTAGTGGGCAATTAAATACAATATTGCATAGGTACTGCTGAAAACATGCCTTATAAATAGAGCATTTTGTACCATGTATTCGAAACGTTCTAACAGCAGATACACTGCATGCCAAAAGCATAATTTATTGGTTACCATTCGTCTTCTAAAAAGTGTATAAGAGTTACAACTCTAAATTGGAAATAATATTGCAAATTTAAATTTTTTTTCGCCAAAATTAACCTTTATACTATATTAATTTCCTTATAACAATATTCCGTACTTAGTTGAACTTATTAAATTAAAATCTTGTTTCTAGATCTAATCTATTAATCTTTATGAAAACGATATAAATTCTTAATTCGCCTTAAAAAAATTTATTCCAATATGCGTAAATTTAAAAGATGGCTCTAAATTAAAAATATTCTTAATTAAACTTTATTTCGTAATATTCCAAATAAAACTCATTTTTTCTATGTTTTTATCAACCCTTTTTAAAAAAGTCTTATTAAATTTATTCCAAAACCATACCTTTCAAAAATATCATTATTTTTATTTATCTATTTATTTATTTTCCCTCGTTCAACATTCAATATGTGTGCATATCAATAAATTCATTTCTTTTCTTTTTCTCTTAAAATTAATCGTCTGCAAAAATATCGTTTGCTGGATATTTGAAATTCTGAGTCGACTATAAATTAGTTGAATAATATTTTTTAAAATAAAATTATCGTCTGTGGAATAAAAATCTCGACTCTGGACATGAGTTATGTTTACATGGAAAAATGATGGTTAGAGATTAGAGAATTTTTAGAACTTTCTTTTTAGATTTAAGAAAGGCAGTCTGGAGGTGAGAGGGGAGATTCTTGGTTTTTTCTTTGATGAGTATGGCTCGCTGAAATAATAATGGAATATTCTTTTGGATGTTTCGGTTAAAGACAGTTTGCAAAGAGAGCCTTTCCCTCTCTCATGACTACAGTTTAATAAATTAACTTACAGCAGCCCAATGAGTAATTTATTGGATCTTCTACATTTATTTACTTTTTTTTTCTCTCGCTTGCCATGACTTCTACGCTGTGAAAGGCGAAACCGGCGAAGATGTTTCTGGCTCCTAACTTTAAAATGTCACATATATTTCGAATTATTCGTAACTGCCCAGTGAATCACACGGTGTATGGAACTATAGATTACCCGCATACAATAGCTCAAAAACGTTAATAGTATTTAATTTTCTACCTTTTAAATATAGCATTTTCTTTTGAATTCACTATGCTCATAAGATAAACTTTAAGCACTCATACGATAATTTCTTTGAATTTCATAAACATAACGTGATACGCTCCCGTTACGAATGCTTAATTTTACTTAGCTATAATTTTGCGATATATCTACTTATCAACCACTACTCTAATTAAGTTACTTATATTTAATACACAAATCATATTAGATTATTTTTTTGCTAATATGTTTCTTGTATAAATAAAAGAAACTTACAAAAATACTAATTTACAATGGCGTATAAAAAGGCTTATTTTATACTGTTAGCCGAATTTTTGAAATAGTTGATTTCAAAAAATGTAATTAGTGTCTTACTTATTTTATTCATTTTATACATTTTAAGGATGATTTCCTTTTTCTAGCGTAATAAATACTATGTTGACGGCACGTGAAGCAAAATAACAACTATACTTAACTGCTGTTTTCGAACATCTCCTTCCACTAAGATGCCTTCCGCGTTAAGTCACTCTTTTATCCCACTCTGTCACATTTTAGTTTCTTCTTATCACGCTTCGTTTCGTGGTGACGCAAATATAAGCCGAGCATTCTGCCTGAAAGCACGCTTACTTTAATTTACTTTAATAAAGAAGGAAAATCATCAAGGCACCCCACTTCATTAAATAGAGATCTCAACTTAAATTTTAACGGTTTTCAGTGTCAAAGTTTAAAGATTTTAAGTCGCTTTATATATTTCCATGCAATACAATTAACTATTTATATTTCCGAAAAATTTAATTAACATTTAATTGAAAATAATTAGTTGTAAAGTAACATAACTTTTGAAACATGTCATCTCAAAACTGTACTTTTTGAGAAGAGGAGCGGGCTATCTAGAGGCTTAATCTGTTGTTAGACGAGGAGTCAAAGTCATCCAGGTGTCTCAATATTATTCTATGGCTTCAGGGAGGGGAGGTGATTGCTCAGACACAAGCAATTTCCTTGTGAGAGAGTATCTTCGACACCTGAAACGAAGCGAGTCGCCAATAACAGCTAATCAAATGCTGGGAAATCTGACGATGTCAAAGCCTTTTCGCGAACAGCCAGTGAAATACTTAGAACGTGAAAAAACGCAGGCGATATTTGTCGCTTAAATTTATACGCTTAATAGCACTTTTCCATGAATGTCTGGGGTTACCATTGAGCCAATCACAGGACGAATGAAAATATTAGTGGCTGTTGCTGGATTTTGTCAGGAAGATAAATTTAAACTCAAAAATGCTCAAACCAAAGCTAAAGTAAATGCACTCTATTACCAGTAAAATATTTTAAAGCCGATTTTCGAAAGAGAAATTTCCACTTTATTCGGGAAATACTTCAATAATTGCTACGCCAGTCACACCTATAAATCAATTATGACATAGTTGGCAAAAACATAATCATAACCAAAAAAAAATTGCATCCCATTACAAGAAAAAATCCGAAATTAACTTGAAGGACATTTCTTATCGACTTTCTGCATTCGGCTAGAGTTAGGAACAGTAATAAAATTAACACTAATGGTATAATGATTCATAAACACTAATAAAACTTTTGAAAATCGTCCAAGAGGTGTGTGATAAAATGATTGTGCTAAGAAAAACTATGCTATCCTGTAAAATTCAAAACAGAGCTATAGCCAAAAGCCGTGGCTGTTCAATAAAAGCAAATAAATAAACGCGGAATTTATTTATGAAAATTACATATTAAAATCATTTCCATAAAGTGCTACGCTATTACGTAGAAATTTTCACTCAGAATGTTAAACGCATGTTTGAGAGTAAAAAAAAAAAAAATCTCTCTGAGCTCAAAATGACTTAGACTTATTTATTTTTGCTACTTCAAAAATGATCGCAGAAGGAGAATCGATTTATATATTGTAAATTTATTTACTTTATATGTAGTATAAGGTCGTTGTATCTAAATCTGATGACTCCTAAGTGCGGCAATTCTGCTATAATTATTATCTTAACTCAAAAATTGTATGTAAATACTTTATAATGAGACACATGAATTTCAGAAACCAAATGTGAAACATTTCTTCTGCTTTAAATTAAAAAAAAAATCTTACTTCATTAAATGTTGTTTATTATAAAGCGTCTAATATTCCCTAAATGCGATGAAATTTCCCGAATTCGATTCATGTTTTTTCTTTTTTAATTTTGAAGATAAAATAACATTATACACGTAAAGAGTATACAATAGTTATTCCATTTACCTGAAGTGTAAGTTCGAAAAAGGCGACGAGTTTTCAAAGGAGAGTTTTAAAGCATTTTATGCATTTAGGTGATTGATTTTCTTGAGAGACGTATTAGCGACGAATTGAATACCCTAAATGCGGATTGACTTTTATAATATTAACTGAAATAAGTGCATATTGTATTTTCATATATTATATATAATTATATTTCAATCAGATATTTTGGTTAATTATAATGTGTTGAGTTGAAAAAATTAGAAATTTCGACGTGATCCTCGAAAATTGTTTTTATTTAACCGGGTACGTAAACTTGTGTTTTAAATTATCTACATGTCTTTAAAATTTTTAAATGAATAAATCGCATTCCCATTCAGTCGGTCTGCTATTTCAAAATTATCTTTTGATCTCAATGCCATTCATCGATATAAAAATTTACAAAATCAGAAATATGAATTTAAGGCATTAAGTATTTCTATACAACTTATACAATGTACAAAAAAAAAAAAAAAAAAAAAAAAAAAAAAAAAAAAGGTTGCATAGGTTTTGTTTGAAAACGACGACTAGTTTTCTTTTCTAAAATGAATAGATTCATTTGAAAAGAAATAATAGTCATTTAATAATGATAACAGCTGAAAATACCGACAGTAGCAGAAAGATTTAGCCGATCGTTTTCGGGATGTTCCATATTTAAAACGGAATAAAATAAAACCTGATATGTCTTTTCAGAAACTATGCGTTTCGTTTCAGGTGTGAAGCATTCCTAATTTTTTTTTACAGTGCACCCAAGAACGATTTAGCTGATAAAAATTTAGTTGTTAGCAATTACTTTGCACCGTCCCGTTCCTCCTATTAACAATTTGGCAGCAGACACATTTTTCAAAATATGTCCCCAGGTGCGCCCTAATTTTTTCTTTCTATTTAATTCTTACAAATAATCGGAAACAAATTAAATTTGCTAATAATTAATAAAAAATTATGATTTTAAAGCACTTAAATCGAGTGGGCGGAAATTTCGTTGCAAAAATTGCAACATAAGTTTTGCTCGAAACAGCCTTATATTAGAAAAATGTACTAAGTGTCCCCCCTCTTTCCTTTCTTTCTCTAACCGATGACAACCCCCCCCCCCCTCTTAAAACAAAGAGTTGAGGCAGGTGAACGTGGTGGGGGAAAACCCTTTAAATATAAAGACGCGCTACAAAAGATGTTCGTACCCTGCACATAATGACCGATATTTAACTGCGAACAGGCTTCGGAAAGTGTTACGTCCATATTTAGTGGTGAATTTAATGTTAATAATCAAGTATTAATGATAATTTTCCTACTGAAGCTAACAGTATGCTCCGTGGTTTTGAAATTAGAGATGATTTAAAAGAAATGGTTAATGAAGACTTTACAACTAATGCTGGAAGTTCTGCGAGTGCAAGTTTTCAAATTGAAGGTAATAATGCATATTCTCCAATAATTTGTAATTTGTCTGCTCAAATAACTTCAACATTGCTTAAAAAAATAAATGGCGAAGATTTTGATTATTTACAAACAATGAATGGATATTTTAAAAAACTAACTTGCAAAACAAGATCAGATCCTAGTCAAGAAGAATGTGGCGTGCAACCAGAATTACACTCAAAAATATTTTTTCTAGAAGCTGTTCATCTCATACTTTTGAAAACATTTTTAAAAAAAAGTTTCACCAATAAATTTAAATGCAGCTAAAAATCGAAAATCAATGACAACTGAAACATGTGTGAAAACAATAAAAGAGAGCAATGAAGTGAAACAGCAAGAACAAACACAAAAATAGGAAAACAGAGATACAAATTAAAGTTTATGAAAGCAAAACTAGTATTTCAAAAACAAAATTTCTCAAAAGCTCGAAGTCCATTACTAAACAATCTAGAAGTCTGGCAGTTACCAGAAAGACTAAACTTCAAACTTACCCTAACATTCAGAAAACAAAAAAAAATAACCTTGGGAATTACACGCAGTATGCGAAACAAATATTAGTTAAAAGCAAACTAAAAAGCAAGAGATTTTGTAAAACTTGTATCAGTAATTCATTGTTTATTTATTTATTCATAATCAAAATTAAAAATGCGTAACGTATGCATTATTTAATTAAAATGCATTCAACATTATATATATCAAAGTTGTTCTTTTTAACTTATTATTAAATGAAGCTATTAGTATATTAAATAGTTCAATAATAATCTATTCAACTTTTAATTATATGTATTTCAACACTTAATGAAATAATTGAAAAATGTTTGTCAATTAAATGAATATTTTAAGATAAATTGGGATTTATAAAATACATTGTTATATTTAGGGATTTGAACATCTCATTTCGGTTTTAAATATGTTCGTGAAGACTGTTGGCTGGAATTTTCATTACTTATTTGCTTATTTATGGCTCTGCCGATTACGCCATTAAAAATATTTACTTGCATAGTACCAAAAAAACTTTATTCCTAAATATTTCTCTCCTTGTGAGATCTGTTAAATAATGCTCTAGTATAATTAAAATTTCTTAGTAATTAAAAATAGGGCGCATGCATTATTTCAGTCTTTCATGCTCGTCAGTTACATTTTTGTATGATGCAATGGAGTTCTTTATGGCATAAGGAAATGAAAACAGGATCATATCATTTACATTTCTTTGATAATGACGGAAAGCTTTAAAAACGTGATTGTCAAAATATTGATTTTTTTTTCATTTTAGTTCAATGAAATTGAACTTAACATTATCTAGCATCACTTTTTATGTCTTATCTTTTGTAGACTTCCTACAAAACACGTCAACCGTTAAAGATTCTAAAGGAAAAAAGAAAAAATATAAGAATATATCACAATAATATAAGCATCAGTAATTCTATTTTAACAAACGTCCTCTCTTGTTTAAAGGTGGAGATAAAAATATATTCGTACAATATTATTAAGAATGCTTCAAATGTTTTTTATACAATGATGTTCGGGATTTATTTTCTTCTTCTGTGCTAACACAGATCTTCAGACAAGTGTCAAGAGGTCCCTCGGGAAGTTTCCAAACTCATATATATTGCCTTCTAAACTCTCTTGATTTGTTTGCATTCGTTCGATTTTTCCTTTATCTCAGAAACGTTACAAGGAAGGACATGAAAATTCCATATTTTTGTCTAGATGAGTGAAAGACTTAGTCATCTTAAAGTGTGATTTTATTCTATTATCTCTAGATCAATTCACTGCTTGCTTTAGAATCCCTTTAAAAAAAGTGTTTAAAAATAAATTTATCTTAAGAAAGCTGGCGTTTATAAGATTTACATTGTGTTTAGAAACACTGTATACGTTAATATTGTACTTCGAAATAATTTACTTTCACGAGAAAAATGCGAAAAACTTTAAAAGAAACAACATTATTTTAATGTAAAACGTAAGAATCTGTTGCTGGAAAAATACTAGAAATCAAGTCGGTGTAAGAAGACAATGGAAGCATTGCTAAAATTTAAAAAAGGATATTTTCCTTTTGAATTTGATATTATTTCCTTTCTCAATAGTGATCCGTTCTTAACGTCACAACCAATAGTTGATGGACATAATATTATGACAATCGAAACTAATTTCATTCTTTTTAACAAAAGCTTTTATAATAATTTCGAAAAGACTTCTCCTAGAGAAATTGAAATAAAATAAAATTCCTCCTATATCTGGTATCTAATATATTACATTTTTCATTAAAAAATTAACTTTAATTCATCTAATTTAACAATATAAATAAAACGATTTTCATTTGTTGAAATCGGATCTGGGTATCGCCAGGCCAGGTTGAATGATTTGTCCAGGTCCAATTACGAATGAGAGAATAGACTAAAAAGGTCTGATTATTTCATAAATCGAATAAATGCATGATTATGTTATTTTTATAGAGCATCATACATAATTTTACTGTTTTTCATATTATAGAGTAAAATCAAAATTAAAGTATATGTTACAAAAATAATTTGATAATGCTATATGTTACTTTATAAACATTGATAATAGAGTTAGGAGACTTCATTGTTGACGATTTTGAAATCCAAGTTGTGTTTTCTTTTCCAATAAGATATTTATTGAAAATAACAAATTTAATGCTGCCTTTGAATTAAAATCATTCAATTTCTTTTTCCTTTCTAAGATAAGCATTTGTATGAGTAAGTATTAACCTTATGATAGGATGATTTCGCATTACCATATTTAGGATTACTTAATTGATAAGTTATTTCATTAATTTTTACTTCATTGCAATTTTTAACCAAACAACGTATTTTAATAAAAAGCGAGTAAATTCTGTCAAAAGCCAGATTAAAAATCCTTTGAATAATACGAGTATTTCATTCATCGATTCATATTTTTTTTTCGAATGTTAATTTCATAATTCATATCATAAAATTATAAAAATTGCACATTCAATGTATTTATGTTTGGGTATTTTAGCACTACATAAAAAATTACTACATAATTATTACATGCATTATTACTACATAAAAAACTGTCACATTAATTGCATAATTTTAGGAGACATTAATTAAAATATGAAAATTTAATTTAAGATTAGAAGCACTAACTTTTAAATGCTTATTTCAAAAACTTATTTTTCAAAAGAGTTGAAATTTTGTGTCTAAGCATAGTTTGAACCGAAAATTTTATACATTGCAATTTTATGCATTGCACATCAGGGTGATTCTGAATTCATCATCAATATTTGGTGGGGAGGTAGGGAATAGGAAAAGAACACTATTTCACATAGGAAACCAAGGGTCCCAAAGTCTTCCGAAGGAGATAGGCGCCATTAAAGTTTAGGGTCCAAAAATTCAAATGATTATAAAAAACAGAAAAATTGATCGATTCGTTTGCGGTTTTCACTAAAATTATTCTTTATGTCAGTATTGTCTTGAAAATAAATTATAAAGATAAATTTCAAAAAATGGCGATAGAGGGCGCTTTAGACTTTAAAGTAACGAACAACTATTTTTTACCGTTATTTTTTGCATCTCATTAAAGGTTTCGTAAGCGTAGACTTAAACTTAAATTTTGAGCTCAAAATCTGAATAGTTGGAAGCAGTTAAGTAGCACAAACTTAACTGTGTTCAGGGCGCTTTAGACTTTGGAGTAACGTACAACTATATTTTACCATTATTTTTCGCATCTCATAAAATTTTTTTAGAAGCTTAGACATAAACTTAAATTTCGAGATGAAAATCTGAATCGTTGGGAGTGGTTAAGTTTCAGTGGGGGTGGGGAGGTTCAAATTTCAAATGATTATAAAAAACGGAAAAATTGTTCGATTCGTTTGCCGTTTTCGCTAAAACTATTCTTTATGTCAATATTTCCTTGAAAATAAATTTTAAAGATTAATTTTTAAAAATACCGTTAGAGGGCGCCTTAAACTTTGGAGTAACAACAACTATTTTTAACCGTTATTTTTTGTATCTAAATTAAATGCTTGTAAAAGTTCAAACTTAAATTTTGAGCTCAGAATCTGCATCGTTTTGAGTAATTAAGTGCGGAAATTTGAAATGTGTTCGAGGGGTGGGGAGGGTAACATTTTAACTCCTGAACACTGTTCAGTTTCCGCTTCTTAACCCCTCCATCGATTTAGAATTTGAGCTCAAAATCAGGGGCGTTCCGAGCCAGTGTGCAAAGTGTGCGGCGCACACAGGCGCCGAAGCAGTAAAGGCGCCAAAAGATTTCAGTTGAAAAGCAAATATTTAAAAAAAAATCTTTAATTTATTTATACTAAAATGCATTATATTTTCTTGGCATCTGAATTATCTTTTGTAGATTTACCTTATAGAAATTATTTATAAATATTCATTTCTTTTTTTAAAATTTTATTTTATTCTACTTATGAGTCCTCTAATAAATCATTTAGACAAGACCTGCACAACCTTTATAAACAGAGGCTCACCTCATATAGTTATAAACAATAAAAGGCTCCACATAGCTGAAAATATGCAACACTATTATCACACTGCGGTGGAAAAGCATAATATACAGTTTTATAACCGTATGAGCTAAATTTCACTTGTTTTTTTATTATTATTTATAAGAAACAAATGTCACTTTACTTCAGAATTTATCATAAATAAGAAGAAAATTACTATTTGGAAATACTGGTAAAAGTTTCTCCTACACTGTAAAAAAAGGGTCGATCTACTAAAAAAAAATTTTAGTAATCCTTGTAATTACTAAAAAAAATTTAGTAATCTTACTCGGTTACAAGGAATCTGTAAGAATTACTAGAAAAAAGCTAGCAACGAATAGAGTTAATAGTTTTACATTTTTAATAGCTATTACTAAAACTCACTTGGCGTGGCCCTGATAACCTAGTGGTCATAGCACCGAGCTCCAGGCTGAAAATACCTGAGTTCAATGCTGGCCACCGCCAAATATGCACCGAATGTAAATAAAGGAATTATGAAAATCCTGTCGTAGCAGTTACTATGGGTAATGATCTCTGAACTTTCCCTCCCCTTTAGAAACATGCCAAAATAGAGTAGGTAGCAAAGTTTGGTGCTACCATCTATTACGGCTTTACCGAAAATCTTCCGTTTCAGAAGGCCCTCTTTTTACCCACTGGATGCAGCTCGAAGGAAGATCCTGCCCTTCTGGCACACGTAACGGTTACTAATAATAATTTTGGAGCTATTACTAAAATTTGATTGGTGGCTCATACTAAAAAGTTTTAAGTTAGTTATACAAAAAATTCTTTTGTTCAGTTTACAAAAGAAATGTTTGTTTCACTTGCAAAAAAAAGTTTGTAATTGTTACTAAAAAATTCTGTGGAATACAAATTTACTAAGAATTTTTTAGTAACCTCTTGAATTTTTTTTTACAGTGTGCATTTATTCATGAAACACACTTCATTAACATGTCCATTGCTCATAATATTTTTTTTTTACTGAAACAGAGACAAAATATGAGAATCCTTTTATGCGTAAAGTATATTTTTATTTTATACCAAACTGTTCTTTTGATAATATTAAATTTAATTTTTCGTTTAACGGCCTTTTTTTATATAAAAAATAGCTTTAAAATTAAAATTATTTTTGGAACATTTTTTATAAGTATTACGCAATTTTTTCTACTGTATAATTTCAATATCGGGCTTTTGCTCTTGATGCCGCAAAATGTTTCTGGCTCAGGCGGGACCGGGCTGTGAAATAAGAGCCCGCACTGACCAAAATTTCCTTGGTAGGGGTCCGGCTCATTAATGAAAGTTAAATTTCGGTCCATGTCAGACCCAGCCTAGACGTATGCACGTGCCCAGGCCTGGTCGAGCCGACAAAATGGTTCCAAATTTTTTAACGGGCCAGCAAAATTAGAATAATTTTTCCAACAGGCCGGGCCAATAAACAAAATAAACGGACTGAGCCGGCAAAAAAAATTGAAGGGGCCGAGCCCATAAAAAAAATTAGCGTGTCCACTGGCCCTTTATAAAGATTTAAGCAGGAACGTTAAAATATAAGCTATTTTTAATTATATGGGTTTAATGAGAATAAGTATAAATGTGCGTCACCAGCCGATACTAGTTTGGCAACTGTTAGACAATTGCTTCTTTTGTACCAAAATCTGCCGCCAGATGGCAGCACCAGACATTCTTCTGTTTTTACTAGAACAGAACTTTTTAGAACAATTTAGTTTAAAATGTGACTCAAGTGGTAGTAGACAGCAAACTGTTGTCAAGGATTAAGAATCCTTTATTATACATTATGATTCCAAAGGAATAATTACTATTTATCAAGAACTGCTTCAAACTGAAGCTAATAATATGTTTCAAAGTTATTTTTCTTTATTTATTGTGTTTCTGTAAATATTGTGAAGACTGTGCATCTGTTCTTTTGTTTTGTGAAATATTCCAAGTATTTGTTCATCATTATTCTACTTTATTTCTTCAAATAAATGTGTTTCAACTAAAAGGTAAAGCTTTTAACTCTTTTTTATTATTGAGGAACTCACTTATTTACGCCTTATGGAATAACATTCCAACATTGTTGATTATGAGATTGAGAAATGAGTCTCAAAATTTAAATATAATAATATGAAAACAGAAAATATAATATTTAAATTCAAAAGAAATGATTATTTTCTGAATATTGTATTTTTCACAAGTGAATGATATAAAAGAAAATTCAAAGAATTGTTCTTCTTTTGAAACCAAAACTATTATTTGTTGATATGAAAAGAAATTATTTTGCTTGTTTCTTATTGAAATTTATTATTTATTAGTTGAAAATACAAATATATGTTTTAAAGAAAGAATTTTGAATATTTAAGAAAAAATCTCTGAAACCAGAAGTAACTTTTAAAATTGTTCTCAAGAATTCTATTATGTTCTTATTTCATCATTAGCATTATATATGAGTTTATAATATTTTACTGTAGTAAATTAATAAGATATACACTTATTTTCTATGAAATAAGCAAACATTATTATATAGCAATGTCTAGTCTTAAAGAATCTCATTATATTGATAAGTTAACTGATGATAATTATTCAGTATGGAAGTTCAAAATTGAACAATTGTTAATCAAAAAAGGTTTATATGATGTTGTGTTTGAACCTAAAAAAGAAAATGATGCCAATTGGGTGAAAAATGATAGAAATGCTAGAGCATTAATTTGTTTAAATATCTCAGATTCTCAAATTGTTCATGTTAGACATGCTAAAAGTGCTAAAGAAACATATGATCAATTGAAATCTGTGCATGAAAGGGTAAATCTTACAAATAAACTTTAGCTTCTTAGGATGTTGTATTCCATTAAATATAATGAAAGTATTAAAATGCAGGAACATATAAATTATGTCTTAGAATTGGCAGAAAAATTAAAAAGTATAGGTGAAGTAATACAAGATGATAATTTAATAGCTATTTTACTTTGTTCTTTGCCAAATTCTTATAGTACCTTTATAACTGCTATTGAAAGCAAATATGACACAGATTTATCATTAAAATATGTTCAAAACAAGTTAATTGATGAATATCTTAGAAGAGTTGAAACTAAACAAATTTCAACAAAATTTGAATCTATTGCTTTAAAGGGTAATAGGGATAAACCAAAACATTTGAATAAACAAAGATTTTGTTCTCATTGTAAAAGAACCAATCACAACCGTGAAGATTGTTTTCACTTAAAGAATAACAACAATAACAAAACAAAACCAAATTTTACTCAAGATAGATCACGTCAGCAGTTTAAAAAACAAAACAATTTATCTGCTTCTACTGCTAGTCAAAATGAAAATACATCAAATTCTCAAAACTATCATGAATTAATGAAAGAATCAAATTCTTCAGGTTTTGTTATGAAATCTCAACAAAATGAAAATCAAAACAAAAAGTTAACTTTTGTTATTGATTCAAGCGCGTCTGTTCATTTAGCTAATTCTTTAGAATTTTTCTCAGAATTAAAGAATTCAAGTAAAGATACAATTACAATTGCTAATGGAACTAAATTAACTGCAAAAGGTAAAGGTAAATGTACTTTTAATATTGAAACAGTTAATGGTCAAACAAATAAAATTACATTAGATCAAGTGCTTTATGTTCCCGAGTTAGACAGTAATTTATTGTCTGTACAATCTTGTACTGAGAAAGGTTTTGTTGTAACGTTTAAAAATGATATGTGTTTAATTAAAAAGGGTAACATATTAGTTGCAGATGCAAAAGCTGATGAGGGGTTATACAGATTAAAAATAATACCTACAAATGAAAAAGTATACTGCGCTTCAGAAATATTACCTGTTTGTTCTAATGTCAACTGCATTCTAAAATGGCATCAAAGGCTGGGTCATAGAAACTTCGAATCCATCAAGAAAATTCAAAAGGATAATTTAGCTTTAGGTATTACTGTGAATAATTGTTCTCATAATACTAAATGTTCAAGTTGTATAAAAGCTAAGCTAACAGAAAAATAATTTCCAAAAGAAACGCAATATAGAAGTAGAAAACCACTTGATCTGATATATAGTGACGTTTGCGGTCCTGCTGAAACAAATAGTATGGGATCAAAAAGATATTTCGTTACGTTTATTGATGATTATTCTCGTTATACACAGGTATATTTTATTTCCTCTAAAGATGAAGTATTTGATAAATTAAAGGAGTATGTTGCATCAACAACAAACAAATTTAGATTGAAGCTTAAATCCTTGCATACTGACAATGGAGCCGAATATTGCAATGAATATATTAGTAAATACCTAAAGAGCTTAGGAATACATCATGAAACAACAACGCCATATTCGCCGTCTCAAAATGGAGTCGCGGAAAGAAAGAATCGCTCACTAATTGAAATGTGTAAAGCCATGCTTATAAATGCCAAATTACCAAAAACATTCTGGGCAGAAGCCATAGCTACAGCAGCTTACTTACAAAATTGATTACCCACAAAATCAACTGAAAAGACATATGAACTGTGGAATGGGCATAAGCCAAATTTGAGTCACCTTAAAGTATTTGGATGCAAAACATATGTGTATGTTCATAAACAGAGAAGGCAAAAATTTGATGAAAAAGCCACTGAAGGAGTTTTTGTTGGTTACGATTTAAGAAGCAAGGGATGTCGAATTTATACAGGCAGAAGAAAAATTGTGATAAGTAGGACAGTAAAGTTTTTTGAAAATATGAGCGGTGAAAAATTTTTCCCAGAAAATCTTGAAGAACGAACTTCTGATTTAATTCATTTCAATTTTTCAGAGGAAAATCTTGAAAATGATTGTAAATCTATTCCAATAAAAAATGCTGCAGAAGAAATAGAAACTGATGGAAAATCAGTAGATAGCCCAACAACAGAAGAAAGTGAAGATAATTCACACAGAAGGATTTCTAGCAGAGAGACAAAAGGAATTCCACCAGAAAGATTTTCTTACAAAACTGAAGACAGTTATTCTAAAAATCAAGATCCCGAAACTTTTAAAGATGTCTTAAAATTACCACTAAAAGATCAACAGAAATGGCTTCAAGCTATGAAAGAAGAATTTAACTCTTTAAAAGAAAATGAAGTATTTGAGCTTGTTACTTTACTAAAAGGTAAGCGCGCAATTGGCTGTAAATGGGTTTATAAAACAAAATGTGATGAAAATGGTGAAGAAATAAAATGCAAAGCACGATTAGTTGCCAAGGGTTTCACTCAACAACTAGGCACTGATTATGATGAAACCTTCTCTCCTGTCGTCAAACATACAACTATTAGAGTTTTTCTGACCTGTGCAGCTTATCATAAAACCAAAGCATTCCAAGTAGATGTTAAAACAACCTTTCTACATGGTAAATTAGATAATTTAGAAATAAACATGCTTCAACCAGAAGGCTTTCAAGATAAAGAAAATAAAGACAAAGTCTATAAATTAAAAAAGGCCATATATGGTCTCAAGCAAGCCGCCAAGTGCTGGAATGAAGAAATAGAAAATACTCTAAAGGCATATGGATTTAAACAAAGTGAAGCAGATCCATGTTTGTTTACAAAAGAGAAATCAAAGAAGACAATTCATCTCATACTATATGTAGATGATATGTTGATAAGCTCAGAAGATGAAGATGAAGTCAATGAAGTAATAAACTATTTAAAGAAGTCTTATCCCAAAACATCATTAGGAGAAGCAAAATACTTCTTAGGCATAGAAATTCACAAAAAAGAAGATGGAAGTTATCTGCTGTCACAAACAAATAAAATAAATCAATTAGTTAAAGATTTTCAGCTTGAAGAAGCCAAACCAACTTATACCCCAATGGAAACAAACTATTATAGTTTAGTCAAAGAAGAAAATCTTTTATCATCAAATGATAACTATAGACAAGCTATCGGAAGTCTTTTATATATTTCTTCATGCACAAGACCTGACATTACAGCTCCTACGCATATACTAAGTCGAAGATGCAATAATCCAAGACAAAAGGACTGGAATGCTGTTAAGAGGGTAATAAGGTACCTAAAAACTACAAAAGATCTTGCGCTTCATATTTCTTCAGAAGATTATCCTAATATAGTTGCATACTCAGATGCTGACTGGGGTCAAGATACGACAGATTGAAAATCTACCTCAGGAAATGTAATCTTCTTAGGCAATAGCTGCATTTCTTGGTTCTCGAGAAAACAAACATGTGTGACATTATCGTCAGCCGAGTCGGAATATGTGGCACTGTCACAAGGAACTCAAGAAGTGCTGTGGATTTTAAAACTATGTAAAGATCTCAAATTACAACAACATTACCCAATTAAAATTTTTGAAGATAATCAATCAACAATTAAATTGGTTGAAAGTGAAAAGTTCAAGTCGCGAACTAAACACATCGATACAAAGTATCACTACATACGAGATTTGAAAATGAAAAATGTAATACATGTCAAATATCTGTCAACAAATGAAATGATAGCAGACATAATGACAAAGCCATTGCCAAAGGCCAAATTTGAACATTGCAGAAACCTTATCCATCTGGTGTCAGATTCTATCACAAAACGGGAGAGATGTTAGACAATTGCTTCTTTTGTACCAAAATCTGCCGCCAGATGGCAGCACCAGACATTCTTCTGTTTTTACTGGAACAGAACTTTTTAGAACAGTTTAGTTTAAAATGTGATTCAAGTGGTAGTAGACAGCAAACTGTTGTCAAGGGTTAAGAATCCATTATTATACATTATGATTCCAAAGGAATAATTACTATTTATCAAGAACTGCTTCAAATTGAAGCTAATAATATGTTTCAAAGTTATTTTTCTTTTTTTGTTGTGTTTCTGTAAATATTGTGAAGACTGTGCATCTGTTCTTTTGTTTTATGAAATATTCCAAGTATTTGTTCATCATTATTCTACTTTATTTCTTCAAATAAATGTGTGTCAACTAAAAGATAAAGCTTTTAACTCTTTTTTATTATTGAGGAACTCACTTATTCACGCCTTATGGAATAACATTCCAACAGCAACATCAATACAGAAATGTAACTTTTACAGTGTAGAGATCAGCATCGGAGAATTATATTCTGTGTAACCCGGGTCTAATGTTTTTTTATCAGGCTCGTACCGGTCCGAGATCAAGCTTGCATTGTTTTTCTACATATAGACGAGCCGGACTGGAACTAGACTTAATTGTTCTCAAGATGTGTAGAACAGACAATATGCAGCGCCGTGCGAAAGGGGTTGCAAAGGATGCGGTCGGCCCGGGCGCGGAAATTTAGGGGGCGCCAAATTTATGCTACCAGCGTAATTTTTGGCCTGTTACAAGAAAAAGTTAGGTCGGGGGGGGGGCACATTTTGCTTTACCCCGGGAGCAGTTTTCTCTTCGCACGCCAAATAATTGCAGATTTTTCTACCTTCTCATGCTGTCGCTTCTAGAAATTCTATTCAAAACGATAATTTCCACAGTATTTTCTTAAACTGCTTATCAAAAAATGGATAACGCTATAGTTTCTGAATAAAAACACCTGCTGATTTTGCTAATGCGATCCACAACATAAACATTAGTTAACCCGACCAGCAGCAAAAAAAGGAAGTCAACTGGACCCAAACCCGACCCACAGCAAATTTAGAAGTCAACCGGATCCAGACCCGACCCGCAGCAAAAAATAAAAGCAACATGACTCGCAGTGAAAAAATTAGCCCCGACCCACGCATTAAAGTCGAGTCTCCAAATTTCTAAAATCGCCCCCCCCCCTTGAGGACTCTCCAGATCCGCCCTTGCGATTATCATTAAGGGTTTTTAATTAATATTTCGTGTAATTAACAAAAAATAAAAAAATTGAGTGTCAGGTGCACGGTGCATCTACCATCATCTATCCTTATCCAAATTTTCAGATCTCTATGTGCAGTAGATTTTCGTAGCCATCGCCAATGCTTCTTTCTTTTAGATGCAATCTATTGTTATTGCATTAAATTATTTTCTCCGGGATAATGAAATTTTACTGTAACCAATGGCGGCGCCAGAGGGGGGGGCGGGGGGCATGTGCCCCCCCGTCGGGCATACCTGCCCCCCCCCCCCCCCCATTGGGGTCAAAATTCGATTTCGTCGGGGAAAATATTTTGACTTTTGAAATTCGACCCCGTCAAATTGGGTCAATATATGATTTTTTTTTTTTTTTTTTTTTAATTAAACACAGATTGAATAAAGTAATTATTCTAGGTACGAGTCGGTTTCTGAATGAATTTTGATTCTTGCAGATTAAGTTCAGATAAACCCGATCTTTCCAAAAAAATATCGAATTTCTTAAAATAAAAATCTATATATATGACTGCGGGTGATATATGAATGACTCTACACATGTATATTTTTTTAACAAAAAAGATAAAAGTTACACTAAAGTTTTGTCGGGCAGTCTTGGATGACAAATAGAATGCTGCATCGGGTCGGGAAAACTGAACCTGACATGACTCGCAATCTGTATCGGATCGGGTTGAATTTAATCTTTTGTCGCTGTGGGTCGAATTCCATTTGGGTTAACTTTAATTGTTTCAGGTTCGGGTTAAATGTTGACACTTACGGTTCCTGATTCAAGATTGATCTCTCAAAAGAATTTGCAAAACTTATTTTAAATTGAAAAATTATGTATTGAATGTTAATGAGTTTATATATACTTTACCAGTTTTTACTTAAGGGTGTTCTCAACTGCTCCGCTCAACAAGTGGCAAACGTTTTGACACATTTACAAACTCATTTTTTAACGGAAAGATATAAAATTGGAATGCCTAACTGTGGAAGCGATTTCGAAACGAACTTATTTTTCCATTTTATGACAATTAAATTACCTATCGAGTTATAAGCTATTTCGATAACGAGATTACCCGTTTTTCTCCTCTTTTTCGACCGGTTTTTCATCTTTTGTCGGGAAACGTGCTCAAAAACGCCCACCTTGAAGGCTTGTTATGAAAGATCTATTGTGTTTTTTAAAAAACAGAAAAATGAGTGCCATTAGACAGTTTCTGAATAACAATACCTGCTATTTTCAAGTATTTCTGAACAAAAATAAATTAAGGGTGTATTTCGATTCAAACTGCTTATTTTCCGATTTATTTTTGAGTTCATTTTTGCCCTCAAATGCATGAAACTGGCAAATTGTATTATTCGAAAAGTACTCAAGGTACCGTAATGGTCGATTCTTTGATAAATGCAGAAAACATTGCAAAAAAGTCTGCCAAAGTTGCCAATTTGAACGGATTTTTCAGAAGCGGGAGATCTGGGGACGAAAAAAAGGGTCATACTGAGAGGATAATTGTTTATAAATCAAATTCTAATGAATTGAGCGTAAAATGACATCACACGGCACCTTATACGACACTTCAAAAATCCCCTCAGCAAGTTTCATGTATCTACTTTTAAAATTATGTCTGAAATTGTATCGGAAAATTTCGAGCTGTTGAAGGTGGAAAAGCGTTTTTTCGAATACACCCTTAAAGAATATGTTACAAAGTTGCTTTTTTTGATTTAAGAACACCCTTAAAAGTTAAAACTGATACTGGAGGTATAGTTGTAGATATAGTTTTACATAATTGCATTACAGTATGGATATATTTTTTCATCAGTTATGGTTGGGGTCTAGTTGAGGTTGAAATATTTCGGGTTCAGATAGGAATTTAGAGATGTCGGGCTCAGATTGCGTTTCGGGTAGAGTCCTGCATCAACTGGAAAATTAAACCCAACTCGACTGGCGATTTGAGTCGGATCTGGCTAAAGTTAATATTTTTTCGAAGAGGTTCGGATTGACTTCTATTTTTCGAGTCGGGTTAGTTTTAATTGTTTTAGCGTATGTGTTCGATTCTACCTCATTTCTCAAAAGTATCGCTGAAATATATTTTAAAATGTAAAATTATATTATTTGAAAGTCAATGAGTGCATATATAGATACATTAATTTTTCTACATAAAATATATAATTGATATTGGAGGTATTATTGTAGACTATTTTTCCATTCAGTTCGATTTTTTTTTTTCAATTTTCTCTTGCATTTCGAGTTGGATTAAGTTCGAATTGAATACTTTTAGGTCGAAGTTTGTCGAGTTCGGGTCATTTACTTTTTTAAAACTGGTTCAGGTTGAATGGATATAGAATTAACCAGTTCAGCTTGGGTATAACCCAATCCGGGGAGGACTCTATGCTCGCAAAATAATCCGTGAATTAAACTATTTTTTTCCCTTGATATTCCGTTAAAACAGAAAATTTTGCTTTAAATTTTGCTTTCAAGCGCTTTAATTTTACTATTTTTACCCCTCCCCTCCCATAAAAAATACATAAAAATCCCCAATTACCTGAAATACTCACATCTAAAGCAATATATTCGTCAATTTACATGGGTGTTTTGGCAGCTATGCTGTTTAGTACTTTTTCGTATTAGAACAGAATTTATAAATCCGATTTATCTAAATATACGTAAAAAAAAAAAAAAAAAAAAAAAAAAAAAAAAATCTAAGATCAAAATTTTCAAAAAATGTCCAATAAGAAGGCAGAAATTGCTTAAAATAATAGAAAAGTCTCTTCAAATCACAGGGCTATTTCGGCATTGTCGCCACGGACTCGAGCGAGAAATTTTGGCCCGCGCAGACTTTCTAACCCGCAGTTAGACCTCCTGTATAACCCGTGGTTCGGATCGGGGACATATTTTTAATTGCGGGTCGCTTTTTGCTGATATTAAAATAATGCACTTTTAGATTTCCAACTATTTACAAGTTTTCACTTCATTTACATTTATCTTTTGTTTTTAATTTGGGAATTTTGTATTTAAGTTTTTGTTTCAGATTTCAATTTTGTATCTTATCAAAATTTTATACATCGCACTTTCTGCATTCGATTAATATACAGTCTAAAACAAAATGGAAATTGAAGGTGTTTTCTCCATTGCTTTTATTATTACTACTATAGGTTAAAAAATCTGTTTTAATTTACACATTTTCTCGAAAATGCAGAAAATTCATCAATATAATGCTAAAACTACCTGAAATCCTCCAATATCTAAAGTTACATTTTTGTTAAATCAAAAGATTATTCAGTTAACTGAGCAGTAACACTTTGCACTAGATTTTTCGATTCGAAACTGATTGTTTATGTATCTCTAATTTCTCTTAATGAAAAGTTCGTGAACCGAATCTCAAAAATTTTTTAAATTCTACAATGAAAACACCAACATTTCTTCAAGTAATAGAAAAATCCATTCCAATAACGTGTGCGTTCCGGCAACTTATTGTCTGTATATTTTATTTTTGGCGAAATGTTTTTTGAGAATGTATGAAATAATAATTACATTTTCTCAAAAGTGTCAAATATAGAAAATAATGAAAAAAGTAAAACGCGGTACTTATAAAGTAATACAAGGTGCATAATTCAAAAATTGTAGTTTGACTAATTAATTTCACTCCGGCAAATATGTTCAATTCAAATAAATTAAACTAATATTTAACACAGAAACGTGTTCAGATGAAAGAAAAAGGATATGAAGATATTTCAATTTTATACAAGTTTTGTTCTTAGTAAGTATGCTGTTTCTTTATACTTGTATTCTTACTTAGATTTCAATCTCGGATTTTTATACCGCAGATAACAGCTGCGATTCACTAAAAGAAAATACATACCTTCTCTTTTGACTTGTTTTCAAATTCTGATGTGCAAGTTAATATAAAACAAACTTTTCGACAACCGGAATAAAGAAATTGATAAATATTGTTTAGCTTCAGCAGACGTATTCTTGCTGAATGGCTGTAAACCAAAAAACACCTGCATTGTGATAGACCGGAAGGACATTTCAGAGTTAAAAAGTGCAGTACTCAATTTTCGTCAACTGTCCATTGACCACAGATATAAGGAGTTTTTTTTTTCCTGATCTAGTATTTATATATATATATATATATATATATAGAAATAAGATTTTTAAAAGTATTATTCATCTGTTTAATGCATTTTTTTTTTTTTTTTTTTTTTTTTTTTTTTTTTTTTTACAAAAATCTATTATTAATCAGACAGTAATCGTAAAAATAATGCTGCAATGAAGTTTAAAAGAAAAAATTTGTTTGTGGAAAAATAGAATTTATGACTTTGCAAATTTTGCATTATAATTATCATTTCTACTAGTTATAAACATTTTATGAGTTCTGTCTTTTTACGAAGATATCAACTTTAATTTGCTTCGCTGCTGTATATATAAAGTTTCAAGACTTTTATAAGAGTAAGTCCAAATGATTTCTAATTTATTTGCGTTTATATGTCATTTGCTATTTTTACCCGAGTGTTTTAATTTTAAAATTGCTTTATACTCAGAATTCGTACTTTTGTTGATAATAATAATTTAACTAATGTTTATGTAAGTTTTTCACTTGTGTTTTTGCATTCAGCAATAAATACACTAGAGCTTCGATTATTCGGATCTGTCAAGATCCGGTTAATAAAAAATACGGAAAATAGGACAACTTTAAAAAACGCATATGCATATGTTTTTAAGTAACTTCCCTTCACGTTTTTTTCAGTTTAAGACTGGCAATTGTGGTAATGCATATTTTAGAAAATTGAAAAAGGCGTATTTAGAAGAGTTTTTATTTTATTTACCCATTTTTATTTAGATAAAATTTACAATTTTATTTTCTGCAGAATTGGTACAAAATTATGTATAGAAGTACACATAGAAACTTCATGATTTCCGATATAATTATGTATAAAAAACTAATGCACAAAATTTAATCCAATTTCATACTTTTTTTAGATCTTCAAATAAATTAATGCAGATAAAATTTGTCATGCAACACTAAACAGTGGTTTTGTTATGCTTTGTTTTTAATAATTAAAATTTACAATTTTAATGATTTAAATTAAAATACACTTTTTTCTCCAAAAATCAAAATGATCATATTTACTAATCAAATTAAAATGAAATAAGTACCACGTAAAAGCTTACCTTTCTAAATAATTTTCTGTTTTATAATACATTTATTTGATTGTTAAAAAGCTTAAGTTGGCAGGTGTGCAGTGAGACCGGGAGAATTATTTCTCAAAAAGTTAAACACAGAATTTTATCATCATTTTCAGTTAGTATTTATTATTTTTAAAGAATAGTAGATATTTAGGCAATAAAATTAAAATACAGTAAAACCTGCCTATGACCCCAAAAAAATACTTTCAGTTTCAAAACTGTATCTGAAAGTAAAAGTATCTTTAAAAAAAAAAAAAAAAAAAAAAAAAAAAAAAAAAAAATCTGCTACCGAAATTGAAAAAACGAAAAAAGTCATATTAAAGAGCAACTTCAGGTGTCTCATGTAAGAAAAAAAATTGTTTAAAAATATTCTAATTAAAACGAGAAATTTGAAAATAATCTGTGTTTAACATGACAATGCGTGTTTCCTCAAGTGAGTGAGGAGTCCCCTTAAACGCAAAATATGTTGATTCAAAATGAATATACTAATACATGTGAAAAGAATATAATACATTACACCTGCTACGAAAACAACTCGACCATAACTCGCTCTTTTTTTTTTTTTTTTTTTTTTTTTGGTTACTATGCGAGTTTGTCTTGGAAAATTTTACTATGTGGTATTTTTTTGATTTTTTAGTCTCCAATACATGGTATAAGTATTAACGATAACTGAATGATAATTGAAACATTTACATGCAAATAGATATTCATTCAAAATAAATAAATATTGCCGCCTAGAACACTTCTTAAAAAGACTATTTTTTACCAGACACACCTCATCCAAAATATTTTATAACCGTATCAAAGTAACAATTCACGTTTTGTAGAAATGGAGTCGGGCGGGCCGAGATTTTAACCTTTTTTTGGTTAGGTTATATTATATATGTATGCATTTGTATTTCCCAGACTGTATAATCAGGCAGATTTTCTAAATTTTATGTCGACCGGAACATTAATCTATTTCGTACAAACCGGATCGGTCCTGGGCCTAAAATTTTTGCCACGCATTTTTTAGAACCCGGACCAATACGCGGGTACCTCTAATATGTATTATAAACTTGGCCCTCCTGTCGGGGATACAGTGCCCCCACGTCGGGCAAACTCTCGCGCCGCCCTTGACTGTAATATAGGATTCTGATAGAGAGGGCTTTCATTTACACAGGTTTTACTGTGTTATAAATTTTATTTAATAGCTGCCACCATTCTTTATTTTTCAAGTAATTTAAGCATGTTTGGAAACAGAAATTTATTTATTTAATGAAATAAAGCACGAATTGTAAAGAAACAAGGCATATTTTATTAAATAAATTTTCTGGTTCAGAAAACTCCAAAAGAATGGCAACTATACATTTTTAAACATTCATAGCATTTTTTTTTTTGGGGGGGGGGTTAGGGCGCCAAATGCAGCTCTGCACACAGGCGCCGAATACTGCTGGCTCGCTCCTGCTCAAAATTTAAATCTAAGCATTTGCAAGCATTTAATTAGATACAAAAAATAGCGCTTAAAAATAGTTGTTGGTTACTCTAAAGTTTAAGGCGCCCTCTATCGGTATTTTTTGAAATTAATCTTTAAAATTTATTTTCAATAAAATACCGACATAAAGAATAGTTTTAGTGAAAACCGCAAATCAATCGACCAATTTTTCCGTTTTTTACAATCATTTGAATTTAAAACCCTCTGAACACAGTTAAGTTTGTACTACTTAACTGCTTCCAACTATTCAGATTTTGAGCTCAAAATTTAAGTTTAAGTCTAAGCTTACGAAACCTTTAATGAGATGCAAAAAATAACGGTAAAAAATAGTTGTTCGTTACTCTAAAGTCTAAAGCGCCCTCTATCGTCATTTTTTGAAATTTATCTTTATAATTTATTTTCAAGACAATACTGACATAAAGAATAATTTTAGTGAAAACCGCAAACGAATCGATCAATTTTTCTGTTTTTTATAATCATTTGAATTTTTGGACCCTAAACTTTAATGGCGCCTATCTCCTATGGAAGACTTTGGGACCCTTGGTTTCCTATGTGAAATAGTGTTCTTTTCCTATTCCCTACCTCCCCATTAAATATTGATGATGAATTCAGAATCACCCTGTATATCTTTTTAAAATTGGATATTGCTACTGAAAAAAAAATCCAAGTTAGGTTTTGTTTTAATGTGTAGATGGCGCCTTAAAGCAAATTGTATATACATCATTTAAAAGTAGATTTTATTTCAAATCGTTCCGTAGCAATAACTTTCTTCTGTTATAATTTTTTGAAGAGTCGGCAGGGGGCGTTTACTTTTTCCCCCACGATTATACATTTTAAAAAAAAGATTTTGACATCAGAAATAATACATATCATGTACTGGTTATCAGATAAGTTTAATAACCACGTTATAAAATTTGGCTTTAAAATGTTTTCTATTTTTCCTTCTTTCTTTTTTTAAAGGATATTTTTTAAAATTTTCTGTCTACATTCAATGTATATGCTTTAAGTTAATGAGAACAATTAGCAAAGGTTTTCTGCAAAAAAAAAAAAAAAAAAAAAAAAAAAAAAAAAAAAATTGCATTTGATTTGTCATGTCACTTTGAATTAATAAAAAGTTGAAAAGAAGTACTTTAGAATACGATCCTTAAAGTAAGATTTTTATTGAAATATGGGTGGTTTAAATCATTATTTTTTTAGGTGATTTAGTTTCTTTATTTAATTTATTATTTTTTAAATACAATATAAGTTAAGTAATGCAGCATCAATATCCATTTTACATAAATCATATATATTTTAATTTTTTTAAATGATTGGTTTGACATAACCTATAAAGTAGATTTTTGTTAAGAAATACTACTTATTATATTCCTCCCTACATTAGAATTTCTGAAAATATTTTGTAGATTTGCGCTAATCATGATCTATAGAAGCCAAAGCCACCGCTCCCCCCTCCCCCCAACCAGTTCAGAATTTTATCTATCTCTTTCTCTCTATAGATACACTAGATGTACCCGGCGTTACTGTGGCTCAGTTTAGTTAAATGGAAAGGAAACAAAAACAAAAGCACATGTTCCTAACATGTTTAGTTTCACATTGCTTATGCTTATATAATATTTTTTGTGCAGATATAAAGATTGTCTTATTTGCCTATTGTAGAACACCCATTATTAAATTGTCCATGTGAGAAGCAATTCGTGTCTAGGTCTAAACCGCAAAATTCTAAAGATTCGCCCTGAAATTTGTTGATGGTGGTTGCAAATGCCAATCAAAATTTGAATTGCAATTTCTTAAGATGAAATGAATGCGAGGAATGAGGACGTCTTCACTTTTGAAATGTCCTGTAAATATTATTGCTTCTACAATATTTGCTCATTATTAATTTTTTTTATTTTTTTTTACTGCAAGTCACCTACAGCTACAAAGATTTATCAGGTGAATATTTTGCAGCATGATATTTGACATGCCGAATTTCCAAAGCAGTACATTCGGTGGCATCTCTGGCAGATCGAGTGAATACTCTAAACTTCTGTTGGATCATTAAGTGCTTCATCTGCTTCCACAACGGTGTCGACAGACTTGTACGTGACACCTTGTTTTGAATGTTAGTTTGAATAATGTCGTTAAGTTCGTAGACATCTTTGTTTTTGGCTGCAAAAATATCTTGTTCACTAAGTCAATCGGGAATCTTTTAATAATTTGAATATTGGGAAATACTTTTTCAACCAGTTTTTTTCACGTCACTAAATTGCAGAATTTATAAAGCAATGAAATTAATCCTGGGGTCCGATTAACTGGCACCACACATTTCCCAAATTACAACAATTGATGTGAGAATATATCTGCTGATCGACTGTTTTGTAACGGGACATGCATATTTTCAATTAATTTTAATGTCGTTATGCATAGCTAAATGTAGCGAATATCAGGTAAGCATTTGTTTCGTCCGCTGATATCGACCGAGAAATTACAGGTAATGTTGTGCTTGAAATCTCCTGAAAGCAATATTAGTGCGTTCCGAAATGGTCTGATGTTTCCTCTCAAATCTAATAATAATCCATAAAGAGCCTCGATTTTCTTTTAATGTCTCAGTTCATTCATCCCAAACAATAAATTTGCATGCATTTCTGCAATACTTTTCAAATGCTGGGTGCTTTGAAAGTGTTGCGTGTGAGAGTTTCAATGAATTCCATGCTCAATAACAATTCCAGAGCTGAATGAGCAGTTCGTCTACCAGTTAATAATTTTGCAGCAGTTCCGGACAACGCAAGAGCATGCCGAGGCTATGTCATTTTGGGAATGAATTTCTGCCATAATAAACCTTATTAGGAACGTTTTACCAATTGCTTCAAGGTGCACCTAAGAACAAGATTTCTCTATCCGCGCTATTGTAAGTTTGCATTAGTTGATTGTAAATGCCTTTTTACTCAAGCGTTAGTGATGGATATGAATAAACAATATATAAAAATACTAATTACCTCAGTTGAAAAATCATTATTTTGACAACATTAAATGAGGTAATAAATCTTTTTACAGATATTTTCAATCATCAACTACAGAATAAATTTAAATGAAACGTCCTCAGTGACAGATGTATGTCATTATAAATCACGGTAATTTCAACTGCTATTGTACAATGCAGAAATATTTAGCAATATATGTCAAAGAATAACTGATTTAGTAATTTATTAGGACATTAAGTTGTGAAATATGCCGCGTAAATTACAAAATACAGTAATCAATGGAAAATATTAATTAAAACTATAAATTAATTGAAATAACATTAAAACTTTTTCGTGTAATTTTTAATAAAAAGTAAATGTGTAAATTTTTTCACTCTTTTGTAATCATGGTCTAAATAAAGGAGGCGGCCGATTCTCCGCTCTCCGTGTTTCTTCGAAACAATATAATTTTCTCCACAGTTAATAATATGAATTTATTTCAAGCAGTGCCATCAGTAATTGAATAAGCGATATCAACATCTAACAGTGGCACTAAATGTGACAACCAATGGATCTAATACATTTATAAAGAAAAGTTTTGGATTAAAAAGAAGAATACCTAAAAGGGGTAAGTGAAACGTTCCTTATCTCTTATTCATTGGTTGTTTAAAATTACGAATTTAGAAAGGAACTCACGCATTTTCAAAAAGCATTTCTCAATAGTTAGCTGAGGAATATTTGATTGCACGTAAGACTAAAGATCATCCATGTTGTAGTTTTGTTCGCATAGTAATTCTACATCGAACGAAGCAGCTACAGATCAATTCGGTGATTGCATTCCCAATTGATTGAGAACTATGTTCTTGATTTCTAACCACAAGCATCCAATCATTATCAACATTTCATTGTATGTTTCTCCTGTAAAATCTTTGCGGAATGAATTTTTGCGGAAAATTTCTTTAGTCATGTGTAATTTACATTTCTCACGTAACTTTGTTGGAGACGAAGGGAACATACAGTCTGTATAATTGCAAACAATGCTTGAATTTGATTTGGATGTAAAGTGTTGTGCGCGTGATTAATGTATGCATCCAAGTACCGTTCATTCTCCAATAAATTCAGAGCTTGACATGCACTGCGGAAAGTGGCTTGTGTAATGCTGTTGATAACTATTAATTTCTGGTAAGATGTTGGACCGGAAACATTTACGAATAGCATGCGAAGAAAATAATATTAATCTTGATTGAGATGCATCATGTACAGTCTGCCTTTCGTAGTTTCTTAGAATGTGCCATGTTGTCTTTTCTTTATTTGCATCGTTCAAATGATTTTCTACTCGCATTCCATGTGTAAGACGTAGGCACTTTCGAATACAGGAGTGTTTTCGCAAACGCGTCATCTTGACATAATGTGAAGAAAGCAGTTAAAATCATATCCGGTGAATTCGGGGCTATTTTTTTGTACATTTGCAGCTGTGAAATAAACGCATTATTCATTATCTAGATATGCTGCTAAGATAACAACAGCTGGGTTTCGTTCTGGGATGGTAAACGGAAGAATTTGCCATACAGCTTCATTGCTGCTTATGTATCTTCTAGCTAGATACTGTGTGATTTCATTGATATGTATGAATGCATTCCTATCACTTCTTTCTAATTACACGCCTAAAACTGTCATGTCTGTGCCATTATTCACATAATAACAAGTGTGTCTGATCTGTTTCATGAAGTTGTACAGTTCTTCGTTTATATGCGCTTTTTTTTTTCTTTTTTTGTAGCAAAGGCAAATATTTAACAACCCGTCTGGTACTTACTTCGATGTCACCATTTTACATATGTATGGTTGCTAATTAACCGCCTTCTTCTGCTGATTTTCTTTGGTATAAAATATATCTATTGTTTCCAGTGTATTTGAATTCATGATTACTATCACCGATGAAATACATTCATAGAAATTTATGTAAACCATTTGGGAATGGAAGTAGGGAGATAATGATAAATTTGCCTTTCACCTTGAAAGTTGGCATGAGTTTGGACTGCTTTGATTTCTGAGCCGAACGACGTGATTTGGATGTATGGATTGTTCTTCCTGATTTAAAATAGGAGAGTCTTTGATTCAGTGGTACATCCCTCGAGCAAAGTTTTTAATGGCTATGGCGGTTGTACAAGTTTAGGTAGTTAAATTGTTTTAGCGGCACAACATACTTTTATCGCCTTTCTATTAAATTTTAGAGCTTGCAATAAAAACATACAGTGCCAATAAGAACATGACGGCACAAACTAATCATCTGTTAGTTTATACCAGAATGCAAGACTACTGTAATCACGTAATTGCTGACCATGGACTCGTGTTTGGAGCTGATCTGCTGTTTCTTAATGACGTTTTTAAGCTACTCTCATCTTGCCACATTCATTCTGAACGAAGCAGATCTGATTCTAAAGAGCAGATTTGCCGTGCATCCCAACCGCGCATCTTCATCTCTGGCCGCAAACGAGAGGATCAGGCAAGTAATGAATCCACAAACGGCGCATGTTTCGAATGATGTCAATTCTCGATTCAGATCAAAGTCACTTTTATTGGCACGTCCAATCTAGCCCATCGTGATTTTTAATGGCTAGTGAAAACATCTCGAAACCTGTATTTTAGATGCACATAAATCGATTAGTACACAATTTAACGACCATTAAGAGTAACTTTTAAAACTGACATAAATAATTTATGTATATTTATTAAATATTCTGCTCAATTTCTGCAGACGCAATAAATCAAATTATGCGCAAATCATAAACGGATATGACTTATCATTTCATTGAAATCTCTAAAGCAACTGATATGGACAAACTAATCAATATCTCCGATTTTAAGTTTGTCAAAAATTCTCTAATTTTAAATTTGTTAATAATTTCGGTTTTAAATTTGACAATAATTTATTTAATGCAAACATTTTTTATAACTTAAGCAAATACTGAAAAATAAACACCATCCACCTACTTCTTCATCCACCTACCAGGAAATTTGCCATTTCTGGGTTCTAACTGAAGACGCTTAGAGGCAAATGACATAGCACTACGATCGGACGAACCCTTTCAGAAGAGTTCGTTCCCTTTAATCAGTGATAGCACCGCTTTCAAAACATTAAAAACTAGTATGATCTTCGTCCTCCAATGCCCGCGCAATGTGTGGAATCATTACTACCCTAATCCGCTCCTGACTGCACATCGCTATGCAGTTTATTCGGTGCGTATTTAAGCCACTCTTTGTCTGTTTCACTCGTTTGTTAATGCCCCTCTTCCTCAGTTTTTTTTTTTTTTTTTTTTTTTTTTTGTAATTTTTTGTCACACAACTTCCGCTCCCCAAATATGATGATTTCATTCTGAAAGGCAGTTGAATGAACTCAATCAGATCGTTTACTTTAGAAAAGAAGAAAGAATGTTTAACGAAAGAATATAAAACTGCAACAAATTAAGAATGAAAAAACATAAGCTAAAAATACAAAGAAAAAACTAAAAACGTAAAAAAATACTAACGAAATATTTCAGTAATATGCTCCTCGGGAGGCTAAGTAAGAGGAGGGGAACGGGAGGTGCATTATAAAGCGGTCAAAAGGCTTTCAAATGATATACACATAATCGGTGTCGAAAAAAATTAATGAAGTACCCCTCCCCCCCCCCCCCGTGCGGGGGTGGGAGTGAGTTTCGTAATAGATATATAAAAACACTCGCAAATTCTAATGTAAAGCAAACACTCCCTCTGGTGGGGGTGAGAAAATTGAAGGAGGAGAGAGCGATGTTTAGAATAGGTATATAACAACGTTCTCGCATTCGAATGCAACACTGTAAAAAAAAAAAAAAAAAAAAAAAAAAAAAAAAAAAAATATGTAACGTTACTCAGTAAAATTGGTGTCAGCTGCTACCTCCATTTTATGGAGTAATATTTTTCACTCATATAATGGTGTAATTTAAACATATTTTACAGGTATAACGTTGTAATGTTACACTAGTTATATCGGTTAAAGTACTCTATAAAATTGGAGGCAGCAAGGCTGCCACTAATTTTATAGAGTAACATTACACAAAGGTTTTACAATGAATTAAATCTGTGAATTTCAAAGCCAATGGTGAAAATCTTCGAAAATTTGCGATTTTGTACAAATAAACATTTACATTTTAAATCATATAGCTATCACTTTTTTATGCACAACATAACTTTTAGAAATTTGCACATAAAATTATATGGCAGAAAATTTTGGTCAAATTTGTAAATGGCCAAAATCGGATAGAGGAAGATAGAAATAGAGAGGATTTTTGTGAGAACAGAAAAAAAAACCCATAACTTTTTAACTGTAACTAAATCAAATGAGTTTAAGTTAATTATTAATTCTAGGAAAAGGGCCAAAAAATGCATAAAATTTTTTTGATATCATTGAAAATAGGCTCGTGAGGGGGGGGGGGGGGGGTAGGTTTTGAAGAAGAAAAATATTCAAAACTTTGTCAACTTATAAAGTATCAAATCCAATTAAATTTACTATAAATCTTCTTAATCTTGTCTACAATATTTATATTAACAAGTTTTTTATAGGAAAATCTACAAACAAATCTAACAGACAATAAACAGTAAAAAATTACAAAAATAAATAAATAAATAAATAAAATAAAAAATAAAAAAACGCGAGGGGAAGACGAAAAAGATTCGTCAATTCGTCAATTCACAAGGCATCCAATCCGCTTAGATTTATTGTAAATCTTCTTAATATTATCTACAACTATTATATTGGCAAGTTTTTCGAAGGACCGACTCTTACAGAAATAAAACCTTATCTTGCACAAAAATGAATCTTAAAAACTCGTCAAAAGTGATCAGATAAATTTTTTTAATTGACTTTATGTCTAATCTTAATTTAGCTTTTTATGGTGAAATTAGTACTTAATTTCGAAATTTATCTGTGCCTGTAGCAGTGGCGTAGCTAAGGGGGGGCAAGGGGGGCGTCCGCCCCGGGCGCCGAGGCCTAGGGGCGCCAAATTGAGAGAAATTGTTATATATCTATATTGGGGTGGGGGCGCAAAATTTCTTGATGGCCCCGGGCGCCAAAAAACATCAAAAAACATAGCTACGCCACTGGCCTGTAGACCGAGTCGGATGGGGTATTATTTTTGTTGTTGTTCTTGTTGTTCCATTTCGTGCTTTTCTGCACTTCATAGATTCGATAATTAAATATATTTTTAAATTATAAATTGGAAGGTTTTTTGTTTTTTTTTTTTTTTTTTTTTTTTTTTTTTAATCATTTTAGTGACAATTTTTAGCAGTTTATGTAGCATGCAAACGCTATAAAACATTAATTTATACATCACGTAGTATAAATTTTTCATTTTTTTAGATTATTTTATGTATATCTTTCAAAGAAAATATGTATATAATAAACCGTGTTCCTTTTATGCTACTTTAATAACCCTTTATTAGTTTGCGAAAGCCAAGTTAAGCTTTTGAGACGACATTATTAAAAATACCAGAAGTTATGACTGTGCCTTATAAATTATATTTCGATAAACAAGCAAATTTTTGTTACCTATATATTTACCGTTATAATTTATGTTTCTATATATAAACCTATTGCCCTTATAAAATTATTTAACTATGCTTCGTATCGTTCCTTCATAACGTACTTTATGCTTTTAGTGTTTTATATCTAAAAAATATCTATATATAAAAGACCTTATCTAACGTTGTTTTGTTTTGTTTTAAGCATACAATTATTTTATTTTATTTTATTTAGTTAATTATTTACTTTGTAGTTTTGTGTATGTTTTTATAGTTTTTCAGCAGTAAGCGCCAATCCTCCAAAGAACTTTTATTGCATTTTATAATATGTATAATTTTTTATGCACAATAAATATGCAAAATGTTACAAGATAACATTTTTTTATTGTTTTACGCATGCTAAAATAAAAGAGAGCGGATCGTTGCATTACAGCGCTGTTATTATTATTATTATTATTATTATAATTATTATTATTATTATTATTATTATTTATAAAATTGGCTTGATATTTTGGTAAAAAACATAAACGTTTAATACTATTATTGTGATTCAGTAGAATATTAATGCGTATGTAGTCAGGAATCAAAATAATTATAGTAAAATTTATTATACTAGAAGAAAATTAATTTATGAATGCCAATTATTTTCAGGTAGGATATTAGTGCTAATATCCATAAAATTAATAGTATAATTATTTAAATTGTGTTAAATTCAAAATATATGTTTGCGTGTGTGTATATTTGATTTGAATGATCTATTTAACAATATATATGTGCAATTCCACGGTAACGGACGCATCACTCGGTACATAAAACACCCTACAAAGGTATTATATATGTTAGATTTTTGTTTTATTGCATGAACTTTACGAAGAATAAGGACTCTGCTTCTATATAATGCAATTAAATTTTGAAGATTTCTAGCAAAAATATTTTATTTTATTTTATTTTATTATTTATTTTTGTTTATTTATTTATTTTTTGTTCAATAAGGACATATCTCACAAATGAATATTATTTTTACGCCTTTTTTTAAAAAAAATTAAATTTTCTGAAAATATACATGCAAGAAAATTAACTGTAATTTATTTTAACCAACAAAAATATGATACTCATAAGAATGAATTCATAAGATCTTTATGAATAAAAAGTATCGGGGTAGATTGTCCCATTTATATAAACACTTGTTGTAACGGACGTATCAGTTCTGAATTTTTAAAACTTTTTATGTTTCTTTTTTTATGATAATAACAGCTCTTTTCTAGTAAGCAGAAACAGTTACGGTTATATAAATATATTTATTAGCATTAAAAAATTGCAAATTGTTTCAAGTTATACTCTGTGAAGTTATATTCAAATTATGTCTTACTCTGTTGTCGAACAAAGATTCTGGGAGTAATGATAATATTTCTTCTTTGCTGATTGTTGAAACGTCATTTCAAGACCACACAAACTTTTCTCCAACTTTCTTAACCTCTTCAGACCTGACACATTTTAAGCCATCGAAAAAATTATTTCACAGTTTGTTCCATCTATTTATACGTATAGAAACATAATTTTGTAATAGAAAGTAAAATAACTACTGTTAGTTACTATTTACCAGCAGGTACACATATGTGCACCTCAGGTTCATACTGCAAAAAAATGCTTCATTTTTCAAAAATTTATTTAAACGAGAAATTTGGTGGAAAATTGATACATATAAGCTTATTTTACGTACTACTTTCGAAAAAAAAATTTTTTTTTTTATGTGTAGAGATATACATTTCATTTTGTACAAATAACTCTTGTTCTTGATTTGCAGCCTTCATACTTACATTTTAAATCAAAGTTACCATTTGTTGACCGAGGAAAGTGTCCAATTTTAATATAGTAAATATGCTTCTAAATACCCTTACGCTTTTTTGCTGTGGTTTTAATAGCGGAATCGTCTTCAAAATCATTTTCAGATGAATAAATTTTGCGTGGTCTCTATGGTGGTCGTTTTTCACTTACTTTGCTCTTATATTTCATCAGTACTTATGCAATCTCTAAAAATACCGCAAGAGAGACAATCTGTCTTTTCGAGGAACTTCACCTGTTTTGCAATTTCTGATATACATTATCCAACAAATAGAACTAACCAAATCTATAAAATATATAAAAACTCTTGTTGACTACTTTTTTGTGTGAATAGAACAACGGTATCCTTATAAATCTGTACCAACCATGCACGTTTTGTATTCACAATTGCAGGTTGTGTTACATTAATTTTACAGTTTTGATCTCTAGACCACCTAACACAACTGCTCTCGGGATCGCTATCGATGCAAGTTGAAAGCAAAGTTACACATTTGTTATTTTTCCAGTTTAGTATACAGAAATCCTTTCTTTCCCTCAGTCTCTCATCCCATTGTCTGTGTTACAAATCTCGATTATTCTTGATTTATTTATCTGCTCCTCCAAGTCTTTTGTTCATAATCATTCCAGCTTGGTAGATATTGTTTCTCAATAAAAGTCGACACATTTTACACTAGTAAAAAAACTGTCCTAGTAAATCACCCGTGTGTTGTCTTTTGATGTAAATTTAAAAAATAAATATAGTTAAAAAAAAAACCAAAAAACACGCTTTTTAAGTATATCAAACTAAAAAGTGAAAAACAATTCGTACTATAAGCTGAAAACAAAAATAGATGAAAAATACTATATTACTATAAAATCATTGTTATTATAAGAATCAATTAATAAGCAATAAAAAAAATTATCGTGGAAAAAAAGCGTGGGGTGTTTCTTAAGAACTGATAGATGGAGCATGGTAGATGGAGCACCCCACGCTTTTTTTCCACGATAATTTAATTTATTGCTTATTAATTGATTCTTATAATAACAATGATTTTATAGTAATATAGTATTTTTCATCTATTTTTGTTTTCAGCTTATAGTACGAATTGTTTTTCACTTTTTAGTTTGATATACTTAAAAGCGTGTTTTTTGGTTTTTTTAAACTATATTTATTTTTCACTTTTTAGTTTGATTACTTTAAAAGCGTGGTTTTTAGTTTTTTTAAACTATATTTGTTTCATCTATTTTTGTTTTCAGCTTATAGTACGAATTATTTTTCCCTTTTTAGTTTGATATACTTAAAAAGCTTGTTTTTTAGTTTTTTTAAACTATATTTATTTTAAAATTTACAACGAAAGGACATCGATCCAAATCACTTTTTTTGGTCGACTCTGGTTAATTTAACCATGCATCTCGAATCCTATTAAGAATGTATAAGAAAAATTCTTCACATTATGAAAGACAACGTTTTTTGCCAGATATAGCCAAATTTGGAGACATTCTTTCATTTGGCACCAAATACGTGTTGTGGCTTTCGTAATCTTAATAGTCAATTTTTCGGCCAAATGTCGCCAATATTTTGTGAAATATTGCCAACTTATTGGTTACTGCCATTTTCTCATGACCCTGACCCGTATTAAACAAAATGACCCACTAATCAAATTTGATCAAACATGTGACTTAGCTCAAAGGTCTCCAGGTAATCAAAAACAGTAGAATATAAAGTTGAATCAAAATCGTTTAAGCCGTTTCTTAGATAAAATTAGCTTGACAGCATTCATCAATAAAGCGAAATGGCCCACTAATATAATTTTGTTTAACTTGCGACTCTGCCCAATAGTCTTCTCGTGACAAAAGACGTTTCGTTACAAAATTTAGGTAAAATTGATTGAATCGTTGTTATATATAATTAGAATAACCCTAACCCATTATGACCCAAAATGACCCGTTAATCGAATTTTCACGAGCATGTGTCCTGGTCCAATGGTTTTCTCTTGCCCGAGAATATCATAATACAAAATATAGTCAAAATGGTGAGAGACATTTTCTACATAAAATTAGCATGACCCATCAATGACTCACAAATGACCCTTATAATCAAAATCTCTCGAACATGTGATTTAGCCCATTAGTTTCCTCGTGTCTAAAAATTGTTACATACAAAATTTCGTTAAAAACGATCCAGCCGTTCTTTAAATATAAATAGCTTGACCCAGACCCTTTATGACCCATTAATCGAAATTTCTCAAAAGTGTGACCTAGCCCAATAATTTTCTTGTGCCAAAAAAATGTTATATACAAAATTTCGTTAAAATCGATCCACTTGTTCTTTAGATGTAGCTTGACATGAACCATTATGGCCCATCATGACCCACAAATGATCATTATAGTCGAAATCTCTCAAACATGTGATTTAGCGAATTAGTTTCCTCGTGTCAAAAAACTGTTCATACAAAATTTCGTTATAATCGATCACACTGTTCTTTAAATATAAATAGCTTGACCCAGACCCTTAATGACCCACTACGACCCATTAAAATTTTTTCTCGAACATGTAACCTAGCCCAATATTTTTCTCGTGCCCGAAAACCATAGAATGCAATTTTTAGTCAAAACTGCATGAGAAAATCTTTAGATAAAAATAGCATGACCCACAATGACCCCAAAATTACCCACTAACCGAATTTTCTTGAACATGGTACCTAACCCAATGGTCTTCTTGTAATCTAAAACGATAAACTATAAAATTTGGTCAAAATCGTTAGAGCCGTTTTTTATATATAAACGGTTTGACCCATAATGACCCAAAAATTACCCACTAATCGAAATTTTTCGAACATGTGAACCAGCCCGATAGTTTTCTCGTGCCAAAAAACTGTTACATACAAAATTTCGTTATAATCGATCACGCCGTTTTTTAAATAAAAATAGCTTGACCCAGACCCTTAATGACCCAATATGACCCATTAAAATTTTTTCTCGAACATGTAACCTAGCCCAATATTTTTCTCGTGCCCGAAAACCATAGAATGCAATTTTTAGTCAAAACTGTGTGAGAAAATCTTTAGATAAAAATAGCATGACCCACAATGACCCCAAAAATGACCCACTAACCGAATTTTCTTGAACATGTTACCTAACCTAATGGTCTTCTTGTAATCCAAAACGATAAAATATAAAATTTGGTCAAAATCGTTAGAGCCGTTTTTTAGATAAAAATGGCTTGACCCATAATGACCCAAAAATGACCCACTAATCGAAATTTTTCGAACATGTGACACAGCCCGATAGTTTTCTCGTGCCAAAAAACTGTTACATACAAAATTTCGTTATAATCGATCACACTGTTCTTTAAATATAAATAGCTTGACCCAGACCCTTAATGACCCACTATGGCCCATTAAAATTTTTTCTCGAACATGTAACCTAGCCCAATATTTTTCTCGTGCCCGAAAACCATAGAATGCAATTTTTAGTCAAAACTGCATGAGAAAATCTTTAGATAAAAATAGCATGACCCACAATGACCCCAAAATTACCCACTAACCGAATTTTCTTGAACATGGTACCTAACCCAATGGTCTTCTTGTAATCCAAAACGATAAAATATAAAATTTGGTCAGAATCGTTAGAGCCGTTTTTTATATATAAACGGTTTGACCCATAATGACCCAAAAATGACCCACTAATCGAAATTTTTCGAACATGTAACCCAGCCCGATAGTTTTCTCGTGCCAAAAAACTGTTACATACAAAATTTCGTTATAATCGATCGCGCCGTTTTTTTAAATAAAAATAGCTTGACCCAGACCCTTAATGACCCAATATGACCCATTAAAATTTTTTCTCGAACATGTAACCTAGTCCAATGATTTTCTCGTGCCCAAAAACAGTAGAATGCAATTTTTAGTCAAAATTGCTTGAGAAAATCTTTAGATAATAAGGAAAATCTTTAGATAATAAGGAGAGTTACAAACCCACAAACTCACATACAGGTGAAAGTAATAAAAGCGTGTTAAAAACAATTTGACAATGCCTCCACCTAGACCTAATCATAATTATTTTGAACCATCAGCTGGTACAATTCCTTTTCCATGATATATTTGGCAGTCAAGGGCATGGCCATCCCTGGCGGATGAAACAAAGTTTTTTAATCCCAACGGATTAGGTTTTAACGGCACATATTGTCTAGATCTAAAACGTCCAGCAGTTGGGATCTAGTGATCTCTGTTCATCTAGTGATAAAGGTTTTGGCCGGGGCAGGGACAAACATTTAATTCTAACAGCAGTCAAGATAGGATTTACTTTCCGTAATTTGTCATCTGCTTAAAGATCATTTGATTTATCTGCAAAATGAAGAATTTTTCTAATCTCAAAAGATCGATCACGTGACATAGTAGCTGCAATTCTAAGTACTGACAAGTCTTTTTGCCAGTAGAAGCTTGCTTGGAGATATTTTAAAGTTCCCATGAGTATGCGTACGCCTGCAACTTTTATAATTTCATATTTAGATGCATTTATTGAGCTATGGTTTCTTGTTTGAACGGAATATAACGGAATTGGAACTGTTTGAACGGAATTGGTTTCATGTGAAACTTTTTCCCAAAAATCTTCATTTAACTAATTTAGAAATGATTCAAAAGGATTTACGATGCTGGAAAATCTGCTTTTAGATAATCATCATCAATCAATGATCCTCGGAATATTATTAGAAGAAAAAAAAATTAAATAAATATTTGCGAAAAGATAAGATTTTATTCTCAGCATTATTATTCTACTGTGCTGTAACACAAGTTTTAAAAATTTACTTATTTACAGCTTCCCATAACAGAAGCCTTTTAATTAAACTTTATTATTACATGGATTCGGGATAGGTACTGGAGCAATATCCTCAATGTTTATATCATATCTGTGTCATCTAAATTTTCATTGCCAGAAGACTCACCATCACCATTGGCCTCATTAATTTATTTACAGTTACAAAGATATAATAATTATTATTTTTAAAAATTAATGTCGAATTTAAAACATTAAGAAAATGAATTCTTATTTATAATTAAGTATAATTTTTTAATAATTCCGCAACTTTAGCATTGCACCAATTAGATATCATTCAGTACAAAATCTTTGTGTGAGATGACTTCTTTCCAAAAACACAGAATTGAAACCGGAGGTGCACATACGTGTACCTTACAAATTATATCTAATTTAAATAGATATTATGATCTAGCTATAAAATTTAAATGATTTATGTAATATTGAAGAGTTTATAAGCATTCTTAAAAATTATTATGAATAAATATTAATTTTCTAATTATAAAAATGTATTTACTCTTTCAAAGTTTTATATATTCTGCCATTGCTCGTTTATTTTCTTCAAAATCATATGAACTAAGACTGCCAGCGCCATTTATTGCTGAAACTAGAAAAGGCTAACGTACACAAATAAAATCATTTCGTCTCAATAAAAAAATTTCAAATATTAAATGAGATACTCAGTTAAAATCAGAGGTACACAAATGTGCACCTCGGGTCTGAAGATGTTAAGAAACTTCATTGATACATTGACACTTTGTGAATCAAAAACCTCCATATTTATTAATTTATACAACTTTCATTTTTATCACAACTTTATCATTTTATTTTTATCACATTTTTATCATTTATACAACTTTCATTTTACTTTGATCCAGTTGAAAATAGAATTTCTCATATTTTATTTACATAAAATTATATGTTTACTTTCCAAAGAATACATATCTCAATTAAATATAAAAGATAGCATTTATGTTAGATTCTTCTTTAAAGCATTATTAGATTTTACCTTCCATCGTAATTATGTTATTTGTAATAATACTATTTATAAATACTTTTGAGAAATTTCATAATTAGTCACAGCTACAAGTATACTTTCTCATGCTTATATACAGGGTGTCCGAAAAGTCTGGAAACGGTCGAATAACTCGAAAAATACATATGAGATTGAAAAACGAAAATATACGTGTTAAATATTTTTAAATAAGCTACTCAGTGATGCCAAATTTGACCTTCGTAACCGACCCCCTGGGGGTCAGAGGGGGTCCAACTTTGAAATCTTAAATTATAACCCCCATTTTTTATTGCAGATTCGGATTCTACGGACAAAAATACGTAACTTTTGTATTTGATGTTTATTTCGAATCCTCGTTTATCACGGTGTAATTGAGCATATTAAATCGATACATATTCCCGCTTTTCCAACGGGATTTTCCCTAATCGAAACTAATTGGGGAGAATTTATGACATCAAATTCCTCGTCTTTTGCAATAATAGCGTTTCCTGAAAATCACCCGTGCCGATTATTTCGGTAGTGCTACACAGTTAAAAATTTGATCCATTTGCTGTAGCGTCATTCCACAGCTTTTATAGAATATCTCTTTCATGACCAATGAGAATGTTCCATAACACAGTAAAGTACACTGTAAAAAAATTGACCCTTTTGCTGCATCGTCAATCCACCGCTTTTATAGAAAACGATTACTTTACTGTGTTATGGAGTATTCTCATTGGTCACAAAAGAGATATTCTATAATAGCTGTGGAGTGATGCTGCAGCAAATGGGTCAAATTTTTAACAGTGTAGCACTATTGAAATAATCGCCACGGGTGATTTTCAGGAAACGCTATTCCTACAAAAGACGAGGAATTTGACGTCAAAAATTCTGCCCAATCAGTTTCGATTAGGGAAAATCCCGTTGGAAAAGCGGGAATATGTATCGATTTAATATGCTCGATTACACCGTGATAAACGAAGATTTGAAATAAACATCAAATACAAAAGTTACGTATTTTTGTCCGTAGAATCCGAATCTGCAATAAAAAATGGGGGTTATAACTTAAGATTTCAAAGTTGGACCCCCTCTGACCCCCAGGGGGTCGGTTTCGAAGGTCAAATTTAGTATCACAGAGTAGCTTATTTAAAAATATTTAACACGTATATTTACGTTTTTCAATCTCATATGTATTTCTCGAGTTATTCGGCCGTTTCCAGACTTTTCGGACACCCTGTATATTACTATAAAAGAATTCGTCAGGTAATAACAATGATAATTATGTTTACTATCAGATGTTATTAATATATTTTCATTTCAGTGATTTTAATGTTACATTATTACCAACGCAATGTCTCATCGTTAAAAACTCACACTAAACAATTATATAACTAATAATGTTATAATTTTTTTTGATTTAAAAATAAAGCTTAATAATAAACACATTTGATTTGTAATAAAGAACAGATTTTCCTTTTATAATACTTATTTTTAAGAATTATAATTCATGCTTACATAAATATGTTTTAAAAAATATTTATAAATACTTATTTAGAGTTTTGTGAAATTTTGATTGAAAATTATATGCTTTACTTTATAAAAGCACAAAACGACCTATTGATCATGATGAAAAAAAAAATTAAATTATAATTAAATTATAATGGTTTTTTTATTTTTTAGAAAGGCTAAACTAAGTCCAAACCCGTAAAGCATGGTGACATCACTGCAACGTCGTTGTGAAGTCACGTTGTGATTTTGTGACCATCGATTGTCGATGTGACGTCACGTGACGTCGATGTGAAGTCACAGTGACTAAAGTCTGAAGTCGTTATGGCCGTTTTAGAGCTCTTTTGTGACGTTTCACAAAGTGGTCACAATGTGACAAATCTGTGAAAAATGTGTCATTTGTGACTAATTTGACAATAACATTGTGACGAAACTGTGACAAAAGCGACGATATTTAAATTGCCAGAAACATGTTTTTTAATGTAAATAACATGTTTTGAAGGATATTTATAAATTTCTAAAGATTTTTAAGAAAGTCACATCTCAGTCACAATGTGCCGTCACAGAGTGGTGGCATTTTGGTCACAGATGTGATGTGACCAAAGTGACTCACAGTGACGTCACTGTGACCATGCATGCTATTAGGGAAACACCTTGAGTTCTTATGTGAATAAAACGGAATTTGATTTTTGAAGTCAATTTTCTCAAATTGTAATCATTGCGCGTATGATTTCTTAGAATTAGCTAAATAGAATTTCATGGAATTATGCCTGAATATATAAAACTTATGGATGCACAAAATGACTTAATGTAATTTATTTAGTCAAAAATATTTAAAATTTTGAGATTTCTTTTTTTTTCTCAGGAACTAATCATTGTATCTTTTCCAGTGTTTGTTAAGTCCTATTTTAATAGGTTCTTTATAGCAATCCCTTCTTTTGTTTTCTTTGTAGTCAAACGTAAATATGAAGCTAATACACCATCTGATGAAAAAATTAATATTAAAAGTTTGATTACAAACAACACACCATGGTTGTTAGTACATACCCATGGCTTGACAGAATAAATAACATGGTTTGTTATTTATTCTGTCAGCCTAAATCTCGAAGAGAAATTTTTGCTGAAAAAGTCTTTTCCAGCAACATTATACTTAAACTACTCAGATTAGGCAATCCCAAAATTTTCTTCTATCTTACACAGGTTAATACTTCCTTAAAAATGCAGCATAACAGCGTTACTGGTTAGGTGGTTTAAACCAAAATCTAATCAACAACAACTTATTTCAACTTATAACTGAATCTGAAGTTTGATGAAAATCCGTTCATTGTGTTTTCGAAATTGAGCTATTGCAAAGTCTTAAAAAAACTCACAACAGAATCACAATGTTACGTGATGTACAACAAAAATTATTCTGGATCAATTTTTTATCAGGTACTAACTGAATCTGAAGTTTGAGGAAAATCCTTGCATTAGTTCCTGAGATACATTTATTGCGAAATCATGAAAAATGCAGCATAGCAGCGCTATCTGTAGGACGATTTACATCAAAAACTAAACAACTGTAATCTATATCAGGGACTAACTGAATCTGAAGTTTGTGAATATTTCGCTAATTACTTCTTAAGTAGAGCTGTTGCAATAATCACGATAATGCACCATAGCAGCGTCACTTTTTGAGCAATTTGCACCAAAACGTAATCAGCACCATGGTATATCAAGTACTAACAAATTATAAAGTTTTATGAAAATCCATGCAATTGTTCTTGAGACATGGCTATTATAGAAATTATAAATAATACAGTATGGCAGCGCCTCCTCTCAAGCGATGAACACCGAATACCAATCAGATCTAGTTTATATCAAGATCTCACAAAATCTAAAGTCTTCTGAAATTTCATCCATTAGTTCTTGAGATAAAGCTACTGTGATAATCACGAATAATGCGCCATAAAGCTCCATCTGTTGAGAGATTTGCACCAAAATGTAATCAGCACCGTTTTATATCAAATACTAACAAATTATAAAGTTTTATGAAAATCCATGCACTGGTTCTTGAGATATGGCTATTGCGGAAACTGTAAATAATGCAGCATAGCACCACCACCTGTAAAGCGATATACATCAAAAACTAATCAGATCTAGTTTATATCCAGATCTAACAGAATGTAAAGTCTTTTGAAATTCCGTGCATTAATTCTTGAGATAGAGCCCCATAAAATATTTGTTACAGACACACAGACTTACAAACAGACATTTTGTAAAAACTTTTTTTTTTGGGGGGGGGGGGATTTCTGACCCCTAAAACGTGTAAATCTATCGAAAACCGAATTTCGAAGATTTTTACGAATCCAATACTTTCTTCTTGTAAAGTTAGAAGAAAGTAAAAATTACATATGATTTCAAAACCAAATATTCTGTATTAAGAGATAAAGTTAAATGTTTTGTAAATGTAATTTGCTGTATCATAATGTTGCGGAAAGTATCAGAAAGAAATTATTTCAAATAATAGAATAAACATTAATGCCTTAGAACTCCATCCTTTTAAATCCAAGAAAACATTACAGAACATAATTGTACTTTTCGTCTAAGCCTGTCTAATACCCCCTATAATTTTCATTCAAAAGAACATAAGTCTTTAGTATAATATTTCATTATAAATTTAATGTCACTGCATCAAATAACAATGGTTGTTTGCAGAAAATTAAATTTTATTGAAAGTCGTTCTAATGTGAATAAGGATGAACATTACCATGCATTTAATTTGTCTGATTTATAAGAAATATAAAATATAAAAGAGTTAGCTATTGTTTTCAATGGTTTAACTGAATAACATTGCTTTCATTTTATTAATTGTATACAATAATACACACAATACATTAAACACACAATAATAGATGCTTTTATGTGGTCTTTTAAAAGACCAACTTTTACAATAACATTACAATAAAAACTTCATAAAAACTGATATTAAATGGTGCATCATATTTTCAAAAACATTGACATTTATAAGTATCGCTTACTATGTCTGTCTCTGTAAACGTTAGAATAAAAAATACTTCATAAAAGTTATATTATCAATTGTACTATTTTTAAGCTAAGATATTAATGATATCAATCAATTAAAAAGCTGCACTTAACTTTTCAAATTTAGAATGGTTAATCTGTCACTTTTAATTACTTGAACTATAGCAATTATTAGAAGAAAGAATATGAAGTAATATAAAAAGAATTATTGTGTTTACTTCTTCTGTATACAAATTTTGTGTACAAATACATATAAAGATAGATAGATATATAGATTTAAACTAATGGTACTTCTAGGTTATCCCGTCGACCAAAAATCTATCGCCAAATTATAATTTCATTTCGCCAAATTATATTTCAAATTCACTTTTAAACTGTATTTTTATTCACGTGTTACTAATTTATTTGTTCTTTCGTTATTTAAAAAAAAAATTATGTCAACAAATAAAACCTGGCTATTAGTTTGGGGATTTTTATAATTTGGCGAAAATGGTCGACGGGATAACCTAGTAGTACCAAACTAATTTATTGCGTTTACATAATATTACAAAACTTAATTATTCTGTCAACCTAAGTCTTGAAGAAGAATTTGTGCTGGGAAAAATTCGTCTCCAGCAACATTATGCATAAAAAATAATATTAATTTTTAAAAATTACGAATGCTTTCAAAACTAAATATTCTGTATTAAGAGATTAAGTTAATAGCTTTGTAAATGCAATTTGCTGTATCATAATGTTGCGTAAGGAATCAGAAAGAAACTATTTCAAATAATGGAATAAACATTAAATGCTGTAAAATTCCATCCTTTTAAATCCAGGAAAACATTACAGAACATATTTGTAAATATCATCTAAGCGTGTCTAATACCCCCTATAATTTTCATTGAAAAGTAGCGCTAACTCTTTAATATTATGTTTCATTAGAAATTTAATGTCACTACATCAAATAACAATGGTTGTTTGCCGAAAATTAAATTTTATTGAAAGTCATTCCAATGTGAATAAGGATGGACATTACCATGCAATTAATTTGTCTGATTTATAATAGACATGCAACATAAAAGAGTTAGCTACTGTTTTCAATGGTTTAACTGAATAACATTGTTTTCATTTTATTAATTCACGAAAGCACACAATAATAGACGATTTTACGTGGTCTTTTAAAAGACCAACTTTTATAACAACATTACAATAAAAACTTCATAAAAACTGATTTTAAATGATTTTTCATAATTTCAAACACATTGAAATTTATATGTATTTCTGACTATGTCTATCTCTGTGTTCTGCAAGGTACTTACTATACAATATTGTGTGCATAGCATTTGTCGTTCATTTACAGGGACGTTCAAAAGAATTATTAGTATTATTTATTCCCAAAAATATTTAACATTTTGAGATTTCTTTTTTTTCTTCCGAACTAATCATTATATTTTTTTCAGTGTATGTTAAATACTATCTTGATAAGTTCTTAATAGCTATCTCTTCTTTTGGTTTCGCTGTAATCAAATGGAAAGATGAAGCATTGATGAATAATACATTATTTGATGCTACAACACACTATGGTTTTTTATTTATTCTGTCAACCTTAATCTCGAAGAGAAATTTATGCTTGGAAAAAGTCTTCTCCAGCAACATTATACATGATATATAATATATAAAAATAACATATAAAAAATATTAATTTAAAAAACTGAATGATTTCAAAACCAAATATTCTGTATTAAGGGATTAAGTTAAATGTTTTGTAAATGTAACTTGCTGTATCACAATGTTGCGTGAAAAGGCGGAAAGAAACTATTTCATCTAATAGAATAATTTAATAAATAGAAAAAAGAATAAAAGAATAAGAATAATTTAATAAATAGAATAATTTAATCTAATAGAATAATTTAATTAATACTTTACAAATTCCTCCTTTTAAATCCAGGAAAACATTACAGAACATAATTATACGTTTCACCTAAGCTTGTCTAATATCTCTTATAATTTTCATTGAAAAGTAGCGCTAACTCTTTTGTATAATGTTTCATTAGAAATTTAATGTCACACTGCATCAAATGACAACGGTTGTTTACAGAAAATTAAATTTTATTGAAAGTCATTCCAATGTGAATAAGGCTGGACACTACCATGCATTTATTTTGTCTAATTTATAAGAGATATGCGACATAAAAGAGTTAGCTACTGTAGAATTAAAGACCAACTTTTATAATAACGTTACAATAAAACTTCAAAAAATTATACTATCAATTGTTCAATTTTTAAGCTAAGATATTAATGATATCAATCAATTAAACAGTTGCGTGTAACTTTTCAAATTTAGAATGGTTAATCTGTCACTTTCAATTATTTGAACTATAACCATTATTAGAAGAAAGAATATGAAGTAATATAAAAATAATTATTGTTTTTACTTCTTCTCTATACAAATTTTGTGTACATATAAATATAAAGATAGATATATATAGATTTAAACTAATTTGTTGCGTTTACATAATATTACAAAACTTAATTATTCTGTCAATCTAAGTCTTGAAGAGAAATTTATGCTGGGAAAAATTATTCTCCAGCAACATTATACATAAAAAATAATATTAATTTTTAAAAATTACGAATAATTCCCAAACTAAATATTCTGTATTAAGAGATTAAGTTAATTGTTTTGTAAATGCAATTTGCTGTATCATAATGTTGCGTAAGAAATCAGAAAGAAACTATTCCAAATAATGGAATAAATATTACTGCCTTACAATTTCATCCTTTTAAATCCAGGAAAACATTACAGAACATAATTGTGCATTTCATCTAAGCCTGTCTAATACCCTCTATAATTTTCATTGAAAAGTAGCGGTAATTATTTGGTATAATGTTTCATTAGAAATTTAATGTCACTGCATCAAATGACAATGGTTGTTTACCAAAAATTAAATTTTATTGCAAGTAATTCCAATGTGAATAAGGATGGACATTACCATGCATTTAATTTGTCTGATTTATAAGAGATATACGACATAAAAGAGTTAGCTACTGTTTTCAATGGTTTAAATGAATGACATTGTTTTCGTTTTATTAATCCACGAAAGCACAGAATAATAGACGCTTTTATGTGGTCTTTTAAAATACCAACTTTTATAATAACATTACAGTATGAACTTCATAAAGAATTGATTTTAAATGGTGTTTCATAATTTCAAAAAAAAATTAAATCAATATGTATCTCTGGCTATGTGTATCTTTATGTCCTACAAAATGCCTGCTGTAGAATAGGGGAGAGTGGGGATACTTGAGCATAGGGGATACTTGAGCCACCCCTATTATCTCTACAGTTGGTTAATTTTTCTTTCTAAAACTGCCAATATGATAACATATTTATAGTTCTGAACACGTAAAAAAGAAATCACACATCTTGGTACCATTTTGAAAGTATAGTGATTAATAGTTGTCTTTTCCCTATCTGAAGTAAATATTTGGGTGAATGGTTTTTTTGTTTTTTTGTAATCAAAGTTTTGTTTAAAGTTGCAACTATATACATACATTCAATAAGCATAATTTCAATTGTATTTTGAGTCGAAAATAGTTCTAATTGCTGCATGCTTTATTTAGTAAAACTCTGGGAAACAAAAATAGTGATAGTGGGGATACTTGAGCCAATGAGAGTGGGGATACTTGAGCCATGTCTGAACCATCCCCACTAGAAATTAAACATGGGTGAAACAAACAAAAAATAAAATTCCATCCTTATATTCACTAATAGATATTTTTCTGGAGAAAAGGGAGAATAATTTTTCATTTTATTTTTTTTTTCTTAAAAAAATAACGACCTAAAAATGTTTAAAAATGTATATTTTTTAAATGAAAATGTCTATTTTATTTTTCGATTTGACTAACAAAATAGCCTGTCTAGATAAATATAAACATAGTTTTCAATTTAACTTTCATTAAATGAAAATAACTTTTTAGATCGGTTTTACAGGCTATAATCTCTAATACTTTAATTAGTTAGGTCCAACATATTAAGATATTTATTTTTTAATATAACATATTAAGATTAGTATTTTATATTGAAATCGTAACCTCTGTTGCTGTAACTTTTTTTAATTAAGAAAATTGAAGAAAAATTGGTAAAAAGAGCGCACAAACACAAGAAAAGCAACAAAAATCCCAGTTCAAACTTACCTACATGGAGCCAAAGAGGAAGACAAAATCTTTTCCTGTGAAATCAAAAAAGTGTTTGAAATAGTAGAATGATACATCTGGCTTAAATTCCGACAGCTACTAAACTAAAAGCATGAGCTCGACAATATCATTAGAGGAAAATTCTGTCAATGATGGTGATGATGTGAAAGAAAACCTTCTATTGATGGTTGGTTACTAATAAAATATGCCAGAAAGAAAACTGTAAAAATATTTGTTGGATAAGTGCTTAATATTTTGAAAATGAAATTTGTCCGAAGAATTGCAGATTCCAAATTTAAATGGCTCTGAACTGAGGATGTTTCTACCGTCGTTATAACTCAAGTTCAAATTATCTTTCGACAACCAGTTTTAACGACAAAAAATGATCGTATTACTAGCTTTGTTTTCTCAGTTGGTTTTGAAAGACTTTACGTTTCATAATTTATCATTCTGTAAAATGTTTGTGCAAAAATAAAGCGAAAAAAATTACTTTTGTAGATATTTTTCCCTAGTGGCTCAAGTATCCCTTCACTATGGCTCAAGTATCCCCGCCATGGGGATACTTGAGCCATGATGTAAAACAAAAAATAAACATTTATTATACATAGAAAAATAGTTCAAAATTTATTGAAAGTGGTTTTTAGTTGAAGGAAAAATATCAAATTTTCATTTTCAATATTTTATTTTATTCTAAAAAAATATAAAAAATTTAAAAAAATTAAAATTCAAAAAATGGCTCAAGTATCCCCATCTTCCCCTATAGCACGTATAGCATTTGTCGTTCATTTACAGGGAAATTTAAAAGAATTTCATTCTATTACGATATTTGAGGAAAAGTTGCTTGTGGTGTATTTATTCATGTCACATTGGTTGAATAATATAGAAATTGATATATATAGTTAAGGTGAACTACCATATGCTTACTATAGACTATGGTCTGCTCAGCATTCATCGTTCAAATACAGGGCATACATAATTCGGTTACAAAACCATCTATGAACAATAATTTCAAGTGCGTTTTCCGTTGTCATATGCGTTTAATTATTTAACTTTTTTTAATTACTTAATTTGCATAAATTCTATTAATCACATACAAGACTGCATAAAACATTAAAGTTCATGTTCGTTTTATAATGGAAATTGCTGAAGGGATATTCTCAGCTGTTCTCTGCGTTTCCGAACTGAACTGAAATTTGGCATACTATTTTGTATTAAATGATAAATCTGTAGATCATATGCTCGGTTGTACAAAATATTCAGCTTTTTTTAGGACTATTGATTGAAATTGCTGAAATTGTGTTTTGAAATATATTATGCATTTTACAAATTAATTATTTAGACATCCATTGTTATCTTATTAAACTGTGGTGTTTTATATGAATATACTGGAAAATATTTCATAATCTTTTGTCGATGATTGATGGCACAAATTTAAAAACGGGTTAGCTTAAAAAAAATATTTATAAAAAGAATATATATATATATATATATTTCAGATTTACTCGTTACACTATTTTTTTATTTTATTATAATTCAATTCAATTCTAATTATTCGTTTTGGTTTATTGTTTTATTGATAAAATCCATTGGTGAATCTTGTCTACTTTTAATGGTATTATATATATATATATATATATATATATATGGCTTTAATTGGCCTTAAAGGTGATAGATTACCTTAAGTTGATTTTATTAATTTCTCCAAACAGGTTGTAATCAATGCATGTGATTGCTTAATATTTATTGTATTACGCATATTCTTTAAGCGAGCTTCAATTTTCTTATTGATATGTAGTAGGGGTTTGAACAGGCCTGGCCCGGCCCGGTGTCTAAACGTGGTGATCTAAACGTCCCGGTATTATAACTCAAAATTTCGGCCCTAATCTGGCCCGGCCCATTTATATTTTTACATTTCTAGGCCCGGCCCGACGTGGCCCGACACAAATTCTACTACTTTGAAAAAATTCAAATTTTTATCATACAATTAAAATTTTTTAAAGAATACAGCGTACATATTTATGGGATCATTTTACAGTATATTTTACAGAAAATACACAATAGCAGTATTAATGATTACTTAGATTCTAAGTAATTCCCTTCGGTTCTACTGAAGGGATTTTGATGAAACTTATACTGTTAGATAGGTATTATTTCAAGGAAGGTTTTCGTATATAGCACATTATTGTACGTAGATTAGTTATAAAGTTATGACGGAAAGTTCTTTTATTTTTGTCGTACGTTCCCTCTTAGCCCGCACAACTTTGAAGAAAGTCCGTAGTAGTTATTGCTGTCACCACCGATATTATTAGGTGATATTGGTCTCCCACTGTGAGGATCATGTAAATGAACACCAACGCTGTCCATTAACTAAATTAATAGTTTATTCTACAAAATTTTTAGTATGTACACAATATAATACACTATTTACATATATAACTCGGATATAGGTGATCCGGTTCCACATTAAATTAAATACTGTAAAAAGTTGGCTGTGTACGGTTCAAATTACACCTTCTCCCTCTCACTCTATATACGTTAGATTAACTTTACCGGAGATCAATTTCGAATCTCCGGACACATGGGTTCTCAGCCTACACTGTTCGACCCGAGCACTACATACAGGGACCTCCGTCCACCACTGCTCTCACGGTACGAACTCCAGGTACGAACTGAATCTATCTCAGCCAAACACTTCCCATTCCTGCAATTCCCCTGTGTAATCCCCCCTATTCGTGGAAATCCTTTATTTTCCCTTCTTCAATAGACATCCCAGAAGGTCAAACATTACCCTCGACAATTTTCTTATCTTTTCCCTCACCACCTGTTCATCCAGGCTTCAGACTAAGAAAGAATGTCACCTTAAAATTTCAGTACACAGCCCATATAGTACATAAGATATTAAGATAACAAATAACATAAATTCCAGTTCTATAGCAGATGTTTTCTCAGAACCTGACAAAGACTTTCAACATTCAAATAAAGATTCATTAGAACATTAATACGGTTTAGAATAAAAGAAGAAAAGTTAAAAGCATCATAACTTTTGAGGCTGTGTTATAAAATTTGGATTTATGAAAATATTTCTATGTTACATTATTTCTATATTGCATTATTATTACATTGTTTTATTAAAGATTTTCTTAAATTCAAAGGAGTTACTTTCTGATATATTTCTGAATTAATTTTTTTTTTCGGAAAGGCATAGTATTAGTGGGTGTTTTTATTCATAAACTATGTAATCGAGTGGCGTTATCCATTTTCTGATACGATCAATTTAAGAAATTACTCTCAAAGTTAGCATTTTGAAACGGATTTCCGGAAGGGAGAAAAATTTGCAACAACGTGGTAAGAATCTCTTATAACTCAGCAAGTATATACGAGTACCTTATTTACCAAAAATGGAAAACGCTTTTTGATTCCAAATCACTTCAGTAGTCAGGCTTGTCAATTTCATAACTTTACAATAAAAAATTAATCAGAAAATGTGTCTCAACCTTTCGCGTCGCTGAGACATTAATATAAGAACCACCAAGAAGTTTATTTCCAAATATTACGTTAACATAAGTTCTTTATCGCTATTAATACTTTTACAAATCATGTTGTATGCCCTATACATCTTGAGAACAGTTAAGTCTCATTCCGGCCGGGTTCTACTATATGTAGAAAAACAATGCAAGCCTGATCTCGGTTCGGCACGAGTCTGCTAAAAATATATTAAACCCGGATTAGACACAATGTAACTGTCCCATGCCGATCTCTACACTGTACAAGTTACATCTCTGTTGTATTGATGTTGTCAAACTAGTATTGGCTCGTGACACGCTTTATACTTAAGCCATATTTATTTAAAATAGCTCATACTTTATGGTTTTTAAATAAATCTTTATAATGGGCCAGTAGACCCGCTAAATATTTTATCGGCCCAGCCCGTTCATTTCTTTTTTTTTTCGTCCCGGTTGGTTTATTTTCTTTTTCGGCCCAGCCCGTTAGAAAACTCGGAATCATTCTGCCATCCAGACACACGGGCTGGGCCGGGTACGGGTCTCGGCCAAGCCCGTTCCCATGCAGATCTCAAATATGTAATACTAAAAGAAGGAAATTTAGCAACAACATTCTGGTAGTGTTGGGAAGGATTTCATATCTATAGGCATAAAAAACGTAATTTTTTTTTCTTTTCTTTTTCTTTTCTTTTCTTCTATTTTTTTCGTCAATAATTTCTTGCTTAGGTCAGAAAAATATTGAAATATTTTTAATTGCCCTTTTTTAAAGAAATCATTAAATATTTTGATGAATTAAGAAAATGAAAATGGAAATGAATAAATACCAGGGTTGGCAAAATCCCGGGTTTTTGTGGGATTTTCTGGGTATTTGTGGGGTTTTCTGGGTTTTTGGGGGCTTTTCTGGGTTTTTGTGGGTTTTAATAATTTTTCTGCATATTTGTATATTTAATAAAATGTGTGTACTCATTTAAAAATGCACTTTGTAAATTGCATTTTTTAATTACATCTGATCTATTTATTACTAATTAATATTATTTATAAAATCAGTTAATAAGTTTATTCTATTCTGATATTAGTATTAATATTAATATAATAGAAAACTTAAAACTAATATCAGAATAAGTTTATTAACTGATATAAAATAATTTTCATGCTATTATTGATTATTATTATTACACTTATTAATACCATTATTAACTATTATTAATACTCCTATTAATACCATTATTGACTATTAATACTAATTAATGATAGTAATACTAATAATAACAGTACTATTATAATTAACTTAATGCTATTTTAAATGGTAAAATTGAATTCTTATCACTTTTAAATAGATTTTAGTTATCACAATAAATAATTAATTTTATTTTTGTAATAACTATAATAATTAAATTTGTCATAATAATTAGTAACTATAATAAACTAGTACTTTTATACATAAATCTCGCAGCGAACAAACTTTGAACAGGATCCCCGCTGCCTATGCCGCCGCATAACAGGTCGAAAGCATGCACTACTGAGCCCCTCCTTTTAAATAAATCTCTAATTTAGATGCACATCTCAAATTGTATTTCCGCTGCCTACAATCCCATGTAGAGGATGCTGCGCATGCACAGATAGTTCCTTCCTTTTAAATAAATCTGAAATTGATATGCAAATGTCGTGCCGAACATATCTCAAAGTAGGTTCCAACTGCATACAGCACTGTACAGCAGGCATACTGTGCACACACTACTAGGCAGTGCGCTATATTCTGAACAAAAATACATTTGAACAAAACTCTGTTAAACAACCTATCTGTAGACATACAAGTCAAGGGGGTGGCATTTTTAGGCAAGAAATTCAAATTTTTGCAGAAATTATTTCAGAAAATAGCATTTGACACAGCATTTATATATATATATACACTATATTGCCATTGATTATGGGACACTTGCGATTTTAGACATTTTACTAAATATCTAGAAAAATACATGAGGAATCATCTCGAAACTCTTAGTGTATAAATATAATAGTATACGTCATACATTTCCGTGAAGATTTTTTACCGAAACTCCATAGGGGACCGTCAACAAATTAAAAAAGAATGAATATCTTTTGAATAACCCTGTCAAAACTAATGTAGCAAAAGCGCTCAAACTCTAGATTATGATTGAATGCCTTATTGTAATACACTGTGTTCATTTTTATGCAAATAGCATGCATACTCGCAGAGTAATTAAGGTTTTTATAAAAATGGCCCCAAATTTTTTTAAGTTTTTCCCTTATAATTTTCAGAGTTCTTAATATAAAATAATATTTTTTTCAGAAAATATGAAAAACAACATTGCACACAGTACCTTGTAATCAGAATTAAAAAATAATAAAAATTGTATGAAAAATGATTAGATTTACTAAATATTTTTTTACTGCGCATGCGTCAAAGATATCAAAATTTCATTTGCAAATTATGTTAGCTAAATGTATAGAGCAACTTTTGTAAAAGTCTCAAAATTATAGCTTGAAAATTCTGTAAGTAATCGTCTGTAGAAAAAGGACAAAATCCGTTGTTTCCAAAATGAAGCAAAAAAATGAGGGATTTTATCCAAAAGTAGTCGTAACATCCCGTATTGTGTATTCTATATTGACGCTAATCAATGAATATATGGATACAACCCCTCTTGTTTTTGCTTCATTTTGAGAATAACGGATTTTCAACTTATTCAATTGACGATTATTTTCAGAATTTTCAAGTTATGATTTTGTGACTTTCTTAAAAGTTGCTCTATACATTTAGCTAACATAATATGCAAATGAAATTTTGATATCGTTGACGCATGCGCAGTAAAAAATTATTTAGTAAATCTACTCATTTTTCATATAATTTTTATTATTTTTTAATTCTGATTACAGGGTACTGTGTGCAATGTTGTTTGTCATATTTTCTGAAAAAAATATTATTTTATATTAAGAACTCTGAAAATTATAAGGGAAAAACTTAAAAAAATTTGGGGCCATTTTTATAAAAACCTTAATTACTCTGCGAGTATGCATGCTATTTGCATAAAAATGAACACAGTGTATTACAATAAGGCATTCAATCATAATCTAGAGTTTGAGCGCTTTTGCTACATTAGTTTTGACAGGGTTATTCAAAAGATATTCATTCTTTTTTAATTTGTTAACGGTCCCCTATGGAGTTTCGGTAAAAAATCTTCACGGATATGTATGACGTATACTATTATATTTATACACTAAGAGTTTCGAGATGATTCCTCATGTATTTTTCTAGATATTTAGTAAAATGTCTAAAATCGCAAGTGTCCCATAATCAATGGCAATATAGTGTATATATATATATATATATATATATATATATATATATATATATATATATATATATATATATATATATATATATATATATATATATATATATATATATATATATATATATATATATATATATATATATATATATATATATATATATATATATATTTTTATCATATGTTATAAGCTAAGCTCTCTTAAAGTTTGAAACAAATCAAGCAAGAATTTAAGATTTTTACAAAAATTAATAATAAAAAATAGTAGTATTTGAGGGAAGGGCTTTTTGAATTTAAGAAAACAGTTAACAATTATATCTTCAGCTCTTGATGAGCTGCAAAAAGATACAACTACACTGTCATGTTGTGTTAAGATTTGGAGAAATTTGATAGAATCAGAAGAATTAAAATAACACAAAGAAATAATGCTGAAATGCTTCAAACAGATCATTGGAACCCAGCATATTTTAGCTAATATAATGGATGCAAAGTTTAGATGTGAAAGGCTTAATTTAACAAAAGAGGAAGAAACTGATGAATGGATAATGCAGTATCATTCAGAGTGGTTACCTGCGATATTGGCATTTTAAATTAAAGACACAGGCTATTTTCCTAAATCACTTTTCTCAGAAAGTGTTATGTCACAATTCTAATCTTCAAAATGGTGGGAGATTCTTAAAGGAAAAATACAGAAAAAGAAAAACAAGTTAGATTCTGATTTTTGTAGTTTTTTCCAATATCTGCATTCTGTTCCATCTAGCTCTGCTTCCATCAAGAGGATTTTCTTTACATTTGGATTCATATAGTCTAAATTACAGAACAGACTAGACTCAGAGCAGTGTGAAAAATTACTAAAAAAAATATCAGTATCACTATAAAAATTAAAGTAAATATGATTTTGACTAGTAAACTGTAAAAAAGATTAATTATAATTATTTTGTATTACATTGCGTAACTTATTTGAAAAACTTTTTTATAAAATAAATAATTAAATTGAAAAACAATGTTCTGAAATAAACTATCCCCTGATTACCACAAATATGACTGTCTATGTGATTTAGTAAAAGAAACCACCCATCTTTTGGGCTTAAAAGGAAAATTTGTATTATTAAGGAGATTTGCAGATTCAGAAATGATTTTTAGCAAAAACCCACTTTTAACAAAAACCCAGGTGGGTTTTTGTTGGTGGACCCGCCCAGAAAAACCCGGGTGGGTTTTTGTTGGTGGACCCGCCCAGAAAAACCCGGGTGGGTTTTTCTGGGCTGGTGTCAAAGTGGGCTGGGCCCACTTTGCCAATCCTGATAAATACGGAAATAAATGGATATAAATTTTTAATAATTACTAAAAGGAAAAAAAAAAAGAACCATAGCAGAAATATAGCAGGAAAGAAATACTGCAGCAAAACTGCGAAATTAAACTTTTCAATTTTCAATTTATTTGAATTTCGGGCCGAATTTTAGAGTAAAATTTGTAGTGATAAAAGAATATATTAAATCACTGAATTGGTTTCAGAGAGATTTACACTGATAAGGTTATTCTCAATATTACACCTAGATAAATGCCCTTTCTTACCTAAAAACTTTTTTAAATTAAATCTTTTCTGGAAATAAAATGTTAAATTCGATTTTCCTCGTACGTTTTGAAGCTGACATTTTTTTGTCAGTAACTTTCTCTATTTTTGTCATCAACAACTTAATCCTGTCGAATTTATTGTTACGAGAATAATTCTTCCGTTTTTTACTTTTTAACTTTCTAATTATGTACAACTGTGTGAAAAATTAAAGCATAGTAAATTACGAGTTTATGACTCCATTCTAATCCTGTTATAAGTCATATTTCATCCAAATATTATCCAAATGAGCAAACTGTTTTTTTTCTCCTTGCTTAGCTTTAAAAAAATATTTAAAAAATTAGCAAGTTTTAGTAAAACCTTTGTTTTATAATTTAATTTTGTAACAAGTACAACCTTTTCTTTCAAATGAGGTTATATATAATTTTAATAAAATAAACTTCACTGATTTTTTTTAGTACAGTCCTAAAACTACTAAAAGCCGAGGAAATTCACGTAAAGATTTTTAGAAAAATATCATACTATTAAAAAAATACTGGACGTTATCTTTAAATAAAATTTCATGATATGAAAATAGTCTGATAAAATCGCATTTTAAAAACTGCTTGATTCTCTTAAAAATTTTAATGAGAAATCAAATAAACATTGTTTAATAACAATGTTTAATCTCAACGAAGGACATTCACCATCTTTTACGATCATTCCTTATCTTTTAATTTTTTTTTCTTTTTTTCTCTCTCTCTCACTCTTTTTTTTAAATCATTAAAGAACTTTTTCTTAAAACTTTCTGAAAGAAAAAAGAAATAAACTCATTCACGTTGAATACATTAAATTTTTAAACTATTTAATTATTTACACATTATTATTATTATTATTATTATTATTATTATTATTATTATTTTTTTTTTTTTTTTTTTTTTTTTTTTTTAACAAATGGAGAAATTAAAATTGTTTGTCTCTTTTTCTCTGTTCGCTGTTTTTATTATTATTATGTTTTAGTTCAATGTACTATTCTTGTGCGATTTATTGTTATTTATTTATTTATTTTAAGTAGAATTTATTTGAAAGATATTTTTATTGCCTTACGTGTTGTATAAGATTGTATAACATTATTAAATAAAATTACTTTACATATTCCTTTAAATTCCTTTTTCTTTTCTAAATGAAACACAATAAAATATATATATATATATATATGAAAGGATAAAAATTAAAGCCTTTTTAAAAACTTAAACTTAAAATTAAAATTTAAAAGTTTAAAGTTCCAATTAATATTTTTAACTTTAATTCTGAAGCTTAAAGCTATTTTGCCCCTGGTAACTTTCTTTCCCAACCTAACATTTATTACTTTCAGAGATCAATTTTGGACGTTCCTTAAGATTAAAATTGATGATCTAAGGGTTTTTTGCAGCCATTTGTGGTTACAGTCACATACGTCATCGACCTGGGAATTCTGCGGGCTTAGACCACATATCAATCAAAACCTAATGAACCAATTAAATTAAATGTTCCTCCCTAATTCACAACTGTGCCCTCTCCTGGAAAATATTACAAACCACAATATATTACCCAGAACGCGCGCAAAAAACGAGAGATTTTGCAGTTTTGAGGTGCCTGCCTAACCTACGGCCATGTAAACTTTCGTAATCACCGTTAACGGCTCGGGCGAATTTCATCTGTACGAAGAACGGCATAATAAACAGAGTTCGAACCAACAAGAGGCTCCCGAGTCCAACTTATTATGCCACGATTCATGACACCCCTGAGTCGTTACATAAATTATTTAAAAATTAAAGTTATATGAGAAATTGTTAATAAAAGTGAAAATTTTAAAAACTCATTGCTATATAAAACTGCGTAACATCCTTTGAGTAGGTTCTCTTTAAATATATTTTTTAAAATGAAGCGCGCAATAGAATATTACTTGTTAGTTTTTTTTTTTTTTTTTTTTTTTTTTTTTTTTTTTTTTTGCGTTCTAAAATTGTGATTTGTGTGATACGATTCATATAGAAGTCGAAAATTTGGCATGGTAGTTATTTTTAAGATATAAATGCTAGCTAAGAATTTTTTTTGTAATCGAAATTTAAAACGGTGAATTGAGCAGGAAACGTTCTAAATTACGATTTCTTTATAACTTTTTAAGCTAGAAACTTAAAATTTTGCATGGCTGTTACTTTTAAGACGTAAATGCTCACGAAGAACATGTTTCTAAGAATTCGAAACAAAAGGCTCTAGAAACAAAAAGCTTATATTACTGTAATTTATATGATACAGTTCGTACAGGAACATATAATTTATACTGTGGTTACTTTAAAGATGTCAATGCTCGGTAAGAATAGTTCATAAAAATATTCGAAATTTAAAAGGGTAAAGGAGCGGAACTTGTTCTAAATTACAATTTAGTTGGATTTGCACAAGTTATAAACTTGAACTTAGTGAAGTAATTATATTGAAGATGCAGATACATGATATACACAGTTGATTAAAAATTCAAAGTTTAAAGGTGTAAAATTAAACGAAAAAATTTCTACGTTACAGTTTATTTAGAATTTTTAGGGAGAGAAGTTTAAAATTTGACATATTTGTTATTTTTAAGATGCGAATGTTTTCACAGAATAGTTTCTAAATAATTCGAAATTTAAAAGAGTGCAGTAAGAAAAAAACGTTTTAAAATTGCAAGTTTTGTAATATTTGCTGAGCTTTTTTTTTTTTTTTTTTTTCTTTTTTTTTTTTTTTTTTTTTTTTAATTTGGTATGGTGCTTACTTTTAAGCTTTAAGTCTCTACTAAAAACAGTTTCTAAAGAAATTCGTCGCATTTAAAAGAATGAAATAAGTAAGAAAGATCTAGAAAATTTCTAAACTGTGATTTATCTTAAATCGTTAGAAATAAAAAAAATGAAGTTTGACACGGCCGTTAATTTAGAAGCTTAAATGCACTCACAAAACAGTTTTTTTATTATTTTTTTACTTAGAAATTTTACATTGTGCAGGAAAAAAATATGCTCTAAAATTACAATTAATGTGATATAGTTATTATAGAAACTTGATTAAATAAAAATTTAGAATTCGGCATGATGGTTACTTTTAAACTGCATATGCTTGCAAAGAAAAGTTCCTGAAAATTTCAAAATTTGAAAAAAAAAAAAAAAAAAAGAGCGGAAAACTTTCAAAATATATTATAACCCTAGTAGCAAACCAATATTAGTCCAGCGTTGCACCCATATTTCATGTATTGGAAATATTGATAATAAAACGCCAATGTTGATTATATATTAGAATTTCATTGGAAATATTTCCAATGAATTCCCAATATTGTACAAACGTTGGCGTTAAATTTGAAATATTTCCAATGAATTCCCAATATTGTACAAATGTTGTCGTTGCATTGGAAATATTTCCATTGAAACCCCAATATTTAACCAATATTGGTGTTTTAATGGTAATATTTCCAAAGAAACCCCAATATTTGCTGCAATAATTGGCTAAATAAGGGCAAAATGTAAACAACCCAATACTGGAGCAGTATTTCATGCCAGTATTGCGCCAATGTGCCAATATTGCTCCGAGATGTGGCCAATATTGGCCATTGGCCCAATATTGTTTGGCTACTGGAGAAATTGCCAATTATTTGGAATTCATTTTCATCTATCTCATTCATTTAGTTTCATGTTCGCCTAAAGCAGCATAAAAATGAAGTTTACTCAAAAGGTGGTTTAACCTTTATGTCCTGAATTAAAATCCAGAAATTTGCTCCTCTTGAATTATTATCTTCGTCGATATCTGAAGATATCCAAAACAACTTACGTAATAACAATTTAATTTTTAGATTGGGTTTAAAAAAAATTATTTAATAAATCGATTAGTTAGAGGATTCTTTTGTAAAATATTTACAAGAATAATTAGATTAATTAACAGATAATGCAGTAATGGAAACCTTATAACTCTTACAATGACAAATAAATGCATTGTTATCCTATCTGTAACTGAAAAGTGTTTTGTAGTTGCAAATTTATTGGAATGCATTTTTTAGGATTTCGTTCATCTGATGAAACCTTATTCGTCTATCCTCTGTCTATCTGTCAGTCTGCCATTCACAGAATCCTTGCATAAAAAATATATAAGTCAGAGAGTTAAAATTCTGTGTGCTTACAGATGAATTCCTCTTGTTACACAACAAATCATAAAATTTTGAAAAATAGTGTCATTTTAACTAGGATATTTTTTAATGTCACCTGTTCATTTTTTGTTATTGTTTTTCTTGCACGCAAGTTTAAATCGACATAAAAATTATTAGGTATGTAACACAAATTAATGGATTAAATAAATCACGTTAAAAACGCTCTTTTTTGTTTTTATTTCATCATATTATATCATATTTATCATCTATTTTGACACACAAAGAGAAATATTTTCTTTCACAATTATTGAATTCCTATTCATTTAAATTACTAGCCGCGTCTAGTGACCAGTTAGAATAGTGGATAATTTCCAGGAGGCACATTCCTAAATATAATGGTGCGGCCATTTATGCAAGGAAAGATTAATTTTCTATTGGAAATTTTCGTTTGTTAATTTAATGATAAAGTGTTTTGAAGGAGATATTAAACGAAACCCTCTGTGCGATCTGCGATCACACTTACTCATTTGTTTACTAGCGTAAAAGCCGATTGTATATCACTGAGAAAATAACTACATTAAAAAATATTTAGCTACGTCTGTTTTTAGTACTTTCGAACAAAATTGGAAAATGCTTGTGCCTATCCGCCTGGCCACGCTCTAATTTCCATAAATATACTCGAATTTTCATGCAATTCTTTAAGCTTATTTAGGGTCACCAAAGCATGCTTGGTATTGCATATGAAGTATGTATGATAAAGGGTTCACTTAAATGGAACACTCAAAAGAATTCGATTATGTAATGATATATGTGGAAAAATCGTTCGGAGTGTATTTTAATGACATTTTGCTATTTCAAATGCATCGAAACTGACATAAATTAGTGAATTTCACTAGGATCAAGTTAAAACAGAACATTTATAGCATTTTTAAGTTACAGAGACACACAAAAGAATTCGATTACATTATGGTATATGGGGAATAATCGTTTGGACAGTATTTTAATGACATTACGCTGTTTCAAGTGAATTGAAAATAACATAAATAACTGAATTTAATTCGATAATATAACAACATAATATTTATAGCATTTTTTTATTAATTTACAGGGACACACAAAAGAAATCGGTTACAGTACTGTCTTTGCATAATAATTGCTGGATAGTACGTTTTAAAATTCGGTATGCGCTTTTAGATTTAATTAGTTTTTTACAAATTACTTTTTATATATAAATTCTATACCTCATATACAAGGGTCCCTAAAAGTATTCGCATACCATTCTCCTAACTAGAGAAAATTCCTGAAGGGGAATTTCCAACTGTAATATATGTATCTCTTAAATTAACTAAATTTTGGAATGCATGTTGCCAATAGATACAAACTTGTACATCTTATAGAGGGTTGATAAAAAATTCGTACAATTTTCCGATTGTAGAAGGGAACGGCTGAAATTCGGTTTTGAAATGCATAATACATTTTCATATGGTGAAACAAGACCTAATATTTTTAATCGGTACAGTTTTGTTACATTATTCTGAATATGTTAGAAAGTGCTTCATAATCTATGCTTGAAGCATGTTTTTCTCTTTATTGTTTTGTACTTATGATCCAGCAAAGTATTTTATACGAAAGGTACCCTATACTTTTATTAGTAGAAGAATTATAAATAAATTTTATATTGTGTTGTCTTTAATAAGACTTAAAAGTCTCGTCGGAGCATAAATGTTTAAATAATAGTTTTTTATAATTATACTTAGCAGTATAATTTTTTCTAATAAAATAGGGACACAAATACTACTTGGCATATTTTAAGAATTATAAGAGTAAAGCCTCGTATTTTTTTAGCTGCTTAAAAAAAAAGATGTCGACTGACTGCATTTCTTCAATGCAATGAGCTTAATCATGGAATGACATTTGATGTTATTTTTAAACTAGTCAAATGTGCCTTAGTAATAATAATCTTAAGATTATCTGAAGAAATCACTTTCTACAGAAATTCTACAGAAATTTGAAGAAAATTTGCAAACCTAGCTTTATCTTTAAAATATCTGCAGAATTTTTTAAGATATTCTTAAAAATATCTGCATAATGGGCCAAAAACCTTCGGATTTCACACAGATTTTGGGCCAAAAAGCTATAGATTTTCTACAGACTTTTTTTAGTGGAGTGGTAATCCCAAAACTTTCTTCTAACTCATACATGTTACTGCTTTCTAAAAAAATACAATATATCAGCGCCACCGGTTAGGTGATTCACACCAAAATCTAGTCACTAGTCAACAACAAGTTATGTCAACTTCTAAATGAATCTGCAGTTTGGTTTGATGAGTATACGTGCATTAGTTTCTGAGATAAAGCTATTGCGATAATCTTAAAAAATTCTGCTTAACAGCGCACCTATTGGCGTATGCACCAAAAACTAAACCGTATCAATTTTTATCGGGTACTAGATGAATCTGAAGTTTGAAGAAAATAAACACATTAGTTCTTGAGATACAGCTATTGCGAAATTGTGAAAAATGCACCATAGCAGTGCCACTTGTTGAGTGATTTAGGCCAAAAACTAAAAAAAACTAACAAAATCAGGGAACAACTGAACCTGAAGTTTGATGAATATTTGTGATTTTAGTTCCTGAGATAGAGCTTTTGCGATAATCATGCAATCATGAAAATAATACAGCATTTTAGCACCACCTCATGAGCGATTTGATCCAAGAAGTAGTCAGCATCAAATTATATCAAGAATTAACTGAATCTAAAGTTTTATAAAAAAAAAAAAAAAAAAAAAAAAAAAAAAAAAAAAAAATCCATTATTTTTTTAGATATAACTATTGTGGAAATCATGATTAATGCAACATAGGTGTGTGTCATCTGTTGAGTGATATACACCAAAACCTAATCAGCTTGAGTTTATATCAAGCTCTAACAAGCTTGGGAAATTCCACGCATTACTTCTTGACATAAAGTGCCCACATTTTTTTTTTCCACATGCATACGTACAAATTGACAGACTGACAGAGAGACAGACAGACAGACTCACTTAAGGCATTTCTAAAAATCATCAAATCGTGTTCAAGACCTTCCAAAGCATATAAATCTATCGAAAACCGGAAATCGAAATTTTTTCACGAATGCAATACTTTCTTTTTGTAAAAATAGAAGAAAGTAAAAAGTATCCTTTTCAGATGTAAATTAATTACATTTTATTTTTTAGCTGCTAAATTGCAAAGTCTTCCATTACAATACAAGCGCACTAATCAACATGAAAAGACATTTGAATTAATTATAATGGACAAGAGTTTTAAAAGTTTACTAAGTTTCTCGTATTGATATTTCATTAAAATTCGGACGAAAACAAAACGGGAGAAAATGAGAAACATAGTATTCGAATCTTATTCCAGAAAAAAATATATATATCTGACATAAAACTTGGCATATTATTATCAGCAAATCTACATACAATAAATAGAAACTTCAATCAATTAAAATAAGATGTAACAAATTGATTGTTTTTAAAACTATAATTTGATGCGAGTTTTAGATATACCTTATTATTCAAATTTACTAAAAGATTTTATGCAAAAATTAATCGACATTTTCGTAACAAGACAAGCTACAGATATGCCAAAAGAAAGAAATTTACTCACTGTTCGTAAATTTTTAATAATTACGCAATTTTCCAAGTAGGTGTAAAAATAGCAGAAGAGAAAATTTGAAATACAGTGGTGTTTGGACTTCAATTTTAAGTAATACATTTTGCAAAATACAAAAAAATTATTTAGATAAAGGTAGTTACATTTTTACTACCATAATCAAAACTAGGACTTCAAGGAATACGAATTAAAAATTCCATAAAATGTTGGGCATTCATGTAAACCACTCATTTTTTTTTAATTCTATGAAAATAAAATAGGCACAAAAACCAAAAGATTCTACAAAATGCTTAATTCATAATATCAAGCAGTTCTTTTGTAAGTTCGAAAGCGTATTTAAAAGTCCAAAATCATTAATGCCATTGAACTGTATTTGGGCATGTTTTTATAACAGCTGATGTCTAACCACTTTTATTACAGTCATCCAGACATACGTTATTGCTTTTCGAATATATCTGCAATACATGTAAAGGATAAAATAGAAAAATCTTTAATTTTTAAAATTATAATTCTTTAAAAATATCTTCCTCCTTTTCTCTCGGCCCATCCCTGAATACATTGATGTTTTTTTTCCTAATTTTGAAAATGGTAATTTTTAGATATATGTTAGTTTTATATAAAAAAAAATCTTCTATTAATCTTTCCAAAAAAGCATATCTTGTATTTAATAAAAATTTATATATATATATATACTATCGCATAGTGTGGCATTTGGTCTTATTTTAATTTATATTTGCCTTAAAAAAAGAATTTTTCATACTTATTTCTGATATTGCAGTTTATGTCCCACATTATATATTAATAGTCACTCGAAATTGAAATATCATTCTTCAAACTTAATTTTCTTTCTTTTTTAAAATATTATTAAATTTTGATTCAAATATTTATGTAAGAAGATTGTCCGTTTTATCTATTGAAATTCAAAAGTTATAAGAGGATTAATGCCAAGACAATTAATTTGATGTATAATAATCCCTAACGAAAGTTAATTACGAATTATTTTTATTCCATACGAATCTAAAGTAACTATTACTTTAAGTTTAAATAAGCTCAAGTATATACACTAAAATATCTTATGAAAAGCTTAAAGTTATTTAAGAAGACAGTAAAAGGAAAGAAATAAGAAAAGAAAAGTTCAGAATATCAAAGCTTAATTCAGTCGTATTTTTAAAACTTACAATAAGATACATTATAATTGAAGAGAAGTTGAAACACTTTAAAAACAAAAGGTCTAACTTAAAATAAAATTGCGTGTAGTAATTCCAATAACCATTTCATTTTTATAAGACTGGCAAATTAACCTTTAGAGAGATTGTCTTATTTTAATACTTAGTTTAGCATCCAATTTTAGATAATTATTTAGATTAGAAAGTTATTTTTGATAATAAAAAGTATGATTTGACGAAATGTAATTCACCTAATGTATATTAATATTTAGAGCATACTTAAATTGAATACTAAATAACATGAAAGATCTTAAGATAAGTATTTTATTAAAGGTAGATAAACATTTTTTTTAATCTTCAAAAATAAGAATCTCTATAACTCGTTTTTAACCCTTTATAACAGGTGTTAATGAAATCGGTATGTCTGTCTGCCGTCTGTTTGCTCTCTAACTCACGTAAATATACGCTGATTTTCATGCAACTGAAATATGTGAAGGATGCTTACCATGTTCTATATAATATGTAAAGAGTGTAGCATTTGCAGTTCATTTACAGGGACACTCAAGAAAATTATATAACATTAGGGTCGTTTAGAGAGTATTTTAATGAGATTCACACTATGAAACGCTATTTCAAATTTATTTAAACTGCTATAAATGACTGAATATAATTGCAAGATGATTACGATAGAATATATTATTCATAGTATTTGTCGTTCATTTACAGGAACATACAGAGAAATCAATTACTATCATTGAGTAATTAATGCTGGAAGTACGTTTTCAGTTTCGGTATTGCTTTTAAATTTAATTATTTTTTTATGTTATGCGTTATATATAAACTCTGTACTTTGTGTACAGGGCTGCACAAAAGAATTCGAGTACCATTCTTCTTATTGGCGAAAATTTCTGAAGAGCAAATTGCTGAATTGTATTGCTATTCAATTGAGGTATTTATTTCCAAACTATAAATTTTGCATGCATGTAATTAATATATATAAATATATGTAATGTATACAGGGATCTCAAAGAATTCGGATAATTTTCCGATTGTAGATGGAATTTTCTAAAATTGGATTTTCAAATGTGTCATGCATTTCCATATAGTTCAATTAAACATATTGTTTCGATGTATTAAACGCCGCAGTTTTGTTAATTATTCTGAATGCGTTAGAAATTGCTTTATCATCTACGCTTAACGCATTTTTTTTAATTATATGCTTTTTTTTTTTAGATATTATATTTAAATTAGCTTCAGTACCGTCATTTTCAATTGTTCAATTTTCCTATAAATCTGATACAACTTTGAAAAGTTTATAACAGTTGATTGCTACATCTAGAGTTTTTTTGTCAACCATGTTCGCAGTATTAGTTTTATAACAACATTTCCTGTATTTTTTTTTCTTTAAACATAAAAAACAATCGCTTGATTAGCTATTTGGCTACTTGTCACATTAAGAATATTAGAAAAGTTTACGTGCTTACACGTGAAAATGATTTTGCGAATATTTCAGAAAATAGCTGCGTTAGAATTTAAGAACTCTTAAAAAGAAAAAAGATCATATGATTTTAATTTAGATAAATAATAAGAGAAGTTTGGATATTATAGAATACCATTTTAATTTTTATTTGTATGAACAACATAAAATAATGTGATACATTATAAGTTAGCAAAAAACATACTTCGATTATTTCTTAACACATTTCTAATGCACTTGAAAAGAAGAAAAAAATATCAATATATTTAGCTTTAAAAAAAAAGCAATTACACGTTAGGTAATAGCAACCAGTCAAGTAACATGGAATAGGGTTAGAAGGAATATCAAAATTGAACGACACTCCCTGATTTAAGAAAATAACTAAAACTATTTAGTGAGTAAATCTTAGTACATCCTCTATAAAACACCAGGATCTTTGAAAAAATTGTTTTAATTTTTAAACTCATATTGAAACAGTTTTATTGCTGATATTCCGTGTTATCCGATACACCACCTTACAAAACTTCACCTATTTACTTGTCAACAAGTTTGCATAGAGGGAAAACTGATTAACACATCAATAAATATAACTGTTCAAATTTATACTGAACTTGATTAACATAACTGACAATAAGATTTTATAATTAATACGAATTTTGTAACATTTACCTGCAAAAAAATAAAACTGCAAAAATTGATGATTAGTTTTTATTTGGCCACGTTGCTCCAACAACAGATATTTAATCGGAACTGAGTGCAATGTCTTAAGGGAAATAAGAAATTATATGGCAGATTTACGCTTGGCTGTAACAACATAACCACCAGACATTAAAGTATTTCACATTTCTCGACCGCTTCATAATACTTTAACTTCCAGCATATACAATTAAAATAATTTTTTTACTGAAATACAACTTTCAGATAACTTTAATATTATATTTTATGATCAGTTCCCATAATGGCAATGTTTATTTCGATTGCATAAGTTTTTTTTATCACACTCACAAGGATAGGTCGTTTTGCAGTTTTTCTGTATCTTATAGACTTTAGGCCAGAAGTTGCAAACTTTTATTGACCACCTTCCACCAAAACATTCATAAAATCATGATCTTCCTGTCTCTGTAACATAAGACTTTTATTATTTTAAAATTGAACTCTATTTAAGCATAAAGAGGACTTAACAATGACTCACTTTCTTTTAACTTGTCAAAGATATTATCTCCTGCCACAAATGTATTTTTATGTAATTATATAAATGTAATGAAGCATTTATACATCGTTATCTTTGGGTCAAAATAGATCCTATATTTTCTAACTTACCACAGTGTTAAAAAGAGTGTCACATAGTCTGCATTTTCACCTTGTGTCTTGAAGAGACTTTCACATTTAGCACTGAAATTTGAAACATTGTCGTATTTTATAATTTATTTCTATCATTCATCAAGATTTCGATCAAAAGCTTTGGATGCAATTTTTTAATGTATAAAACCTTGCACAAAAATATTTCATGATTTATTTATTTATTTTCAATCGGTTTTTCAAGAGCTATTATTCCGCATCACAACACTTTTTCTCTTATTTCCTTTTTCTAACATTGTTAGTTGTGTGTCAAGTAACATCTGATTTTAAAGTTTAAAATACATATGCCATGATGTCAATCTATTTAACGCGTAGGGTGCTAGCACTAGAGAAGTAGATATTTACTAATTACCCATTTCCCTTTCTAACGCCTATGAAAATTTATAAACTTTATAAAGTTGATAGAATTTGGTAACATATTTCAAATATTATTTAGATTAAATATATTTAAGATAGGCAAATTTTTATATACTTTTAAGTCGTTTCACGTGTAAAATTTTTTTAGTATATCATCTAGTAGAGCAAATAGAAATAAAAAGCTCATTTAATAAAAGCGTTTCAAAAAACTCTAAATTATAATACTCAGGAAAAGTATAGACATTTTTAATCATAAAAAAGACGTCAAAGTGTTGTAAAGATTAGTTGTTTATTTAAACATTTTGGTTTTGATTATATTTTAAATTTTGATTGCAAATAATCTTTTAAATGCTATAAAAATCGGATTTTTTAAATTTTGCTTTTTTATTTTTGGTCTACTGAAACCATAAAAGAAATTGATAGCGAATGACTGAGTAAAAAATTAGGAATTACCCCCCCCCCCCCCCACACACACACACATACATACACTAAAATGTGAAATTTCCAATGATTCGTAAGAAAGCTATTGAAATGAACAAGAAACTAACAGGTAATCCCGATTTTAAAGCGATTTTCAGCTGGCTTATGCGTATTAAATTCAGGCATGGAATTAAAGATTTAAACATGCAAAGTGAAAAACTGTCGGCTTAAGCTGAATATCTGAGCTATTCAAAGATTCTTTTTAAAAAAATGGTTGATACAGAAGGCTAAAAAAAAATCTGTATAATGCAGATGAAACGTCTTTGTGTTGGAAGAAAATGCCAACAAAATCCCTAGTTTCTGAAAAGGAAATGTCAGCACCTGGCTTCAAGACAAGCAAATCACGCATCATTGCTCTGTTATGTGGGAATGTATTGAATCACACAGGCTTAATTTACTTCTCATAGGAAAATTTAAAAATCCGCCTTGCTATGAGGAGATAAAATAAATTGCCAGTCATTACAAGAATCAGAAGAATTCGAAGTTGGCTACATGCATTTTGTAGATGGTACGACAATTTAATACTTATTTATTCCTCGAGGCAAAAAGCATCAGCGTGCAAATGGAAATTCTGGAGATGTTTTGTTTTTCATTGATAATGCCCCAAGTCATCCATCATATCTTTCACCGGAAAGAGAAAACGGCAAATTTAACGTAGCTTTTTTCCTTCAAACATAACTTCTTCGAACGTCATCAAACCAATGAATTAGGGTGTTATGGAAGCCTTCAAACATTAATACAGAAATAGCATTGATATGCATGACTCTATTGAGGCAAGACAATGAAAATAGTATTTAACAACCGTACAAAGAAATCAATTTGAAAGATGCTGTCTACATGGCAGTAGAAGTTTGAACCTCCGTCAAGGACACTACCGTTGCTAAGGCTTGGAAAAAGCTTCTTTCATCCCATAACCCACCCACTGCATCTGAAGAACCATCAAACAGCTAATTTGTGCCAGAACTGGGTGCGTTTATTCACGATTTTTTTAGGATTTGAATATTGTAATCAGGAAATTTGAAGATTGTTCCAGGGAAACATTCCGTAATGGCTTGAATGTGATTTTGGTGGCCACCATCTGTTAATGGACAATGAATTCCTTGCTACTGCATTGAAGATCAAAGCCTTTCAGAAGACCATGATGACGAAGAGAACTGTAATGTCGAAAAGGAAGGTGAACAAGTGAGCAAATGTGATCGCAAATCGCACAGAAGATTTCGTTTGATATTTCTTTAAAAACAACTAATCCTTTAATTAATAAATCCGAATTGCTAATTTATAATTAGGACTTCCCTCTGATGGATTAGTCTGGGCGATATTACTGAGAACATAGATTTAATAATAACGCACGAAAAGTAAAGAAAGTGAGATGCTACCTTTAATTGGCCATAAACTTCGATAAATTGAAATGATGAAAATAAGCAAATTGAATCGTAAAATTACAGAATCTTCTATATAAATTTATATACACTGTTTAAAACAAGTGGGCAAGTGTGATCACAGGCCGCACAGAGGATTTCGTTTAATATCTTCTTAAAAACACTTTATCATTAAATTAACAAAGGGAGATTAAATTGGTCACCGGCTAGTAATTTAAATGAATAGGAATTTAAATTTAATTAAAAAAAATATTTAACTTCGCGTGTCGAAATCGATGATAAATATGATGAAATAAAAACAAATAAGCGCGTTTTTCACGTGATTTATTTAATTCATTAATTTATGTTACATACATAATAATTTTTATATCTATTTAAACTCGAGTGCAACAATTAGAAGAAGAAGAAAGCAAAAAAAAAAGTGAACTGATGATATTAAAAAATTATTTAAATTAAAATAATAGTGAACTCTCTGACTTATAAGACTTTTGAGTACGGATTCTGTGACAGACAGGTAGACAGGGGACAGAGACGAATAGGGTGTCTTCAGATGAACGAAACCCAAAAAAGACCACCCACTGAGGAAGCTTTTCGATGTCGAGAGACAGCCTTGAAGAGGCTCTAGCAATAAGAAGAGTGTGATTCGGTACTATTGCTTTCAATATAATCTATAAGAGATTTAGCAGCAAGATAAAGAGTTTTCTCTCTGAAGGAAAAAAAAAATAGGACTCCTTTTTTCAAAATGTAATCTACAATACTGTACTGTTGATTTCCTGCAGTTTTCTCTGACCACTTTGTTCCTTGAGAATTTATTCCTTTTTTCTTGTAGTAAAAAATATATACACATTTTATTTATTGAACAACATAAATCTGATTTGTGTGCTCGACATGAAGCCTGCTTATAAATCATCGTCAATATTACACGGACGAGACAGTACAAGGAAATATTACAACACAAGAGATATGCACGCGGGAGCTCCACAGAAACAGTGCGCGCAATGGAGCCAGTGGGATTCGAACACACAATCGAATTCCTACACTCGAAGGCGATTAGCGACGTGGTGCTTTGAACACTCGCTCATAGAGGCCTCTATACATGTTTGTGTTTATTATCACTGTTTATTTGTTTTATTACATTTATATTACCCTAGTATGATTTTCTGAAAATGATTGGTTATCCGAACACCTACGGTCACATATTAGTTCGGATAATCAATGCTCCATTTTACTTTTACGAAAAATTACGAAAAAAAAACTTAAGTAAATGAGCAAATCCAAAGCAAAATAATAAATAAATAAATAAATAAAATAAAATAAATAAAAATTCGGAATTATAGAATTACCTTTCTTTAACGCTAAGTTAATAATTAAAAAGTAAAAAAAAAAAAATAATAAAATGAAATGAAGATAAAAACTTTTAAAAATTAATTTATATCCATGCAACACTTATATATATCTATATGCGTGTGCGTGTGTTATATTTAACACTTTTAACATCACAAAATATTTTTAATATTAAAATCTGTTCTTTTATTTACCTCGAAATGATATACATTAAACTTAATATTCAATCTCAGTTAACGAAATTTTCATTTTGAAATCTTGAAATTAAATACTGCACATCTATCTCGTCTCTGCAAATTAAACAAATTATGTGAATATCTCTTCCGTTCATTATTTCTAATCATACGAAGCTACAGGTACAATTATTCGATCTCTGATGACAATGGCTTCATTTAAGTTTTACAATAGAAATATAATTATTCGAGTATCATTTCCGAAAACTAATTAAACATAGTTTACCATGAGCTTACTGTATTAAGATCTTATGTTACATTTCCTCTGAAATACTTTGCGATCGATCGGCTGTTTGAGAAATATACTTTAATGTGTTAATTTATAATGAAAATACACAAACAAATCTAGTTTAGCTCCGACTTTCAAATGTTTTGTAACTATGAATCTTTTTTGGAATGCTGGTTATTTTGAGGGACAAGCTTTTTAGCAATTGTAGAACATATTAAGTTTATGCTTAAAATGTATTTCAGCTGTTAATATATATATATGTGGGAATAAAGTATGAAGTATTACGCAATCAAAGATAATAAACTCAATGATTTAATGAGCGTGATATAACAAGTGAGACTCATGCGATGATGCGTGGAGAGAACGAGGTGTTCTATAGATTTTCAGCGATGGCAATTTGGGTGGATTTTTAATGCAAAGCTCAGGGAAGCTTGTTTATGCTGAATATTATTCGGTTCTACTGTTATATTTCAATGTTACGTGTATATTTTATGTCTATTAAACCTTTTTATATTTTGAAGAATATCAGTTTTGCTTAAATCATAAGTTAATCACTTAAAATCCCACACACATATATATATATACTGGTGCTTTAAGGTAAACGCACCAGTAGTGGGCCACTTAAGGACATTTGTCAAATCATTATTAATGTATTACTGAATTCCAAAAAATATATATATATTTTTAGCCAAGTCCTTACCTTCATGTATCAGAATGAACATTCAAATTTTAAAAATATATTCTTTAGAAAAAATGAAAAATAAAATATGTTACCTTCTTTTATGCTCCAGTAGTGGGCATAAGTAAATTTCTGATGCTCCAGTAGTGTGCCACTCTATTTTTGAGTTTAATGTGTACTGTACAGAGGTTATAACTTTTTTTTTTTTACATTTCTACACTTAAATATACACAATAATGAAATCATATTTAGAAGTTTTGATGGTTACGTAAGATAATTTCAGCTTTTCTTTAATTTTTTTGAACAGTCTGTAATATTTTATAACTTAATATATATATATATATATATATATATAAATATATATATATATAAATATATATATATATATATATATATATATATATATATATATATATATATATATATATATATATTCGCCTTATTTGTTACTTTGCTGTAGTGATAAATAATAAGATATACATAATAAAAAGGGTAATTAAATACTAAAATGATTGCAAAACTATATTATATTTATAAAAAAGAAAAGAAAGGAAAGAAAAAAGAAAAAAAAACAATGTGAGTGGGATTTAAATTTAACTGCATTTATTTTTCTTTTACAGCCATTTTTTACAAAAAGAATATAAAAGTTGACGATCTGTTTGTCTGAGATCTGGTTGTGGTACCACTCCATCTATATCGGAAGAATTTATGCTAAAGACATCATTTTCCTTAATGACAAAGTTTTTTTTATTTCGAGTTGACTTCAGTCCTTGAACAAATATTACTGTTTCTTTAATTTCTTGAATTACACACAAATACATACATTTTACTGTATTTCTTTTTCTTCCGATTATTGAGACAAGTATAAATTGTCCCTCTTTCACTTCAGATTCTTCTGGGATATAGTAGTAAGCCACCTGGCCCACTAATGGAACAACAAATTGAAATTTCATGACCCAGAAGTGGGTTACCCCTCAAACTTAATAATATGTTAGTTTTATAATTTTTAAACATAAGGAATAAAGTATTCATTTATACAGTGTATTAGAAATGTGACATTTTAATATAAAATACAATATACTTTAAAAGAAAAAATATTGAATGAAAACTTACCTCTGAAGGAAAGCAGTAAAAATGAGTCACAAAATCCTTGTATTTTAAGACTGGAAGAAAGACACCCTTCCAGCTCAAAGACTATCAGAATACTGAAGTTGTCCCTTTCTCTGATAACAGATAAGGGTTCCAGCCAATCAGCAGTTAGTTTGTTATCTGACAGAAGTGACTAGAAAAATTGTTTTTCAATTTTGAAAACTGGTTGCCCACTATTGGAACATGACCACTACTGGTACACTCACCTTATATTATGCACTTAACATGAAATTATTTAATAAAAATGTTTTAAGCTAATCTTCAATTCGATATGAAAAATCATATTGATAGAGTGACTACGGTTTAATATCGGTCTTTAATTAGGGCGAGACAGCTTGGTAACTGTTATTTATAAAACAACTTGCTGACCAGCCCAGCATTGCCCGGACCCGTTATCAATGATACTTAAATAAGCCACAAATTTCTAAGATCTTATAGCTTTAATTCTATTTTGTCTAAATTTATACTTTTAAATAAAAAAAAAATCGCAAAAAAATATTGAATTGAAGGTACATGCTATTTTTTACATAAATTTCATTTTTGTAATCTGTGTGTACCAAAAGTGAGAGAACTCGTAACAAAACACCCAGATTTTTAGGGATTTCATCGACATTTTCACACTATTTATTTTGTAAAAAAATATTTCTATCCGTCTGAACATTTAAACATTTTTGTAGGAGATGTAAATCTGGTCTGCTTAAATGCTCTATAAATATTGTGTTAATATAAGGGCGTTGACTAAAACAAGAGATTAAAAAATTTACTTAAACTAGTAAATCTGCAGATAAGGAGACTCAACGTCAGTTCTGCAATTTTTCTACTTTAATCTAATTTTATATCAAATTCAATCTTCAACAATCTGTATTTTTTAACACATAAATATTCATAAGTATATAAAACTCTTAGAGGTTTTCAATAGAAATAAATAATAGAAGAAAATATCAAATAGCAATATTTATTTAAACCCAATCTTTTATAAATTATATCTAATTTATAATAGAGTTTTTCTAAATTTTGTTTGGGAAAACAGTTTTTATATTGATAGACTCATAACTCAAATGAAAATACACTGCCGGCAATTATTATTTATAGGTCCAATTATTGCTTATTTTCTCTTATAAGCTTTTTTTCTATCTTCTATGTGTCCCTGTAAATGAGTTCACCACATTAAATTAAATGTTCCACGTTAATTAAATGTTCCTTGAGCACCACCTTCTATCTTGTTGCAAACTTTAGTAATGTATATCAATTTCAGAATATTTAAAATATTAAAATACACAGCAAACGATTTCCCCCGTAGATCTTAATACAAGGAATTCTTTTGAGTGGCCCGGTAAATGAACTGGTAATGATTCACACTTCATAAAAACAATAAGACATTTTTCATATAAAGATTCATTCATTTCATTTCATTTTTCACATAAAGATATTTTTCTTTCCGTTTGTAGGATTTTTACACTCGAATTAAATTTAAATGATAAAGGCTAAAATTTAAACAAACTTATGAACTAAGTGTGAATTAGATATTAAAAGAGGAACATACTTTCAACATTTTCAATTCCAAGCAAATCACTGAAAGACAAGAGCTTTAACCTTTAATTAATCTTCAACTTTATGCTCGATGAATCTTATTAATGTTATACTCTAAGTTTCTAAGTGTTCGAAATACTTTTGACTTAACTTACATTCTCTTCAAACGTCCATAGCATTAACTTTAATTTTAAGTTAATGCGAAGATGTTTATTTACTTTAAATAATTAATCCGTAGAAACTGCCATCATTAACAATCTATGGCAAATTGATATACTAGTTCATTTTAGCTCAAATAAAAATACAAATTTTTGTAGTTGAAAATTCAATTTTTTAACAATTAATAATCGATTTTTTTGCATTTTACATTTATTTAAAAATTCTCTCTTCTCTTTTTAGAAATATAATATTTTTCGAATAATTTGTTATAAATAATAAAATGTGAATGTATATGGCAGGGCAGTGTGATTATTGCACTAATTTATGCACGCATCAGCAGATATATTATTGGTGATGAATAAATAGCATAGACGTCCTAAGAATCCGTATGAGATATTGTAACTGTTCTCAGATGCTTCATATTTAAATCCCTAAATTTTAAGTATCATCATTAGTTATTTTATATTTATGGACAATTGTGTACCGTTATGCATGAAAAAAAAGGAAAAAGTAAGAAAGAGAGAAGAAAAAGAAAGAAAAGAAAACGAAATATCCCTTCGCCTCTTTTATAAAGCTCCAAAAGCAAGTATCACATGGATCTAACCAGTGGCGCAGCCAAAGGGATGATTTTGGGGTTAAAGCCCCTCCCAGGGCTAAGAAAGATCGCTATAATTGTTGCTTATATGACTCAAAACCAAATTTAATATATTTAAATGTTTTGACGCTTTCGGAATCCGCCATTTTATTGAATCAGATTTTATATAATGAAATGATTCAACTAAATGGCAAAAAATCTTCTTAAAATTGTGAAAGTGCATATTACATGGATTAGTTAAGTAAAAATTGGTTATTTGAACTAAATCACTTTTCTGAGACGTATTATGCTAAAAAAAATTTTGATTTCCTGCCAGAACCGAATTCTGGCTGCACCAGTGGATCTAACGGTTTTTAGTCCAGCAATAACACTTTATGTCCAGGAATCTCTATTTTACTGCAGGCTGTGAAAACAAAGTAGTATTTGCTCATACGCTTATCTAAAACCAGAGCCGTCCTTAGGGGTGTGCGACAGATGCGGCCGCATATTACCTCGCGCCTAGAGAGGCTTCGCTATTGGACACAAAATATTATTTCTTTAATAAAAAAAAGTGAAAGTATAATAGAATAATCATTGGTATAAATATAGGATTTTAGTTAAGAAAAATAGTGTTCTTGACATAAAATATAGCCTATGCTGGGAGCCTAGCCTATGCTTCTATGCCTCCATTACTTTTGAGATTGATTCAGTAGTTCCAGAAATTATCCCTACAAACACACAAACAAATGCTATTCCTTTATAATAGTTAAGGATCTGAATTTGGCTCTCTTGGACATTGTATATAGATGAAAACCTTTTTTTTTTTTTTTATTGATAGTATACATTAGATTATGTTACATATAATCTGAAAGAAAAGGGCCTCGCAAAATCCTGGCACCGGGCCTCTCTTTAAGCTGTCCTCTATATGGACGGCTCTGTCTGAAACTGCTTGAGTAACCCACTATTTGTGATTTTGAACAAACATTCCGTTTACAGTTGATACTATTAAAATTTATAACTAGGCCATTTTTTATAACACTACTATATAATTTTGTATGAATAAAAGAGGCATAGAGATCATTTCCACGTTGGAAGCGATACAAAATCTTAATTTTTCACTACAAACACTTAGCTTTAACATCATAATTTGGTTCTTCGGTAAATTTCACTTTCGGATACTAAAGCAAAACCATTCGGTGAAGAAATTCGGCTGCTATGCAGATGTAAAGTTTTGAATGCCTAATGTTAATTCACTTTTAATAGCTCCAAAACAAACTGAAATGTGGGTAATTTTCTAAGCATAAATCAAACTTTACTTAACTGAATAAATTGAAACTTTAAATTCGGTTTTTTGAAACTTCTATTAGATTTTGTTTAATTAATTTGTAAGTTATAATGCACATTTTTTAAAAATTCTTTCATAATGCGTGAATTATATAAAAAGTAGGTTTTAGTATTGAAAATTTTAAAGTTCGAGTCTCTTTCAATATTGAGATGACCGCGTAAACTTCCTCTTTTCATACATGATTACAAAATACACAGTTCCTTATCAAATGATGTCGCACACCCCTAAGTCAAATAATAATTGCATAAATATTACATAGTACATGTTTCTGCTAGTGTCAAAAATAAATTACTAAATGCTTCATTAACAGTTATATGCAATATTATAAAAAATATTTTTAAAAGTCTGTTGACACAGCTTAGAAAAAATAAAATCAGACCAGATACGACACGTCCGATCTGCTGAATAAAAAGTACGCACGACCATGTCCATCATTAGATTAGTGAAATAGCGGGAGGCGGCAACACAGACAATCGAGTTCACGGCTGAAATTCCCTAAATAATTGAAACTCAATTCGCATATTAAAATACAACTGGTCTGCCAAGTCATATTTTGGCGGAAAACAATTGAAAATTCAATTTTAGCGATTGAATCGTAAATTTAGATCTGTGTTTTTCTGTTCCCAGTCTTCCATGTTTTCAAACAAGTGCGGAAATAAACAATGGTAAACCTACGAGTCAACTGGTAAAATCGGATTTTCAGGTGTTTTCCATCAAGTATGAATTAGAAGACCGATTATTTTAATATACGATACGAATTTTCATTAATTCTGGTATTTCAACCGTGAACTCTATGAGGAGATTGTTTATGCTGCCGCTTCCAAATCTAAAAAAACCGGCCTTATTTACCAATCAAACCCCCATCAGCTCCAAATTGTTGCAATTGCCGAATAATTCTCCCATCGCTCGTCACTACTTTAATATTTCCTGTCATGAAAATTGATAAAATTTGAATTGAGGTTTTAGCTTCTAAGTAAGACATTCAATTAAAAAAAAATCTCGACTGTAATCGATGACTGTCTCAATTGCAGCTTTCTATGATGGCGATTGTTACCAATTGTTGAATTATCGAGCAATCACCCAGTACTAATCACTATTGAGAAAACATATTCATTTGTAACAAATAAACACATGATTACTTGCTCTTTCAAAATTTCGTTAGTCAATTTTGTTGGTCTTTTATTTTCATTGCCAATGTTTCTACAGTTTACATAAAAGATCTCAGTATTTTAAATGATCAAAGTCACATTGATTTTAATGAAGACGTCATTACAACACGTTGAATAGTTGTTGCTTGCGCAAATTATTTGTAGCTGAAAGTTTCCCATCGCTTAGGTAATGTGATCGAAATTTTATCCAATATAGCTTGGAAATAGTAAAATCGAAATGCGGCACACGTGACCTACCGTATAAAAAGTACCCACAAGAATGTCCATTCCTCAACTTAGTGAAAGAAAATCGGCCCGATCTTGTGCAAAAAGAAACAGCTTCAAAAAAACGCAAATGTTTCTAACCTTATTTACCGACAATATCTCAATCAGCTCTAAATTCTTCCAGTTGCCGAATAATGTTCTCATCTCTCGTGATTAATATAACATTTCCCGTCCTGATAATTGCAAAAATTTGCGATTGTGTTATTTTCTCCGTAAAACAATCGATTAAAGAACAACTCGTTTATACAATTTTAGAATTAACACCTGACTGCATAAATTTTTATTTTCTACGTTAGTGGTTATCATCGATTGTTAAATAATCAAACAATTACCAATTTTTAATCACCGTTACTAAAAACATATTCATTTGTAAGAGATAAACATATTATTACTCACTCTTTCAAAATTCGTTAATTAATTTTATTGGTCTTTCAGTTTTACTGAAAATGTTTCTACAATTTATTTAAACTTCTCGGTTATTTTAAATTATCAAAGCTCTACATTGATTTCCGTGAAAGCAGCATCATAACTTGTTGAATAGTTGATGATTGCTCAAATTATTTGTTTGTAGAAAGTTTCCCCTTGCTTAGGTAATCAATTATATAATACCAGAATTCTATTACTTAAAGTGAATTTGGAATTTTCCTACAGTACTAATTCAAGTATTGATATTGAAACGGAACGCTGAGTTTAGATTTAATTGTAAATTTAACTTGTGTATAAAATTTCTAAAAATATTTATATATTTATATTTCGCAATTTTATGCCATTTGTGTTTTGTAACTTGAAAGTAGAATACACAAACTGATCGTTTAAAGTTTTTGATTGATATATAGTCCATGTCTTAAATCAATAATAGGTCCCAATTTTGTACATATATTGAATTTAGTAGGAAGCATATCAATGAAATGCCAATAATGGCTAAATATTACTTTTACATTTTCAATATTTTCAATGAAATAGAGAAATATTTTGTGCCATTATTATTATAATAATAGTGTCAAAACATAAACACTGCCGTGTTGGATCGCATTTCATGTTAATATTATTAATAGAATTGAGATATAGGCAATATTCTTTTTTTTAACAGAGAAGCATTACATAAAAGTAGTCCATCATTTGAGAATATGTGATCCGCATACTTAAATATATTTCCTGAAATTGCTTACAAACTGACATCTAGGACGTTTTTAGAACGCGCAGTTTCACATCTTTTAATTCCGATTTTTTAAAGAAACTTTCTTAGAGATTATTTATATTTTTTAAGTAAATACCATGCCAAATTAAAAGTTTCTAGGCCCTTCAGTAACACAAAAATCACATTAGTACTTTTTTTGCTCCTGTACATTAGTGGCATCTAAATAAAATGTAGTCTTTGTTGGAAAAGAGATTAACACCATCATTTTGATGCCATTATTTTTGAAATCGGTTATTAGTAATACTAAAGATTATGTTCTACAAATATACAAACAAAAAACTTTACTTTTTTATGGTGTTAGTATAAAGAGATAGATTGGTTGATTACATCATGAGTATCAATACACAGTGAAAAGTAACATAATTAAAACAGTGTATTTCAAAATCTTTTGAAATCTTTTGACTTATGGTTACTTTTTATTCTTATGTTTTTGCTTTGAATTTTTTCAAATATTTTAGTAAAATGCTTTAAAAAGAACGAAAACCTCATTAGACTTTTTGCATTTTTTTGAAAAATGTGATCATAGCACAAACACTGGAGAAAAGGCGTTTATAATTGCTTACAATAAAGCTACAGGCGGTTATGTTTTTTATATGGAGCTCATAGAAGGTTTTTATTTTGGCGATACATAATAACAATGAATACATAAATCAATTGCGCATATTTAAAAATAAAACTCTAATTAATATTATCGTCATTATTCTTATTAGTATATCAGTTTTCAACATAATTGTATTTTGCCAGATTTTTTTTCTTTCATTTAAAAAAAAAAAAAATCAGTCTTTTGAACAAATATTAGTATCCGCCACTTTTTTAACAATAGAACACGCACTTTAATTACATAATTAGGTTATAATTACACGGCTTAAAAGTAAAGTTAACTACTGAAATGAAGGAATAAAAAATTGTCATAAAAACATCTAATTTTGAAAAAATGTTAATAATAAATTTTTAAGAGCTGCCGTATTTACTTTCCTAATTTTGCATAACTTTGTAAGCTATTAAAGTTAATTATATATGCATATATATCGCCCAATCCAAAGTTGCGGGTGTGACATTTACACAACTTAAATTAGTCACCAGCAAAAATATTTTTGAGCATTGGTTTCAATTTGTATGAATTTCAATGTAGACCACTTACACATACATTTATCCAAATCTGAAAATTGTCCGATGTATCATTTATTTATAAAAAAAAAATTATTTCCACCTGTTGCGGGCGTGACATAAAATGGACATGCATTTTCATCTTTCAGTGCAAAAATGCAAAACTCTGTGAATTATGACAACTGAGTGAATTGATTTTTTTAAATATTAGACAGTAATACTTAAATAATTATTCTATGAAAAAATTAAATTGCTTACTCAATTCTTGCTTTTGTAGAAAATATTCAAAATTTCCGTTGCGGGTGTGACGCCCTGTTGCGGGTGTGATTTGTATGGCCAATAAAATTAATGACATACACAAATATATTCAAGGCAGATTTTTTTAATTAAAGAATTAAGCAATATTACAATTATAATATCAGAGAGCAAAATATCAAACAAATTTCGTTTCCAATCTTGAATTTAAAATTTCTGATGGTGGTAGCTTTTTTTGCAAAAATGCTCTTTTTTCCCTAGGATACATCTGACTGACTGGGCCAAATATACACGTTTTCTTAATTTTTTTTTCAAACATTCTAATTCTATATCATCACAATCCATTTGTCTTATTTGTCCGTCAAAGTTTTCACTTTTTTTAGTGTAGAGAATAAAACAACTTCTACAAAATCTCCAACTGCATATTCATCGTTGGATATTATATCCTTGTCAAAGTATGAATATATCTGACTGACTGAGCCAAATATACACAATTTCTCAATTTTTTTTTTCAGATACTCTTATTTTATATCATCCCCATTTATTTGTCTTATTTGTCCATCAAAGTTTTCACGTTTATTTATTTATTTTTTTTAATGTGGAGAACAAAACAACTTCTACAAAATCTCCAACAGCACTCTTATCGTTGGATATTATATTTTTGACAAAATATGGTAACAAAAAAATTTTCTTGTGACTTTTTGAAGTAATTTCTGCATTAATTGTTCCTATGTCAATAGAAACAACATGTATCCATTGAATGTTGAGCTCCAATTGTGCTTGGTGCCAACATGCATGAAGCATTTTCACAATATCTTCTGAAATTTCACATTTAGCAAAGTATTTTTATATTCTTTAGGACTTTTTCTACACACATGGCAAAATCTGAAGCTGAATTTATAGTTGCAAAGCATTGCTAACGTTAACAATTTATTGGCAACTGCACCAACCCCGTCGACAACTCCTTTACCATGAGATGAAGTGCAAAAAGATTGCCATCCTTTACCATGATTTTTTTAAATAGTCTCTTCTTTACTCTCCTTGCTTCGTCTCTTTCCTTCTCTTGGCAGATATTCTTCATATTTTTCGATGATATCGTGATTTTTCTGTACTCTTCATTCTCTGCAAAAGAGAATAAATTAATGTGTAAACTGAATAAATATAGCACTTCAAATCCAGAAATATATGCTTAACAAATTGTTAATATTTATTCCTTGAAATTTCTAATCTTACATAAAGTTAATTATGTTAAATTTTGGTTAATTTCAAACTGACTATATACATTTTATGCTAACTTAATAAACATTTTAACAGTTTCTATTATTCGTACTTCTATTTTTATTTAATTTGAATTAAAATAGAGAAAAAAAAATCTTCCCCTAATATTTCTTTACTTATTTTTAAAAACTAAATATATATATATATTAGATAAATACTATCAAATAACAAATAAATATATATATATATATATATATATATATATAACAAAATAAAATTAACAAATTTAAAGATAATTGCTAAAATATTGTTTCCTAATTTTCTTTTTTTAATTTCTATAAAAATCTTACATTTTAAATTAATTTCTTAATCATATATCACTAATAAAATGATTTTCTTATAATAAAGCAACAGTTTTATCAATCCAAACTGAATAAATCAACTGCGCACAGTGTCACATGCTCAGATGATGCAAATTTTTATTTATTAACTGGAATTCACTCTATTAAATCAAAGGATATAATTAAAGCTGCTAAGTACATGTTATCCAGCATATTATTCTTATATGAATTTACTTATAATTTGTTCAAATATACATTTGTATTCAATTTTAAAAGGCGTTGCGGGTGTGATTATAATTAAATGTCACACCCGCAACAGGGACATGTCACGCCCGCAACGCTCAATAATTATAATTAAAATATTAATTAATTTTTTTTGTGTCTCTATTTCAAAGTATCTTAATAAACTATTTTTGAATATATAATTTCATAACTTTAAATCAAAAATATTTTTCTGTAGAGATATAAATGTATCTTTTTGTTGCGGGTGTGACACAATAATTAAGAGTTATTAAATATGCTTACCTTTTGTAATGAAGATATGTGAACACTTCTCTGCAGAAAAAAACTCTCAATAATAGCTTTCAGATCATATATATCCAAGTATGGAGATTTTTAGAATGTTTGTTCAGCTGTACGAGACCATGAAATGTAAAGTTTTTTTCCGCAGTCTACATTGCAAAGTAATAGCGTCACTTTATTAATTAAAATAAGTATGTTAATGACAAAAATTTAATTCTTTTTTGATAAAATATGAAATAGTACACTCTTAACTGTTAATATGCAAAATTTCAATCATATTTAAAGAAATTTAAATTTTCATCCTTATGTCCGTTTTTTTGTGGATTGGGCGATATATATGTGTGTATGAGTATGTGTATAACTCACATTTTCATTATTGTTTAAGTATTTGATATTTCAAATATTAATATGTAAACATACATAAAATTGTGGAAATGTAAGGATAGACATACAAACAGTTGCAATAAAAATATTTTATTCGCAAACTTTGTAACGGTTGGCTGCTCGTGCTGGGAGTTAAATGCAGACATACTCATGAATTAAGATAAAAAACACAGTTTATTAAAAGCTATACGGGCTCAAGGGAAGTGGAGCAAGTCTAATTTTCACAACTGAGAATACTACGAAAAGACTAAACGCATACTCACAGGCTCCGGAAACTAGCTCAATCGGGGCAACTCTGATTACTTCTCACTATCTCTCGGCTAAGCTGCTAGATAAAAGTTAATTAGACAGCCCGTGGCTGTAGATATCCTTTATTTACCTTGAGATAATCAAATGCAATTACTATTAAATTTCTTACCACGGCCAACTTCTCTATTCGAATACCGAAACTCCTTCACAACTCACTGGAGGCTCGATGCTACTTTCAATCTGCTAGAAACCAGCGGAAAACACACTTCGCTGACTAATATCTCCAGAACACTCTGCTGGCTATCGCCAGTGATTCACTTCGCTATCTAATGTCGCTAGTCACACTCAGTCTTGGCTGGCTAATACCAGAGACACTCACACACACTCAAACTCCACGCTTTTATATGCTGCAAACTGAGATACTTCAAATTAACATATTACTACTAACCGCGAGCCTAACTGCAGAATCCGAAAGAGACACACACACACTCTAGAAAGTTAAAGTAAAAGAGAGGATAGATGTCGCTTTTACGCTTACACATGTTAAATTATTGACGTCACGATCTCAGAAATACTAGAGAGCCTTTATGACAAAGGTCACTCCCTCACAACCTATTTGTCCAACCAGGCCTCAATAAATTTGAAAAATTGTGGTAGGTGGTAAAAATAATCTAATAATCTAGAAAAGACCACACACGCATATATACGCATATCGGCATAAGCTTTTTTATCAGCTGTTTGAAAAAGAATAATCGCGGACATAGTGATAGTCTATCTTGAATTACTTTAAATCTTTAACTCAATAAATAAAACAATATTAAAAGAAAAGATAAGCCAATTTTTTCAACAAAATCACATGAATAAAAATACCTTAACATATGTTAAGAAGTTTGAATTTTTAATGCATGCAGTAAATAATGTATGTTTATCATAACGAAAACAGGTGTTTTAAAAACAATTTTTTTTAATTATTAATACCATTATGAAAGACATTACTTAAGTAAACGCTGAAGAATATCCTTAAAAGCATCCTCTTAGGTCACTTTCCATTAGAGTTTAAAAAATACTTTTCTCACATAATTACTGCCATAACACTTATTTTTTATGTCAATTTTCGCCAAAATATTAAATAAAAAAAATTCAGGTATCCAATGCAATATCGATAGATAAATTGATAGGTCAGCACTGACCTCTTTTATTGATCTCTGTCTCCTGGGGTGGATTAAAATAGCCTGTACAAAGAGATACGTATCTATATTATAAAGGACAAACGTATCTGTGCGTAACGCATACGTCATTTTGCGTATGGCAACACTTTCCCCTGCAATTTCGATTTTGCAATTTTCACTACTGCAAACTGTACACTTCTTAACATCGCACATTTTAAATTTTTACACCATTCATATAGGGAAAAAATGTACTTTTAAATGCAATTTGTTTGAAAGCTGTATCTTAAATTATTTTTGAGATATTATTTTTTAAAAAATAGTTTTTAGTAACAATTTTGTAATTGTGGCAACAGAATCACTTCATTTTCTCCTAAAATTGAAGAAAAAAAGTTAAAATGACAACATTTTCCCATGCAATTTCGGTTTTGCAATTTTCGTTACTGCATATTTTACACTTCTAAACATCGTACATTTTAAATTTTTACACCGTCGTGTAGAGAAAAAAAAATGTACTTTTAAAAGCAATTTGTTTCAAAGCTTTATCTCAATTTGTTTTTGAGACATTATTTTTTTATATATATAATTTTTAGTACCAATTTCGTAATTGTGGCAACAGAATCACTCCATTTTTCTCTTAAAATTGAAAAAAAAAGTAGAAATTAAAATGCGTATACTAATTTAAAAATATTGTCTGGTTAATTTAGATAATTGAGTTTCATACTATAACCTTAATTTTAGCTTAAAATAATATTTGTTTGAGAGTTAGACAGACCAATAAGGGTGTAATTGTTACTGTAACTATTTATGTAGATTTATTATAAATCAATAAAACAGCTCCTTCTTAAAGATTTTCTTTCGTCGAATTTCGACGGGTTCCACCTCGTACTAATAAAATCGCAATGTAAAATGTATCCGTAAATATACTGGTTTGACACAAATGTAGAAATTATGAATTTGACTTGCATGGGATTATAAATCCTCTACTCCTCAAAAGAAGCATTTTTTAATCTTAGAAAATTTTATACGAACAAAAAATTCAAGATTAGTGTTGCATGAAAAAAAGTTTAATGTGTCAATCGTTAGAAATTACATTTCTTGAAACTTCATGAAATCTCACATATAAGTGGCATAAATATTAATTAAACAATGTGGACGAAGTTTATAATTTAATTTTTAATTTTTAATTAAATTTTTGATTTTTATTGTGAAAATTTTACATAACAGATGGATGATAAAAAAGGAATTTTTTTTAATGTAAGCTTAAGTCTGCAAACATTTAAGTGGAAAGTACAGGGAGTCTATAATTTAACGATTTTTTTCAAGTTGCTTACAGACAAAACTTTTGTTTATAAAGTTGTGAAATTTTGCAAAAGACATAATAAAATGTTAAATTTGTTTAAATAATAAAATTTGTTTAAGAAAATAATAAAAATAACAATAATGATAAAATAGCTCAAAATTTAGCCACCAGAGGACAATTTTTAATAAATTACACATTTAGCATTACGATACTTTAGAAATTTTATTTATTAACCGAACCATATTCTAAATACAACATTTCACGACATATTTCTAGCATTTTCCAGAACACACAGAGGTCAACATGTTATCTTACAATACCAGATAGTGTCAGAAAATGATGACAGTTATGCGAAACATGTTTGGTTTTTTTAAAAAAAATTTAAACTATCGTAATTATATGCTAAATGTTTAATTAATTTTAAAAGGCCTTTTTTTTTTTTTTTTGGCTCAACAAATTCTTATATCGTCCATAAAATTTCACAACATTGTGAACTGTAGTTTTGTTTGAAGACAACTTTAAAATAGGGTCGTTTAGTTAAGGGCACCCTGTAAATAAAATTTCTAAACTATCGTAATGCTAAATATAAAGTTTATCAAAAAGCGCTCTCTGGTGGCTAAATTTTGAACTTTTTTTGCTTAAAGGGACACAGTACCTTTGAAACCATCGCTTCAATTTTGTATAATACTGCAATATATGTAGTGGCACAATACTACTTAAAATACTTAATACTAAAAATTAAATAAAATTTTTCAAAAAAATGTTGTAGAATAGCTTATTTTACTAAAATTTAATAAAAAAAATGTAACTTTTTAAAAAAAATTTACTATTTTTTTAAAAAATTAATATTTTTGCTTGTATCTTTTTTCACATTAATCAGTATATACTACATAAAACTGTACATGGATTTTTAGGTGTATGGAATTTTACATTTTATATGATTTTTTTTCTCTCGTTAAAAAATGAAGAAAATACAACAAACTCTTAATTTAAATATTTAAAAAAGTAACCATAAACTTGAATGTAAAGTCCATGTGGAAAATTATTAAATACACCATGAAGAACAAATAACAAAAAAAAAAAAAAAAAAAAAAAAATCAAGCCTCTTTCTAAAGAAGCAGAAAAAAAAACTTAGTATTTTTCGAAGAACTAAGCTTTAAAAACATTAACAGGGAGAAAAATCAGTTCAAAGTTTCATTTGTATGGATAATTGCGCTGAATCTATAAACAAAGTTTACACATTGAACGACGATAAAATAGTTGTATAGGTAAAAATGAGATGTCAAAATATTCACAATTAAAGAAGCTTTCAGTTAATATTTAAAAAAAAAGAAAACCGATATTTTGATGAATTTCAAGGTACTGTGTCCCCTTAAACAAATTTTCATTACTTTACAATATCTTTCACAAAATTTCACAATTTTATGAACAATAGTTTTGTCTGTAAACAAATTTAAAGTAGTGTCGCTTAATTATGGGCACCTATATTTTACGAAAAAGGAACTACCATTCTGAATTGCATTCTCTTTACTTAACAACAATAATTACAATAGTAATACAACAATTTGAAACTGAAGGTTATGCATGTAAACAAATTAAAAGGTCAGTTTGAAAAAAAAAAACAACAGGTGTAGTGTGAATTTTTTATGTAATATCCAAACATAATAAATAGATTGAAAGTTATTTTGAAAATTCGTTCTAAATTGCTTTAGTTTTACTAAAAAAGTTAAGGAAACAAACCAAAATAGATGATTGAGATTGGAATTAGAGAAAATTCATTTTTATACATTATTAGTATTTATTTATTCACTATCACTATCATTATATTTTTATTCATTTACTTTCTACAAGTCATTGCAATTCTTTATTTCAAGCAGTATTATTTTACAGGAAACCTTATTTTTTATTAAAAGTTTTATAAAACTTATGAATAACTTTAGTTTTTATTTCAAAATTATTTAAATATTTTTTATGGAATATTTTTATCACTACCATTTAAAAATCGATCTACATAAAATCCCTCTTATAAGAAAAAACATTGAGCATAATAAGAGCAAATTGCCGGAACAAATTACTGTAATTGACTAAGAAAGCCATTAAACATATGTGATATTAATAATTTTTATCAAGTTTGAGAGAACTTGAGTTAGTAAAAATGTTTAGAAACAAAAAGTTGCGACTTATATATTAAAGTATATAACATTTCTTCCATTTTGCTATCTTCTTCGATTAATCTCTAGCGGAATATTTCTGTCTCTAAGGAGATAAAGCTGTTACATTGTAGTAAAATATACAGAAATATTTAGTTTAAATATAAGTCGTAAAAAACTCTCTTTTCTTGAGCTTACGTTATTCTTGAATATATTACATTTTTTTATAAATCCCCTCAAGATAGTACGTTACTAAGGGACAATAAAACTTATTCAGAAAATTTTTAGCTTCTCTATTTGCATTAAACCTTTTCGAATCCTTTTTCGAGTATGACTGCATGTGAGTTTGTCTGAGAAAAAACTATATTGAGTCCCGATAGTTGCAAATACATTTTATTTGATAATAAAATTCTTTCATTAAATAAATTGAATGCTCCAATTTGTAAATTGCGATAACCGAAATACGGTTAATTTCGCTGGTATGTAACTCTTTATACAATACTCAGAAAAAAAATCCGTTAATATACAAAACTTTTTCGCAAAATGTTACGGAACAGTTTCATTTTTCTAAGAAAACAATGCAATTACTGTAATTGACTTTTTTTTATTAAAAATCCATAAAAATCCAATAAGTTCTCCTTAAATGTTACGGAACATTTCTGTCAGGGTTGAGTTTCTGACCTCAGAAACTGGTTTTTGACATGACAAGCGTCAAAAATTGGTTTAAACCGTCAATAACTGGCTTAAACCGTCAAAAACATGTAATGCGCTTTAAAACATTTTAAGAACAAAAGGGAAACATTGAATAAATTTTAATGATTTAAATAATTTTTTATTTAAAATTAATTACTGTAATTTAAAAATTATAAAAAAATTAAATTACTTTAATTGCAATAAAACATTTTTGTTTTTTAGAATTTTCAATTAGAAGAAAGTGATGATTTTGTACAATTAATAATCTGGATCATTTTTACCCTGCGGCATATAGCACATAACCAGTTTAGCACGCATTTATTTACATTCAAACGATTTCTGATTTTAGAGTGTATGAAGCCAAAGTTTGAAAATAATTTCTCAATTGATGCTGATATAGCAGGGCTTGATAGCAGAAGCATTGCTAGTTGAACAAGTTTGGAGGCAGGCCAAATTTTCGGATTTATGATAGATTTTTTTTTTCTATTTCCTTTTTTCCGAAAATGATAATATACAATATAGCATTAGTGAATTTTGAATATTACATCTAATGTTGTATACGTGTAAAAGATATTTAATGTGAAATGTTACAGATTAGTGTAGTATTTGAGTTTTCTGACGAGGTTTTTGACAAGGGGTTTTTGACATATCGGTTTAAACCATGGTTTAAACCGGATAAAACCGCACACTGTCAAAAACTTGCCAACACTGATCTGTATTGCTTTCAAAACAATGCAAGTTCCATAAATGATGTAAATAAATAGTTGCAGAATTGGAAAGCGAAGTAATTAATTGTTGCATATACTTGTCTTATAGTGACGTTATTTTTTAATGAAAGTCCAATTCTCTCTAAATTTGGCTCATATTGAAAGTTATCTAACAATTTCCAAATAGTATTGGTTTTTACAAGGTGTTTTCAAGTATAAAACTGGTACAAAATATGTTTATTTATACAATTCGCTAAAAATTTTCAGTCTTTTTTTTTTTTTTTTAACCAACATATTTTTAAGATATTAAAAAAATAAAACCTTATCAATTCTTTTCAAGTTTGAGACACTTGAAAAAGAAATGTTACATTCTTTTCATAATAGTATAATAATTTTTAAATAATGTTTGAATTATTCATAGTAAAAATTGAAATTAAAATTTTTTTTATATTTTAATTTCATTTTAATTTATAGCATAATTTTTTAAGATAGTCACCGCCAAACCCACCATGCATGTATTTTTTTTTTTTTTTTTTTTTTTTTTTTTTTTAATTTTCAGAATTTAGTTAATCAACATCATACAAACACATCGTTGACTGCAATGTCATGTGGAATTGTGCAATCTAAGACCATTACCAAATGAAAGCGAAATTTAGTGAAGAGCTGCTTGAAAAATTGCTGCGTACCCTGGTAATGACAATTTCGCCAAGAACAATTTTTTTTAAAAAGCATAATTAATAGAAATGTTTTATTTTGTGTCTAAAGTGTCAAATACGTAAAAAAAAAAAAAAAAAAAAAAAAAAAAAAAAAAAAAAAAAAAGATAGAAAAATGAAATATATACCTAAAAGCCCGGGATAAGTAATTTTAATTCAAAATTTGGAAACGGCACCAATAATATTTTAATAAAATTTTGCTTTTATAATGAAAGCTTAAATTCTCAATTTCTAAAAAAGTCGTTTGTAAATTCCGGTGACAGTCGATAATTTCGCATTTTATTAACAGAATTTTCCCGTGCAGAAAAGGGTTTAACATTTTAGCTTACTAAATTCACAGATTTTAACCAAAGACATTATTATTTTTTTATAATTGTGCAAGAAACTCATATAAAATTTCTAAAACATCATTTATTTTTAATACTATATTTTTCTGTTTTAAATTTGAGAAAAAACAATCCATTTTATAAGCTATATACAAATTTTCAACGTGTATCTCGAATTATTTATTTGTAACATGTCTAATTTTTAATGTTCTAATCAAAAACCAAATACTTCATTATTTCAAATCCGCAAACAATAAATTTCCTGAAAATAGTATTTCTCTATGCATGGAAATAAATTGAAAGTTTTCAGGAAGGAGACATTTTCTATCTTGAAAGACCTTATTTTATTCTTTACCTAATCCTTTCGAATATGCGTGGTTGGTTTTAAGAAATTTAATGCCTTTTTTTTCGTAGGCTTATTTGCATACATTCTATTTTATGCTTTTGTTTCCCGAATGAAAGTTTTTGACTAGAATATTTTCCAAAATAATAGTAGTAAACAAAAAGTATTTCTTATAACTTCATGCTAATCATAGTTGCTAACTGGACGAGTTTTCTTGTTTAAAAATCTGCCACGAATACTAATAGTCGATTTTCTTAATCTGTCATGAAATAAGGCGAATATAACAGTGGAAGATTCCTGAATAAAAAAATAACGTTCAATGGGCTTTTTTTTTTTAATAGAAATATTAATTCATTTTTCTTATGCAATTCTGCATTATTGCTATTTAGGAAATGTAAAGAAAATTTATCGCAAAAGTCTAAAGAAATAAAGAAGTAACAAGAATTTTTTTAACTTTTCGCTTAATATACAGGATATTCTAATAAATATCATTTTAAAAGTCAGAAATTTGCAATATGTTTATAATATATCGCAACACCATGTATTTCGACCACAATGTATTTGCGACTATCATTTCGGAAATCAGTGTTAATTTTTTAATTGCTTTTTAATAAAAACTTCATCCTCTTCAATCTCAAATGTATTTTCGAAACTTTTCTTTTCGACTGGTAGAACATATATTAAGAATCTTCTTACTGTGAAAGACTTCTTACTGTCAGAGCCCTGCTGACGATTAAAACATACATTTTGAAAAAAGAGGTAAAATTTTACTTTCATATTTTTAATGATTTCCTTTTTTTGTTCATTTAAGTATTGCTTTTTAGATTAATCCCTAAAACTCAATTTAAGAATTGCTTTTTAGGAATAAATTGACTTGCTTGGAGTTTGATTAAAAAAAAGCTTAGCTTAACTTTTTTGAAGTTTATGCTTCCATGTTTAAAAACACATCCTAAGTTGTAAAACTCAGGCATTGCTGTTCAAAAATCTTGCCTTTCCCTGGATTTCGTTTTGTCTACGATCATGCAACTTAACAAAATAAATACCATTTTTTGAACCGAATAAAACAATTTTAAGTTTTATCGGTCATTCAGATACTGAAATCTCTTCCGATTTTATTGTATGGCCTATAAAAATGCCACAAAATTCAGTTTCTTGAATAGGTTCGGGAATATTTGCTAAAATTCTTTTGTATGTACGTAGCAAGAAATGTAAATTGAGTGACCTCCGCTTATAAGATGTGGGTCGAAATATTGAACCAAAGTTTTGGATAAAAGCTAACCAAACTAATATTTAAGTTGTATTCCAACAATCCTGTTGGAAGGTTGTCTTTCGTATTTTTACTTTCTTATATAGCTATAAGAAAATAGTATTAAAATCGTGAATTTTTGGGGGAATTACATGTTTTGTGGTACCTTGAACGCAAATAGATTATTTTTTGGAAAATATCTGTGATGTGTACATATGTATGGGACGTAAATTTTTCGCACGCTCTAGCTGAAGGCTAATACAGCAAATTTCATATAGCTTCATTTTCTGTTGGACTTTGACAAAAACTGATGCCCATTAGGTTCGGTTATTATTACTCAACAGGTGCTATGCTATATTTTTCACGATTTCCACGATATTTCTGTGTTTCCATCTTTACGATTATTTACGATTTCCGTAATATGTGTATTTAAGTATGTAGAAGATGACTCTTCGCGAAATTTAATATGTAAGATATGTATAAAAAAAATTAAAAATAATGTTATTCAAGTTTGGTAGCGATTCTCTAACCTTATTTTTCATTATTTCTATAATACTTGACATCTATGGAATATAAGTTTACAAAATATATTAATTTGAATGTTTATTCAATATTATATTGATTAAATTTTTGATTTTATCCCATCAGTGGATATGCTGCTATGCTATTTTTTTTTTCAGGTATGTTTCTCAGTTTTCATCTAATTGAGGAAAGATGCACCAAATTTTATATTTGAAGTCATTAATTAAAAAAAAATTTTTTTTTCAATTTCGTTTTTGAATACCGAACAAGAAACAATTGAACTTTCTCTCTCTCTCTCTCTCTCTCTCTCTCTTTTTTTTTTTTTTTTTTTTTTTTTTTTTTACAGTCTTTGAACATTGTAAATGAAAGTTAAATTCAAAGAAATGGAAATATGCATCGCAACAGTGGTGTGTGTATGAATGGTATCTTAAAAAGAATAATGTACGTAATAAATAAATACGTTGTGTGATTGCCACAGTATTTGCTAGAAAGTACGCAATATGGGTATAAATAACAGCAATTTTCTTTTAACTGTCGAAATGTACCCAGCCTTCTTAATATAGTTTTTGAAAAAAACAAAAAAGAACACATTCTTTCTCGCGAAAGCTTTTGACACATTTACGAATTTCTCTTTAAAAGTTAAAAAATATAAATACTCACATGCACTCTATTGAGGTGATTTGAAATGTAAAAGAGTTTTTTTTTTTTTTTTTCTCATTCGGCAAGTAAAATTCTTCTTCAATTATAATCGATTACTGCCTCGCAATGACCTCTGTCTGGCTGTCTTCTCCTGAAATTCGATACAAAACGACAAATGTGAGAGCGTTTTCCGAAAAATTACTGTCTTCATTGAAAAATGAAAGAAACTATTCTCTTCCATAGCTTATGAATAAGAGCAGCTCAAGCGTTTCCAAGCGTCCTCAAGCATGAATTTCAAGCGTTTTCGAACGCAAATGAATCTACGAATGCGTCATAAAGTTAAGAGTTTGGCTGTGACAGTAGCCTTAAGATCTTGCTAAGTAAAAACACGTATCTAGTTGCTACGTAATTTTTTTTGTTGTTGTTTGTTTGTTTGTTTACTAAAGGCTGGACTCCCAAACTCAATTTCGAAAGAATAATTTGACTTTATTTTAGATTTTAACACATTTCAGTAAGAGTATTAAACAAGAAAGAAAAATCATGCGTCAAATCTATATTATGAATCACTTTCCAATGCATTCGAAATACTGTAACAAAATTTCACCGTTTAATAATACATGAAAGAGATGTCCAAGTAATCAATTTAAAAATTCGCAAACCCAATTTCGGCAATTACCATTTAAAGTAAATATCCGAATTCTTTTCTTCAGGCTTGTATATGATCTGTTGATTTGTGTACATACTGCATAATATGAGAAATTTTCGTTCAGTTAGGAAACGCATAACACTCGTGAAAATTCTACTTCAGCAATTTTTATAAATAAAAGAAAATGTACTCGAATTGTTTTGTGCAGCCCTATAGCGATATATAGAATATAGATACACAGAGTTTCAAGTGCTGCGCAGAAATGCAATTCTTGCATATATATGCGCCGAAATAGCATTTTTCCTTGAATGTTGCGCCAAAACGTAAGTACCAAAATGAAATTTACCACGATTTCATCAGTAAGAAAAACAGAGAAAAATTCCATTTTTAACTTTTCCCCAAATCGCTAATTTCATCAAAAAATGAAAAATTTGCGGTCAAAAGATTGTGAAAAACACGCGAATTTCGTCAAAAGATCGCAAAAACACGTGAAATGCGTCAAAAGATCCCGAAAACATGCGAATTTCGTATAAAGATCGCGGAAAATACGCAGATTACTTCCAAAAATTGCGAAAAACGCATGAATTTCGTCAAAATCGTGAAAAACATTCGAATTTTATCAAAAGATCGCGAAAAACACTCTATTTTCGTCAAAGGAACGCTAAAGAATGTAGATTTTGTCAAAAAATTACTAATTTCGACAAAAATGAACAAAACGTGGTCAAGAAATCACGAAAAAACGTGAACTTCATTAAAAAAAGCGCGAAAAAAAATCTCAGATTTTAAAGTTATGCGAAAAACAGCAAAGTCCGTCGCAAGATCTCAAAAAACACGCGAATTCGTCGAAAGATTGCGAAAAAAAAGGAAATTTTGTAAAAAGTTTGCTAGTATCGTGAAAAAAAAGCAAAACATGATCAAAAGGTCACACAAGAAAAATCCATAAATTTCGTCAAAAGATCGCAAAAATACAAATTTTGTCAGAAGAAGACTAAAAACGCAAATTTCATGGAAATATCGCGAAAAATACGTGAGTTTCGTCGAAAGATTGCAAAAAACCTAATTTTGTCGAATGATCTCAAAAAATGGGATTTTACTGCAATTTCTGTTGCTATAAAAATGGATATACTGCTGCAAAAATGGATTTTACTGGTCCAAAATCACATTTTTACTGCATGAAAATTTCTAAAAAAATGTCTTTCGGGCACTTTCATCCCTAGACAAACCAAATAATGTTTAAAAAAATTACTTAAATTTACAGACGCATGCCATATCGTAAAACACACTTCCACAGATATTGTTCATAAACAGTTAGTTCTGTAACCGAATTCTCTTGAGTTTCTGTGTAAGCGAACAATAAATGCTCTGCATTCACTATTCTGCAGTGAACATCCTCTGGCCCCCAGTGATCTGCACCAATTCCAATATGTTTGAAATTGTGCAATATCATTAAAATACACTATAAAATATTTTCCCCCATACATCGTAACGTAACAGAAATGTTTTTGAATGACCCAGTAAACGAACCAATAAATTCTGCAAACTTTATTTTCAGTACCGAACATCTCATGATAAATTTAGAAACCGTATATGAATTACATGACAAGCCCAGTATGTTTATGTGAATTAAAGAATGGAACAACAAACAGATGGCCTGACAAACCGAATTCATAAACACTTTAAAACAAATTTGAAAAGTATCATAAAGAAAAATTGTTCCTTTTATACTAGTTTTTTATTAACAGTACGCACATAAGAGATGATTCTCACTGACAGTACTGTACAGCGTAAATGGATGTTTCAAATGCTCTGGACACCAGTATTTTAACCTCTTCAGACCTGAGGTACACAAACGTGTATCTCAATTCTTTTCCTCATAAAAACTAAACTGTTCGAATTTTTTACATTTTTACTTTACTTCTATACAGCTGAATGTTTTTTGCTTTAAAACAAAATCAATAAATGTCAGTACTAATGAATATTACCTCATAAAATAAATATTATTTTCATCCGAGTTTCGAAAATACCTTCAAGACATTGCAGCCAAGAAAATGAGAAATATTCATGATTATTTAACTTAAATGATTTACAAAAAATATTTTTGAGGATTTGCTGATAATTTACTTGTTTAAAGACCTTAATTTTGTTATAGCGTAAATTTATATTACTGATAGTTAAACTGATGTTTTAAGGGAATTAGTAATTTTATATCCATATTTGTAAACCTAAATTACCAGTCCCCTAAAGTACTGATTTCATAAAAATGACTCTTTCTGTCATCTATGGTGTCATTTCGATTATGCAAAAGCAATAAATATATATTTGTAGAGTTATTTTATGCTCAGATCTGAAGAGGTTATATCGATTTTCTTCGCCTTAACTAATGGCCAAATAGTCTGCGATAAAAGGTAGCGAAATAAACTGTGATACTTTAATGGTGATCAAAGCATTTGGTGACCCGATTTTTGATTTACACCTGACAACACGAGTAGTGAGTGAGAGTCATTTTTCGAGTGCAAAGGGTTAATTTAACAAGGTTCATTTATGTAAAGATGAATAATTCTGTTATCGACAGGATGATGTTAAAAGATATACGGTGCGTATGCCATGTACTCTTTGGATTTTCTTAAAGATGCTCTGTATACTTTCAGTTTCTCAAGTAAAACTATAACGTAACAATCTAGATTATATTGTCCGTCATAGCATACTCTCTCCCTCTGTTTTTTTTTTTTTTTAATGGTTATAGAACTGATTATTTAACTGAGTTCTAAGTAATGATAGAGATGAGTATGCCGTAAAAGTGATCCGAAATATTAAGGCCCCTGTCTCTGCCGCGAAGACGCTCGCTGCTAATGCTATTCTTATTCGGAAGCATTTTTCTAATAACTCTTTCGCATTTTGACATTTTTAAATAATTTGTTTTATACTGGATAGCCGAGATCCCTCTCGAGATCGCTCCCTGATTACATTTTTTTATTTTGGTGCCAGATATTTTTATAAGGTTACTTTCACTTTCTGAACCGGTTCTGAAAGAGAAACTAACTTTATTAAAAAAAAACCCTGCGACTAAAATCGAAAAAGTAATCAAGGAGCGATCTTGAGAGGGGGCCTCAGGTATCCAATGCAAAAAAAAAAAAAAAAAAAAAAAAAAATTAAATGTTAAAATGCGAAAGAGTTATTAGAAAAATGCGATCCCATAGAATAGCATTAGCTCATGAACGTCTTCTCGGGCAGGGACAGAGGCCTTAAGGAGTTTATCGCTCAAATTTAAATGCCCTCCAGCCGCACATAGACTCTGTAGAATCGCAATTATTTGAACTTAGTTTTGACTGATTTTAATCGGTTTCATGATTGTATTTTTAACATCATTATGAATCAAAATATTGCATCTCCATCCACCACTGAATTCCGTCGATTATTTCAGTCAATTCCTGTTTTGCTAGAGTTTTAGAAATTCATACATTATTATAATTATTATAACATAGTCAGACAATGGTAACTGATTACATGATATTATCAAACGCCAGAATCTCTGAATTTTACATATTCAAGCTCTTAAGTTACGAATCTTTGTTTCATCTTAGCAAGCTTAAAAAAAGAAGAAGAAAAACTAATTTTAATAGTATTACCATTTAAAACAACATTTAACGAAATCTGTCCATTTAAAAAGGAAAAAAATTCCCTATTTAGAATGTGAATAAAATGTGTTTTATACACCCCCAGAGTGAACCAAGTCTATTTTTACATACTTTATCATATATGTCATCTGTTTACAGATTTACTGTGGGTGTAAATGAAACAGATTTTATTCATCTTTTAAATGGGGAAATTGTTTTCCTTTTTAAATGGACACTGACAAAAGGGATAAGGGAGGGCCATTACGCTCTGTTTTGAAATTTAATTAATTAAACTTTCTTTTTTTTTTAAGTATAATATATTATTCTCAATGATTTAAAACAAATAAATACTAACGGAGAAAAAGAACTAAAGATCTTTTCTTTCTTTCTTTCTTTTACTTGAAATGGACTTGGCCTACCATAGTTGTAATCCCTTATATCAGGTCTGTCCAACCTTTCAGTAACTAGGGGCGCATCTTGGCTCTTGGCACTCAATGAGAGGCGCCATTATTTACGTGGCTGAAAACATGTGGCAGTATTATCATATAGTATTAGCACACACGCACATTTTAACATAATGCAAATGAATCGTACAGCGGTAAACAAAAGAATCCTGCAGTTCGGAAGTGACACGCATTAAATTTCAAATTATACATTTTTTTCCCCTTTAATGAAAAGTTTATATCAAAAATATTTGTAGGGAAAGGCGTCAGAAAATTTAATTGCGTTCATAGTAGCAATAATAACGAATGAATATGAAAATCAGAGACATTGATAGGTTTCTTTTAGGACATGTTAATACGGTTTGATTTATTTTGAAGGCGTGGAATTTTATGAAAAGTACAAAACCAGACAACATGACAGTGACCAAATCATGTGGGTGCTTTCAGAGGGATAGTCCGTAAATGCTTTTATAGATGGAAATCATTCTGCATTTATTATTATTTTTTCTAAGCAAAATTACAGAAAAAAAAATCTCTAAAATTTCAAAAGAAAAGGATTTCAAGAAAGAAAAATTAAGTTCTTTTATCCTTCATATAAAACAGCCAATTGCCAGTGTGACAACAGTGCAAAGAAAAAAGCTGGCTTTCATGCACATGTATCTCCAAAGGGGAGGGGGGGGGGGGAGTGCAAATTTTTGTTTTTTTCTTACCTCTTAAGTATTAAAACAAACTGTTTCCAACTATTAAGGAATTTAACTATCATATTTACACTACATAAACAATAACTAAAAATTGCAAAATTATACATGATTAAACTTTCAAAGTATTTTTCTGGTTTTTAATGTACAACGGCAAGATAACAGCATGCCAAACACAGGTTTTAAGAATATCTCTGATAAAATATTAATGATTTTAAAGAAAGCATTCCTTATAATGGAATTTTACTTCTAAAGTGTTTAATAACAGGAAATTTTCAAAAGAACGCCAAGAAAACCTTCAAAGGGCGCCATGGCGCCCGCGGGCGCCGCGTTGGACAGCCCTGCCTTATATGATATTCAGAAGAAAAAAAGCACGAAATGCAATATTTTCATCCAAATCGTAAAAATTTACCGTGTAACTAGCTGCAATTTTTTTTTCTAAGAAATGCATTTTTTTCTAACATTTTTTTCTCTGTGTAGAAATTAATTTCAACTAAATAATGCTTCATTACACCTCTACAGAATTTGTCAAATATATAAATATTTCTGTTTCTTTACTTGCTGCAGAAATCATATTTTATAAAAATAAAAAAAAAATATCGTAATTTTATTTTTAAACAGTTAATACGACGCTGAAAAAAACAGTGAAATATATACTTTTAAAAAAAAATCTGTAATTTTACAAATGTAAATTTGCAGAAATCTTTATGCTTACTAAAATTTTATTTCTACACTGTACCAAAATAAATGTAACTCCACAAAACTAGTTTCCGTAAAGCTACAGAAATCTGTAGCCTTCAGAAGAATCTACTAAAATTACAGTCATCTTGCTAAAATTTTATCTGCAACCCGAGTTGCAGTTACACGAAATGTTCTAAGCATCTCAGTTTCCTAAAAAATTGTTAGTAACTATACAGATTTTTTAATTTACAGTACAAAAGTTAATCTATTACATGAATTTTTTTTTTTTTTTTTTGTTGCCGTTACATAAAAAGTTCTAGAAACCCCAATTTCCAAGAAAAATTTTAATAACTTTACTAATTTTTTTTTTATTTTTTTTTTTACAGTGTATAAGCAAGAAGATAAATACAAATACAAAAACTTTTTTAGAAAATGTTAAGTAATGGCCAAGTGTGTATGGAGGGAAGATAATCTTTAAAACTTTTTATTACTAAACATTTTGTTATTGCTGGACAGAACTGAGCTCCTGTAACGGAAATCTTTATTTCGACATGTTAGCATAACCCAAAATCCTAGAATGAATTATGTTAGTCACTCCTAATCACTTTAATTCAGAGTATTCATAGAGTAAACTCATGCATTTTTTTTACATCTAATACAAAAATAACAGTGATCGTTCGTTTCAATCCTGGTTAATCCCTTCGATATGAGTGAGGCAACTGCCTTCATTACCAAATTGCGTTGTGAATATTTTTGAAGACGGAATTAACTTATGGATCGTAAATAAAACATAACTCTAAATTAGATCATAATAGAATTAAATAAAGTAAGACTCATGTTCGAAAAGATACTAACAATTCTTTAACAACTAACATATAAATTTATTTACAATTATCTTACAAATTGTTAGTGCGTCATAAGACACATTATTTTCAATATAGATAACACAAAAAAAAAACAAAATAAAACACTATTAATTCTACTTGTGTAATTATTGTTTTTAATACTATGATTGAATACCAATTGGAGCGTGCAGAAACCCCTACTAGGCATTTTGCCTTAAACATTTTGGGAAACAATATAAATTATAAGAAAAACCGTACCTTCATATTATTTTGTGCCCAGCACTCAGTTAAGGCTCTCATTCGAAAACATCACAGGTGGTCGCACATCAATACTGGCGAACATCACATTCAGATCCTCGGCTATCACACAGCACCAGTGGCGGACATCATTTCCGGATCATAGGCTAGGTGGTCGCACATCAATACTGGCGAACATCACATTCAGATCCTCGGCTATCACACAGCACCAGTGGCGGACATCCTTTCCGGATCATAGGCTAGGTGGTCGCACATCAATACTGGCGAACATCACATTCAGATCCTCGGCTATCACACAGCACCAGTGGCGGACATCCTTTCCGGATCATAGGCTATCACTCATCATCGGTGGCGGACATCATTTTCAGTTCATGGGCTATCACTCATCATCGGTGGCGGACATCATTTTCAGTTCATGGGCTATCACTCATCATCGGTGGCGGACGTCATTTTCAGATCAGTGGCGATGTAGGTAGGTCCTCCTTGGAATTAATAACGATTTTTTTTTTAAACACATCTTCGCCTCCCGGAGAGAACTTTTCATCTGAACTCCTCAAGAAAACAGTCTATGTTCTTTTTTTCTTTTTTTTTTATGGCGGGCGTGGCTAATCCATCTGCCCGAAAAAAATGACCATTCAGTTTCTCGCCCGTCCTATTCCTGATAAACGATTCGTTAGCTTCCTCTTCGAGCGTGGGGGGGTTGGCCCCTCTTGTCTGCAACGCACTCCCAGCCGGAAAAATGAACGGTAGCCTCAAACTAGAGAAACGTGTGGGGTCTCGCTTAATTGGCTTGTAAATCTACCAATAAACCATTCTTGACGTAAATGTCAAGCGATTGTTATGCTAGAGCCCAACTGGTGCCTACTAGATGCCGGCTGAGATAGGGGTCTGCCTTGCTCCTGACATGAATAGCGTTAAACATACACTAGTATTTACAACCACTATACAAAAATATCAAAGGATACAATATGTATAATATACCATTTATATATATATATCTATAAATCACGGAAGATTGCTGGATGCTTATGCTTCCAGCATCTCCCCCCCTAACTAAATGAAAAAAAAAAGAGATAAACAGACAAAAGAGTACTTTTTCTTTTCTTTTTTTTTTTTTTTTTTGTTTTATAAGTGTTCGGCGATCCTGAAAGATCAATCACTGTTTCAAAGTCTGTTTGTGATTGAACACTTGCAACGCCATCAGTTGTCTACTTCTGTACATCACTATCGAAAATGAACATCGTAGAATGCCTAGATTTGTTTTGTATTTTTTTGTCCATGTCTGTATAGAAAGTTCAGGTTACGTAACACAATGATTCGCAGTCTCTGATTGTATTGCTCCTGGCTTCTCTCCCCTGCTGGGAGGTTGTTGATGTGTGAGGATTCTTCTTCTGCGTTATGCATCAATACTTATATTGTTCCCATAATTTTGCCTAAAATCGCGAGTTTCCGAAATAATAAAGCAAAGATAATGTATATACATATATATATATATGTATTTTATTTATTTATTTATTTTAAAGCTGTTGATATGTCCAAAACTAGTTACTGAAATAGTTTAAGAACACATTTCTGACTCATTTTTCCATTTACAAGTATGGCTGTTATCATAACGTACAAACCAATGCATCACCATATTTATATGCTACACTATAATCTTTTTTTATATATGATACACATTTTATACCATTCACATTATCTCAATATAAAATCAATACACACAATTATTTATATTTACAATTTTGTTGTGCAGGCTGATTTTCACCCTTAGCACTATTCCAAAACTTATAGTAAGTGCTGTTGTTTCTGTTTCATTCCTTATACATATTGAAAAATTAATCTTACAAGACCAATTTTACCCTTTTTCTTTATATAACATTTTTACATATAACCTAACCTTTCTTTTCAAAAAAAGGTCCCAATTTCTAAAATTTTATGTCATTCTGATGACCGCGGAAACCATATACTTCAATAAAATTTTGTTAGTAGTCAAACTCTCCAAGTAATCCATTGTGTAAGCCTTATAAGCATTCTGTTATGTGCTGATATAAAGAAATTTTTTTATTTATTTATTTATTTATTTATTCCATTTTATTTTATTTTATTTTATTTTATTTTATTTTTTATTTATTTTTTATTATTATTATTATTATTATTTTTTTTAACTAATTTGAAACTGAAACAGGGAGGGAAAAACAAAAAGCTACCACATTTATTGATTTATTTATTTATTTTATCCTACCAATGCTACCTTATGTCTCCTTATTACTTATATAATCCTTATTATTATACCCCTTTTATTATATATCCGTTTTATTTTTTTTTTTTATCGCTATTATTAATGTATTTACTTCCAAACCCTTTTACCCAATTTCGAAATCTATCCTTCTCGGAGCAAATAAAAACAATGATAGTTCACGACCCTGCATGCCTTGGCCAAGTAAATCAAAATCTTCTGCCCGCAAAAGAATTTATTACATGCAAAGTCCCAAAACCCCCAATGTTGGATGCCCCGCCAAAGATAAAGTTATGCAAAAGTTTTTTTTTTTTTTTTTTTTTTTTTTTTTTTTTTTTTGTATGGCTCTGAAAAGGGCCCTTTTTTTTTTTTTTTTTTTTTTTTTTTTTTTTTTTTTTTTTTTTTAAACTAAGTTCCCTTTTCGTCTTTAAATATAAAGAGGTATTATCTCCCTGTGTCGCCCAAACAAAACTACTTTTGAAAGAAGTAATTATTAATATTATTGTTATAATTTTATTTCAAAATGTTCAATGAATCTGACTATCTAAGCTATCTATACATTCACTCAATAATTAATCTTAAGAGGAAATGCGTTCATCCACCTTATCTTATATAAATTTGCCTATCCACCGTAATACTTATTTATTTTATTTTATTTTATTTTATTTTTTTTCCATGTATGGCTCTGAAAGGAGCCTTTTTTTTTTTTTTTTTTTTTTTTTTTTTTTTTTTTTTTTAATTAAGTCTTTGTGACAGTCTTGTACAAGCTAATCCTCCGTAACCTATATATCTAAGTAAGAGTGTCCTTACCTAATCCTCAATATTCTGTTCCGAGTCTGATTCATTTAACTCGCCCTTAGTTTTTCTGGCATTCCTCGTCGTAGCCTTGGGTGCAAAAAGAAATTGTATGTGTCGACGTATTGTTGGCCCATTTATTTTGTCTTTCAGACGGAGCACATAATTATTGTGTCGAACAACTTTTACTACCACAAAAGGCCCTTCAAAACGAGGGTGTAAAGCCCTAGGCTTGCCAATTACTTTTGCGTACACTTCTTGACCCACGTCTAACTTTTTAACTTCCTGGAGATCATTTTCTTTGATATATTCCGCCATATTTTTTTGTTGGTTAGCTATGGCTTGCCGGTGAACTGCCCTCATATGTTCTATCCTATTTTTAACGAACGCTTGAGTGCACGTTAAATCCGGAGCACTTAATACCGTAAATTGATTTTTAATTTCTCTACCAAAGAATAATTTTGAAGGAGAATAACCTAGTGCTCGATGGATCGTGGTATTATAATTAAGTTTAAAATATTCGAGTCTGGTGTCCCACTCAAGAGTGGAATTGGACATTGCCACCAAGGATGCCTTAATCGATTTATTAATGATTTCAGCCAGACCATTCCCACAAGGTTTGTAGACGCTTGTCGGGTGTAGATCTATATTTAGTGTCTTCAAATATTCTTTAAAAAGCGCACTGCGAAAATATTGTGCGTTGTCTGTAACTATTTCGGAACACAAGCCGTAGGCTCCGAAGTACCTATTTAAAACGTTCAAGATAGTTTGGGACTCCACATTTCGTAAAGGGACTGCTTCTAAAAATCTAGAGCCTGCGTCTATGATAGTCAGAATGAAGCAATTTTTCCTGAGGGTCATGGGTAATTTACCTATTATATCCATTTGTAGACTTGCTCCGATTTGTAAATTTCTTTCCATTTTTTCAAGTGGTACTTTAATCGTCTGGTGCTGCTTACTGCAATTACATCTTACGCAATTCGTGCAATAATTTTTTATATCTTGGTACATTCCGTACCAGAATAAACGAGTTTTGACAGTTTCGTATGTTTTTCTAAAACCAAAGTGGGGTCCATGTGCCTCCGCCATAACCGTAAACTTAAGCTCGTCCGGTACGATTATTAATTCTGGATATTTCCCGTTTTGTTTTAATACCAGCGTTTTATTCTCGTTTAAATTATACTTTTTTGTTATTCTGTTGTTTTTCTTTGACTCAACCTTTTTTATAATTGTGATTAATTTTTCATCCTCATATTGCTTGGCTCTAATGTTCTCTTCACTCAAGTTAAGATTTACTTTGAATACGTTATTCTGTAACTCGTTGCTACTAGTAATATTATTTACTAAGTTTCTAGACAAAAAATCCGAAGGATTAATTTTCCCTTCGATGTACTCAAAATTGTAGTCATAGTCGCTGAGATTTAAAATCCATCTAGCCACTATATCCGACTGCATTTCAATTTTCAGCGGATATGTGAGAGCTTTGTTATCCGTTAAAATAGTAAATTTCCGCCCTAACAGCATGTGTTTAAAATGCATAACTGCGTCATGAATAGCCAATAATTCGAACTTCATGCTAGGGTAAGCCGTTTCTGACTGCTTAAGTTTTCTACCGTAAAATTCAATAGGGACTAAGTATCCCTTATCTTCCTGCGCAAGGACACCTGATATTGCTTTCTTTGAACCATCAGTTATTAAAAAGAACTCCCTATCAAATTTTGGCGGTTTAAGGGTAGGTTTGCTCACGATTGCCTCTTGTATATTTAAAAATGCTTGTTCCGTCTCCTCAGTCCATTTAAATTTTACATTTTGTTTAGTCAATTCGACTAGAGGATTGACAATATCGGCATAATTTTGAATAAGAGTTCTGAAATAATTTGCCAAACCTAAAAGTGACTTTACCCCCTTTTTATTTTTAGGTCTAGTTAATCGTTGTACCTTCCCCACGTTTTTTTCTGATGGGGCATATCCGTTTTTATTAACTTTGAAACCCAAAAATTCAATTTCCGGTTTACATATTTGCACCTTAGAGGGTTCAACTGTTAAATTGTGATCAATTAGAGTTTCCAAAACTTCCTTTAACAACTGTGCCATTCCCTCCGGGGTGTCTTCGGCCAAAACCACATCATCTATAAAATATCCTACTTTGTCCTTAGGAAAGTGTCCCAGGACCCTATCCATAAGTTCAGCGAATTTTGTACTACTTAATTTAAGCCCAAAATTTAGGCGGCACGGGGCGTACTTCCCACACTCCGTCACAAATGCTAATTTGTGACGATCCTCCGGGCGTAACATAATTTGGAAAAAAGCCGAATGCAAATCTAATGTTGTATAAAAAATTTTTCCACTAATTGCCTGTAAAACATCTTTTACGTCCGGTACCGGATATGGAAACCCCTCTAAAATCTCGTTCAACGTCCTGTAATCCACCGCCATTCTATAGCGAACCAAGTTTTTTTCCGTACCTTTTTTTTTTACAAATAATACCAGAAATGCATAATCTGAATCTGATTTTTCGATTATTTTCGCTTCTAACAGTTTTCGTAGTTCCTCCTGCGCATACTGCTTAACTGCCTGGGGCGTCTTATATGGTTTATGCTGAATGGGAAAATTGTGGTTTAATTGTATTTTGGGCACTACCAATGAAGATTGTCCCAAAGATTTGTAAGACTTCGAAAAAGCATGTGCATGACTCATCAATAAGTCTTCTATCTTTTGCTTAAAATCCCCCGTTAAATGATCTAAATTAAAATCCGATCTATCAAGCTCCGCTTCTCTCAAAGCCCTAACTTCTTGCAAATCCAGGTTATTAATTTGATAGATTTCTCCATCTTCAATCTCATTAGTCTTTAAATTATTCTTGCTAACAAAATCCGAACTGATAAGTGCGATCCTAGTATCCGTTCTAATTATAATCTTATCTTCTGTATTGTTTGTTACAATCAAATTAATTTTATTAGTGACTGGTACCTCATGAATTGAACATTCCGTAATTAAATTTTTAAATTCCTCTGTTGGTTCAATTAAAATCAGCTGATTAGGCTGTACTGCCTCAGGACATCTCAACGATATTATTTTCGTTTGTCCTGGGTGTAAATGCGTTTCTTTCTCTATACACGCAAATATTTCATTTCCTTTAAAACGACATTTAATTTTATTTGTGCGCACTGCCTTGGTGATATTTTTCATTTCCGACCCTCTTTTATTTACACTATTTACACTAACTATTTCCTTATTCATAACCTGCGGTTCCAGGGCAATTTCCGTATTTTTTAATTTTAGTGTTTTCTTATCAAAATTTAAAATCATTCTATTTTTTTTCAAGAAATCAAAACCTAGCAACATTTTATAGTCCCCTTGAAAATTATGAGATGTAACATAAAATGTTCCTGTCACAAACTCGTTGTTAATTTTAAATGTAATTTTTATACATTGCCGAAAAGGTATGACTGAGTTATCGAATGTGTGGATTGTTACCCTATTCGCTAAGTATTTAATTTTTGCCTCCGTTTGTTTTAGCGCCTCTAAAACCTCCGGTGATAAAAGCGAAACTGCGGCCCCACTATCCAGCAACGTGTCAATTTTTAACCCAAAAATCTGTAATGTAATGATGGGAAGTTTATCCTTTTCCGCTGAATTCACACTAGCAATCACGAACTTATTCCCCCTTATCGGGAATCTACCGGGGTCTTTCTTATGACTATTATTTACAACTGCAGATTCCCTTAAAAGTTTCCCGAATTCGACTTTCTTTTCCCTTTGTGTCTGTCCGAAAAATCTCTCTTATTTTCTTTTTCCTGAATTGAATTTCTATTTCTTTCATGCTGCGGTTCATCCCTGGAATAGTCATTTCGCCCTCTCCTATGTTCATCCGATTGTTTACGATTTCCATAATATGCATCGTAGCGTGCAACCCCTGATCTGTCACCTCTGTTATTATAACTTCTATCCGAGGAATCCCTATTCCATGGAGAACTATGATTGAAATTTTCATAAAAATTTTCAAATCTATTACAATCCTGATAATTTCTATCCCTGTGAAATCTGTCATAATTAAAATCACTATACATTTGTGCACTGGGAAAACAATTTTGTGATACTGGCGCTGCGAATCCATAGCCTTCCATCGCCCTGTAATTATTCGCACCAAAACTCTTATTTGCAAAATTTCTCTGTCCCTGGTTCCGAAATTTAGTATTTGAATTTTTCAAATTGTACCAACATTCGGAAATGTCATGCCGATTCGTATTACAGATTTCACACCGTTTTTCTTTCAAATTATCTTCCCTAACTTGTGTTTTCGTTTGTAATTTCAACTCGTTGACCTGAGCGGTTAATTCTGCTATGGCCGTAGCCTGCTGTTTATTTAATTGTAATAAATTCGTACAAAAATCCTCATTTTCTTTGCTTGTATTGGCTGTTACCGCATTAATCTGATCTAAAACTGTCGATTTATACGCGGATTCGATCGTCTGAGCTTTTTCGCACAATTTCCCAAAATCTTTAATGTCTAATTTTCGCAATTCCAACGCAATATTTGGCGATATTGCCTCCAAAAATTTATTGGCTTTTATTAAATCGAATAGTTTATTAGCTCCCACCTCCGTTGCCTGGCCAGAAGCACCTAAATACATTGATGCGGCCTTGTTAAAAACTTCTATAAAATCTTTCATGTTTTGATTTGGGAGTTGCTTAATTGAGTTAAAATTTATCTGTGCTTCGATAAAAGAATCTTTTTTCTGAAACAATTCCACGATTTTTCTTTTAAACTCTGTATAATTCTTTTCCTCATTTAGCGTCTGGTCAGATACTAATTTCTCACGGGCCGTACCCACAAATTTAGCTTTTAATATCTGTAATTTAAAATCCTCTTCTACGTGGACCCGATCCAATAATTCATCGAATTCTTTCAAATAAAATAACACATTGCTAATCTTTTTTACGTCAAAGGGAACAATCAATGATAACATTTGCGACAAATTCGGTTTTAACGGGTCGTCCATTTTAATCTCTAACGTTTTAGATTTCAATTTTGATTTATTTCTTGTTACTACCCCTGGCTTAGATTGATTTTGTAAACTTTTCCTTCCTCTTCTCCTCGGCATATATTGTCCTAATTGACATTCATTACCCTTATATTATATATTTTTACACAAATAACTTTGCAATACTTAACTCCTGAATAAAATTTACTATCACACACACAAGAAAATATAAATATATATATATACACTGTCCCTCAATACCAAAATACAATCAAATTCAAAATAAATGTATAAAGTACACATAGAAAATCAGTACCAAATTATTAATTTTCTAAACTGCCCTTTCTTCGTCTTATTATTATTATTTTATTTCATTTGTAATACTACTCCCGCTGTTTTCTTTTGCGGCATAAAATTGGTCTTATAAATTCACATAAAATACTTCTTTTTTTGTTCAATAACATAGAAAATGCCATGTACCCCCAAAATATAATCCTTGCAATAAAATACCACACATAAATTCAATGAGATGCAAAATCTATTTTAAAATTCTTTCAAATTTTTCAAATATGTCATATAATTTGAAATCTTATTTCATAATATTACTCTTAAAACCTTTCCACACACAATTATAAGATTGATTGTTTCCAATTTAAAACACAATATCATCAGTATAATCATACTTAAACATATGTATTTATTTTTAGTATAACACATCAAAAAATAGTCATTTTGGACGAATGAGTCAGAAACGTTGTAGCACACTCCATTGGCACCAAGTTTTACTTTTAAAATTTAATTTAACATTAAAAACCATGAATAGCGCGTAGAATTTTGAGTAAAACTAACTCTATGAATTACTATTAACTTTTTATACCAAAAACAATATTATTAACCTCCGGAACTGATCCGAAAAGGTCACGGTACCAGATAGGATTCTAGGGGCCTATGCTGGACAGAACTGAGCTCCTGTAACGGAAATCTTTATTTCGACATGTTAGCATAACCCAAAATCCTAGAATGAATTATGTTAGTCACTCCTAATCACTTTAATTCAGAGTATTCATAGAGTAAACTCATGCATTTTTTTTTACATCTAATACAAAAATAACAGTGATCGTTCGTTTCAATCCTGGTTAATCCCTTCGATATGAGTGAGGCAACTGCCTTCATTACCAAATTGCGTTGTGAATATTTTTGAAGACGGAATTAACTTATGGATCGTAAATAAAACATAACTCTAAATTAGATCATAATAGAATTAAATAAAGTAAGACTCATGTTCGAAAAGATACTAACAATTCTTTAACAACTAACATATAAATTTATTTACAATTATCTTACAAATTGTTAGTGCGTCATAAGACACATTATTTTCAATATAGATAACACAAAAAAAAACAAAATAAAACACTATTAATTCTACTTGTGTAATTATTGTTTTTAATACTATGATTGAATACCAATTGGAGCGTGCAGAAACCCCTACTAGGCATTTTGCCTTAAACATTTTGGGAAACAATATAAATTATAAGAAAAACCGTACCTTCATATTATTTTGTGCCCAGCACTCAGTTAAGGCTCTCATTCGAAAACATCACAGGTGGTCGCACATCAATACTGGCGAACATCACATTCAGATCCTCGGCTATCACACAGCACCAGTGGCGGACATCATTTCCGGATCATAGGCTAGGTGGTCGCACATCAATACTGGCGAACATCACATTCAGATCCTCGGCTATCACACAGCACCAGTGGCGGACATCCTTTCCGGATCATAGGCTAGGTGGTCGCACATCAATACTGGCGAACATCACATTCAGATCCTCGGCTATCACACAGCACCAGTGGCGGACATCCTTTCCGGATCATAGGCTATCACTCATCATCGGTGGCGGACATCATTTTCAGTTCATGGGCTATCACTCATCATCGGTGGCGGACATCATTTTCAGTTCATGGGCTATCACTCATCATCGGTGGCGGACGTCATTTTCAGATCAGTGGCGATGTAGGTAGGTCCTCCTTGGAATTAATAACGATTTTTTTTTAAACACATCTTCGCCTCCCGGAGAGAACTTTTCATCTGAACTCCTCAAGAAAACAGTCTATGTTCTTTTTTTCTTTTTTTTTTATGGCGGGCGTGGCTAATCCATCTGCCCGAAAAAAATGACCATTCAGTTTCTCGCCCGTCCTATTCCTGATAAACGATTCGTTAGCTTCCTCTTCGAGCGTGGGGGGGTTGGCCCCTCTTGTCTGCAACGCACTCCCAGCCGGAAAAATGAACGGTAGCCTCAAACTAGAGAAACGTGTGGGGTCTCGCTTAATTGGCTTGTAAATCTACCAATAAACCATTCTTGACGTAAATGTCAAGCGATTGTTATGCTAGAGCCCAACTGGTGCCTACTAGATGCCGGCTGAGATAGGGGTCTGCCTTGCTCCTGACATGAATAGCGTTAAACATACACTAGTATTTACAACCACTATACAAAAATATCAAAGGATACAATATGTATAATATACCATTTATATATATATATCTATAAATCACGGAAGATTGCTGGATGCTTATGCTTCCAGCAGTTATACTAAAGTAATTTGCAAAACGCAAACAAACGTGACTTTCACATTTATTTGTTTTAGAAAGATTTCCGTTGGGCGAAATAGGAATATCATTTACATACATATTGCAGGAAATGTTGTAATAATATAAAATTGAATTAATTTTCTTTAAAACATTTTCTGCTTATAAAATTTCTACGCTTATAATATTATAGAGTGTGTTGCATTGGTTAAGTAAATTGTTATTTTTTTTTTCATTTGTTTACTAAAGTTTCTTTTTATTTTAACCATCGAAAAATATTGGTAGTCATTGATTAATTGAACAGTTTTGAGTAAAGTATTAAAAATCATTGCCTTTTAATAATTAGGAAGGAATGGTTCTAAGATTAATTTTCCATAAGGCCAAGTCTATACTGAAGACAGTCGTGTTTATTTCAAAATTCTGTCAATATAGATTCATTTGCTTGAAATATTTGAGTGATTTTATTAAACTATTGGTTTGACGGTGTTATTTCTTGTAAAATACTCGCAAAATAGTACTCGTACATGGTTTATCACTAATCATTATAGATCGGAAGCTGCTGCACAGAAATCACCTTACCAAATTCATGGTTGAAATTTCAGAATTAATTAAAACTCAATTCGTATATTGAAGCGCAATCAATCTGCCAAATCACACCTTGGTGGAAAACGCGTGAAAACCCGATTTCAGCATTGATACATAGGTTTACCATTGTGCCCCCCAAGATATGAAAACACGGTGGATTGGTAGCAGGAAAACATAACGGTAAACCTACGAGTCAACAACTAAAGTCGGTTTTTCAAGTAATGCTAACTAAAACATGACCTGGCAAACTGGTTGCGCTTTAAAATGCGAATCGAGTTTCAACTAATTCAGAAATTTCAGCCACGAATTCGATGTGGTGATTGCCTTTCCTGCCTCAACCCGGTCTACTATAATATAGAAGAAAAATTTAATTTGTAAAAATTTCTTCGAAATGTGCCTTTTACAAAACAATTAAATACCAGTTAACTTTATACTGGCCAAAATTCATTACAAATTCAATTAAACAATATATTTTTCTTTAATATTGACTTAAAATTAGTAGGTATAATATAAAATCTAACTTTCATAGTTTGAAATAGAAATCAATTCATAAAAGGTTTCAATTCAATTTTCAATCATAAAAGGGTAAATGCATAGAAAATCATAAATATGATCATTTTCATCATTTTTCTCAATGCACAACTTAATTAATACCAGTTCTTAAATTTAAAAAGAAATCTTTCATTATTTTTTACAGCTTTTCTTTCAATGTAATCTACTTATCACACTATTCCATTGTTGTATACTGGGTATAACAAGTTGGAAATTGTACGTCAAATGTGGCAAATGAGTTGCGTTCGTACTATAAATATTTTTATAAATATTCAGATTTTTATGCAATAGCTGTTAAATTCTTATGAAAGATGCATGAATACGAAATATGATGTGATTATATATCAATTACAGACTTATATCAATTACAGATCAATCCAACTACATTAACGCAAGTAGAGTACGGACAGACAAATCGAATTCTTAAACATTTTCAACTGTATTGCAAAGTTTTAAAGCGCCTTATAAATTTGACTTTATATCCAATAGATGGTAGCATATTTTATTTCTTTTGTCCAGCCATGTATTTTGTCTACTATTTTTACATACGTATATGGGTGATTCTCAAAATAGGAGACTTTTTCAAAAGTGAAATCTTAAAAAAATTACTGTTAGCAAAATTTCTGAAAAAAATAGGTGTTTTTAATATAGTATTAGGTATAAATTACATGTAGTCAGCAGAGCTAAATATTTAAAAATTAACTTTAAAAAAATAATTAGTATTTTTGAGCCATGCTAATGACAAAACGAATTGCATGGAATAAATATATTAAGAAATTTTTATTTTCTACCAGTTTAAATATTTTTTTCTATATTTATTAACCTTCCTTTTCAGCAAATGGTTTCCATTTTTACATATATACATATAAGGAGAATAAAAACATTACCAAAGAGCAAACTTTGTTTACATGAGCAACATTCTGACACTAACCATGTAAGAAGCTGTCTTAGTGATTTTCTGACAGATTTAATGCATATTTTAGGGATAATAAATGTAATACCTAAATTTATATGTAAAATTAAACTTTATAAAGGATACAATATAAGCACTGGTTACATTTATGCACATTGGAGTCTTTAGCATGGACAGAAAAACCATGCTAATGACACTGATATTTGTCCATGCTAATGACAAATTTTAATTTAAATAAGATTATGAGCCATAATATAATCACAATGCAATAGTCCTTTCTGGGGCTTTTTAAAACACAAAAGTTCTATGCAAATAAGTAAAATAAAAATTTTAACTATAAAAGAAACATGAAAATTATTATCCATTCTAATGACATACAATCGATGTACGCCCCTAATATTCAACTTCTATTCTTAAAATACAATACATGCTTCTATTTTCAGGCTTGGATAAAATGGCTACTTGTTGCCATGGTGAAACTTTATATTTTCAAACTATTGTCATATGTGAAAATGAAATTTTGATTAATAACCAGCTGTTATAGTATGACCTTGTTTTGAAAATAGAATATGGGGGACAAACTTTAATTCTTTTTTTATATACTATAATTTTATTTTTAAAAAGAAATTTATTGGATAAATCCTCTCCTTGATTAATTTAAAGAAAGAATATCACATGTTTTATTTTATAAACATGATATTAACTCTTGAAAAATGCTAGTATACACAAGGCACAGCTGCTGTGGACATCCATGCTAATGACATTTTGAACATTTATTCTGTTATTTTAAGGTGTTTTTAACTAAAAAGTGAGTAATTCTTGAGTGCAAATAATGAATAATATTAATACAAACATATCTAAATATAAAAACATGATAGAAAACCTCTCATTTTTTTTTCATGCCGAAAGACATAAATTGTCCCCTATTTTGAGAATCACCCATATGCAACTATTTAGCTAAAATTCAATTAAGACAAAAACACACTTAAATCTAGTAAAGTCGCACTTCCAGGGATTATCTTCCATAGACAACAATTCTTTGTTTGGCTCTGTATATCATTTTCAGACATCCTACAAACATATATTGATTTATTAAATACAATTCAGCTTAATAAATACACAACTTATTAAAAAAAAAACTTTTAGCTACTTTTGTTCATATTCTGTACCCGTGCAGTTTCTGTTGCGTCGTATCACAACTAAAAATGCACTTCTAGCAATCATTGCTAATATACAGTATTTCGGTTGCAGTATGGTATCCGAAATCTTTTGTATGTCCCAGTGAATACTATGCACTTTCCATGATATAGTATGTGACTCACAGTAAACCTCAGCAACGTATATCAATTTTATTATATGTGAAATAATTTTTACCTGATTAAAATACGCCTATAACAAAGTTTCACTGTATACCATTATGTAATGGAATTCTTTTGTGTAGTCCTGTAAATGAATAATAAGCATTTTTTGCACTTTCTGTTTATAAGGTTGTAACACCATTAAAATGCACTTAATCATTTTTTCCCATTGGCCGTAATGTAACAAAAAACTTTTGACCGTCCTTGTAATTAAACTATAAATCTGATTTTCATAAAGTTTGAATTGACTCGACAAATTTAGCAATAATTATATATTTAAAATTTCAAAGCATTCAGATGATAGTTTTTGTTCAGTTAAATGCAGATGAACAGATGGAAAGACAGACTGAAAGACGAATATAGGTGCTACGTACTTATCAAATTACGAATGCATCTAATAAGAAGGGCTCGATGTCCCATATTTGGGACTCTAAAAATGTGTATATTTAAAAAACTTCAAATAAAAATGATAAATATATACAAACTAAATCATTTTAAGGCAAGATAAGCGGAAAACAATATAAAAATTAAATTTATTTGTGTCTGAATTCGGACAATAAAAGGGAATATAATGGTCTCGAAATTCTAAATTGTTTTTCTATAGAAAAGCGAAATAGTAATATGAAACGTTCCCAGAGTTTGAAATATGTCATATGTAGAATGTGACAAAATAGAGAAAATGTGAATTTCAGTACATATGTTGCTTATTAAGCGCGCTCGTAATTATATATAAATGTAGCATCTATAGTCGTCGTCTGGTCCGCCCGTCTCTCTTTTCATCTGTTCGCATATAACAGCTCAAAAACCACCCACTGGAATTATTTAAATTTTATGTATCCTGTGGTTATACTATAAATATCTTCATTTGGAGCTGTTTGTAGCTTAAAGAAATAAACCGAAAGAAACCAAAATCGTTGCACTTACTATTGAAAAAGAACAATGGAAAAATATAAAATAATAGCAATAACCGCCAACAGATAGCGCTACAAACCCCGTGGGTGCAAAAGCCATTGTAATCATCAACAAAATGAAGAAATAACCATTTAAGCCCGTAGCGTTGCAAGAGTTGTCTCTCAAATTGCAAGATCACACTTTCATTTTAAAAATATTCTACGTAATGAGAAAAATTACCTGCAGAAGTTGATTTTTCTGATGATTGCAAAGACATTTGCACCGGTAGGAATCCTAATATCATCTGTTGGCAGTTATTGCAATACATGTATATATTTTATCGTTTCATTCTTCCTTACCCTTTTCGTATAGTAAATGCACTGACTTTGGTTTCATTCGAGTTATTCTTTCAAGCTACACACAGTTCCAAATAGATTATACTTATCTTATAACCACCCTGCATATATAAATGCTGCAGAATTTTGTTGAATCGTTTCAAATTTAACGAAAATCGAATCAAAATTTTAAAAGATATCAGTAAAAGTTTCTTTCAATCTATTAAATCCTATCATACTTAATTAATTCAGTGATATCATATGATTTGCAATTATTCTAAGCTGTCATGTTGATTACATCTTATTTAAGATGGTTTCACATTATTTCAGTACTACTCAATTTAATATATATAATCGTGATAGATTTTGTATTCGTGTTTTTCGTATAAGAGTGCAACAGTTATTGCAACAATATCATAATATTTATAAAGCTAGTTACAGAACGAAACCCCTCATTTTCCACGTTTGACCGATAATTGCCGTTTTCTTTTTGTAAACCTACGTCAAAAATGTACATTTTTAGTAGCATTTTATTTAAATTTTTTGCTATACACTTTTTTTAATACTAAACTGATTGTGTATTATCTTTCTTATTTCACCAACTGAATTGTAGATCAGATTTCATTTTTGTTGCGTAAAAGTTTTATTCAAACTTTTCGAATTATTTCATAACATTTTTTATCAAAAAGATCACTTGAAATTGTGATTCTCTTTTATTTCAGAAATATCATGAATATACTTTTCTATTTATTATTTTTTTTCCTATTTATACTAGCTACCCATATTTTGTTACATTTTCCATTATATTTTCTCCAATGTCACAATACTTGTTTTTCAAACTTTAAAAGTTTAGTTTTCGAAATTCGATTTTTATAATTTAGTTTTTTAGAGAAAAGTTGTAATCGATGGTTTCGATTGAACAAGCTGACAAATTAATTTTATCATTTTAAAGGCATGTAAAACATAAAATAGTTCAAATTTTTGAGTTTTTAATTATCGACTTAAAAAATAGAGCTAAAATATTATGGTGCAGGAAGGTTTTAAAATAATATATTTTAAGCACTGTGGGTATATGTATATGTTATGGTTAATTTGATAAATTCGGTAATTATTAATAACCACGCCTTTTAGTAAATTTGATAAATGTTGCATATTAATCAAATTTATAAATTTAATTAATATGCAACATTTAAAAACTGATATACTAGTTTTTATTAATAATCACTGATGACGTTCGGTCAATATGATTAATTAAGCTTAGTAACGAATATATATTTTACAAAAATATGTATTATCATAACTGTTTGAATCTAATAATAAAAAAAATGTTAAGAGACAATAATAGTCAATCAAAAGAAGTGTTATATTAATAAGACGCAAAAGACTAAACAGTTTAAAATAATTATTTTTATAATAACTGAATGAATTAGATAAAAATTTTAAATATTTTAAATATTCCTTGCCTTTTTTCGAAATGTGTTTTTCATGCTTTGATAAACTTTTCTAAAATTCTATTTCAGGTAAACAATTCAAACTTTCCAGAATTGTGTAACAAACTTGTTTTTTATTTATTTATTTATTTATTTTCGAACGTTTTAGGTCTGAGTGAAATATTCTTTAAAATGATTAAAAATATGTTCTTAATTTTTTTTTTTTTAGAAATTTCTGTACTATTTAATCAGTTAACTTTTATTCGTTTATTTTATTGTAATTTAGTTTTTTCTTATTTAATATGTGGTGCCTATAAATGGATTTTGGGGGGTAGGGGTGCGGTGCTTTTCCCTTTTGTTTACGTCTGGACTTCGGCTATGGATTTAATTGTTTTACTCTACAGATTTCTACCAGAGAATTGGTGTTTCAGATTCCACTTCAGGTACACTTCTCGCCATCTCGTCCAAGTCTTTGTACTGAACCTGACATACCTGAACAATATAGTTTCAGGTTTAAACACACCACATCACACCAGCTGTTTTGGGTGATAGAATCCATTAATGGTTGTTGGATTTGACTATTCTGAGCATGTTGGTTCACTCTACTTTTTATAGATGTGGAAAAAGCATCTAACACTATTTGTCTTAGTAGTCTAATCTATAAGTTACTTAAATTAAAAGTCTTTACCGTACATGTTCGTGGTGTTCTTAAGTATCTTCGTGGAAGAATTTTTTGCATTTGCTATGCTAATATCTATTCTACACCTCGCTCGATTAATGCAAAAGGGCCACAAGACTCGGAATTGGGTGTTTGGGTGTTTGGCTCTATAAATTTTATATTTCAGGCATCCTCACTACTTTACATACACTACTGATTATTTATATGAATGACTCAACTGTGATAGCTCGTGACAAGGATTGCCTGAACATCTACAACACTATATCCATAACTTCGAAACACTTTTCACGAAATGGCATATCAAAATTCCACTAAAACCCAAGTAGTCTTTTTCTACTTGTAAACACCCCTCTTTCCTCCCAGTGACACACACTTTATTTTGATGGTTCTTTTGCCAGATTTGGATGAGGGAGTCATATCTAGATATTTTTCTGGACTGCACTCATCACATGACGCAATCAAATCGAACCAAAATTTTTCTAATTCTAAATTTGATTTTTCCCATTTTCAGTATGGTAATGAGATGGGTATGGGAACTAAAATGCTATTGTATAAGATGGTGATTCATATTTATTGTATACAGATCTGGGGATCAGCAACTAAAATAAAATCTTCAAAAGATTTAGACTGGTCAGACCCTTATAGAGACATTGTTCACTACTTCTGGTATTGTAGACATGCCATCTATATTATAAAAGCCAAACGTATCTGTGTGTGACGCAAAGTCATTTTACGAATGACAACACTTTGAAATTTGAAAAAAATTCGGTTTCGTAATTTTGGCTGCTGCAAATTTTTAAACTTCTAAATATCGCACATTTTCAATTTTTACAGCATCATATAGGGTAAAAATATACTTTTAAATGCAATTTATTTATAAATTGTACCTTAGTTTATTTGAAATGTAATTTTTTGTAGTTTTTAATACCATTTTTCTAATAGTGGCAACAGAAGTACTCCATGACTGTTAAAAGCAAAGGGATAAAAAAGGATGTTTTACGGAAATAGTATTTCGTTAACTTTACACTGTAAAAAAAATTTCAAGAGGTTACTAAAATTTTTTTAGTAAATTTGTATTCCACAGAATTTTTAAGTAACCATTACAAACTTTTTTTGCAAGTGAAACAAACATTTTTTTGTAAACTGAACAAAAGAATTTTTTGTATAACTAACTTAAAACTTTTTAGTATGAGCCACCAAGCAAATTTTAGTAATAGCTCCAAAATTATTTTTAGTAACCATTACGTGTGCCCGGAGGGCAGTAGCTTCCTTCGAACTGCATCCAGTGGGTAAAAAGACAGACTACTGAAGCGGAAGATTTTCGGCGAAGCTGCAATAGATGGCAGCACCAAACATTGCTACCTGCTCTATTCTGACATGTTTCTAAAAAGGAGGGGAAATCCAGAGATCGTTACCCATGGTAACTGCTACAACAGGATTTTCATACTCCCTTTATTTAACGAGTACAGTAGACGCTCGTTTTTACGAACCTCTTTTTTGCGAATTCTTGCTATTTTATGAACTAGAGCGTGGTCCCGAATACATTCCCATAGACGCTATGTAAATTTTCGCTCCCATTTACGAACTACAAATTATGAAAATCTCTTTTTTGCGAACTTAACTTTTATAATTCTGCAATTTTTTTTATTTTTTTATTTATTTTTTAAAATACCGTAAAGAAGTGCCAACGTCAATTGTACTCTCAACAGGTGCAAAAGACAGCAGGTGCATTTCAAGAATGTGTTATCCCCCCCCCCACACACACACACACGCTTTCGGGAGGGAGGTAGCGTAGCAATAAGTTTATTTAGCGTCACGTGGTTTATTATGACTGATTTTAAAGGCACGTGTCTGGAAAGCCTCTGATTGGCGAGTGAAACTTAAATGTACAAGCAGGTGTCATTGTTGAAAGGGGAAACGAAATCTTTTAAAAGATTGCATTCTGTAATCGTCTATTTTCTCATACCTTCTGGACAACTCAATCTGTGAAGTCTCGTTAGTCGAGAGAAAGATTGGGCCAGAACATTACAGAATTTCAGTATGTCGCAGTTGAAGAAACGTATGTGCTTATCCGTTGAGGTAAAGAAGAAAATTTTGAAAAAAGTAGACGAGAAAATCTTAAGTAAGACAGAAATTTCAAAAAAGTATGGAATTCCAAAGAATAGTCTCTCCACAATTTTAAAATCGTGAGAGAAAATCGTCGGAAATAGAAGCACCAATAAAAATCCCTCTCGTAAATATATCAGAGAAGCAAAACACCCCCAATTGGAGAAAGCTTTAACTTCTTGGACGAGGAAAATGAGAGGACTGAACATTCCCATAAATGGTAATCTCCTTAAAGAACAATCGAATTCTTTTGCTTTGAAGCTGAACATCAAAGACTTCAAGGCCTCAGACGGTTGGTTACAAAAATTTAAGTCCAGGCACGATTTGAGCTTCAGAAAATTGTGCGGTGAAAGTGGAACAGCAAATACGACTTTGGCAAATGAATGGAAAGAACGCGATTTAAAAGCATTGCTAACTGAATATGTTCCAGAGGATGTCTTTAACGCGGACGAAACAGGTCTGTTTTTTAAGATGCTGCCGGAACAGACACTTACCTTCAAAGGTGAAAAATGTAGCGGAGGCAAAAAGGCTAAGCAGAGAACCTCAATCTTGTTGGCAGCCAACATGAATGGAACACAAAAACTGCCCTTGCTTTTCATTGGAAAAAACTTGAAGCCTAGATGTTTCAGAAATGTTAACAAATTACCAGCTGCATACCATGCTAACCAAAATGCATGGATGACTGGGTACATTTATGAAAAATGGTTAAGAGACTTGGATCGTCAATTTGTTTTGGAAAAACGTAAAAATTCGCTAATTGTGGATAACTGTTCAGCTCACATTGAAGTCTCAGATCTTAAATCTATTCGTGTGGAGTTTCTTCCACCCAACGTAACTTCAATTTTACAGCCGATGGATTTGGGTGTGATTAATAGTTTCAAGCGGATATACAGAAGAGTGCTTTTGCAAAGAGTAGTCATGGGATTGGAGCTGAATCAGCCATATGAAATTGACGTTCTGGGTGCAATGCTTTGTCAATACGTGCTTGGAATAATGTTCAAGCGACTACAATAGCTAAAGCATTTCAACACGCAGGCTTTAGTACCTTAATTAATGAAAACCAAGAAAATATAGCCGACGATATCAGTGGAGATGAGCTACTCATAAATGAACTCCGCAAAAGAAATCCACTTTTGCCTGAAATTTCATTCCAGGACTTTTTGAGTGTAGATTCAGACGTGATTTGTACGGAAGAAATGTCAGATGAACAAATTATTGCTGACGCAATAAGTGAAAAAGAAGAAGAACTTTCAGATTTGGAACAAGAAGAAAATGAAATAATCCAACGCCCGATTGTCAAACAAGCAGCTCAGTGGTTGTCAGGGCTAAGGCACTTTTTTGAAGCGAACAATAATTGTGAAATGATTTCAAGCATAGATAAAATGGAAACATGTATTTTCCAAAATGTGATTTTAAAACAAATAAAGATAAGTGATTATTTCCATTCCTAATTTTTTATCTATGTATTTTCATCCATTAAGTACTAATACAGTCTATGTTTTCACATGTAATGTTTTCAAAGCTTAATAACGTATTCTTCTGAGTGCTAATTTTTTTTTTTGTGCATAAATTTGTATTTTGAATTTTCTTATATATTTAAAAAATATATGTATAACTCTATTTCAGAGTAAATAATCTTAAAATATTGCATCATCTATGAAGAGGGGGGGGATATTGTTAAAAATAGACATAAATAATGTACATATTCATGTCATTTTTCATGATTTTCTATTTTACAAACCATTTGAGTGTTCCCTAAGAGTTCGCAAAAACGAGCGTCGACTGTACTTACATTGCATACATTCGGTGAATATTTGGTGGCATCCAGCATCGAACCCGGGTACTTTCAGCCTGGAGTTCGGTGCTATGACCACTAGGCTATCACGGCCACACCAAGTGAGATTTAGTAATAGCTTTTAAAAAGTAAAACTATTAACTCTATTCGTTACTAGCTTTTTTCTAGTAATTCTTACAGATTCCTTGTAACCGAGTAAGATTACTAAAAAATTTTTAGTAATTACAATGATCACTAAAATTTTTTTAGTAGATCGACCCTTTTTTTACAGTGTAGATGAATATCATTATCAACTTTATTAACTTTTAATAAAGTTTGAAAAAATAAAACAAAAATTACTAAGAAATAATTAAACTATTACCGTATTTAATCGTGTATAAGGCGCACTTTTTTCTGAAAAATTAGGGCAAAATTCCTAGGTGCGCCTTATACACGGAATAATTTTTTATTATTGGATGCAGTCGAACGATATACATATGAAACAAGAAATTATTCAAAGAAGATATTAAAACTCGGAAAATGTTATTTAATTGAAGTATTACTACATATTTGTTTCATTCCTTGCAGTTTTTTATGCAACAAAGTTAATGACATTATCTAAACGCTAATTAGCAATTCTCTTTACCGACACTCATTCCTATTTCCCGTCATTCTCTTACAACCCGAAGTCTAAAAATGCATTTTCGTCTTGTTTTCTGCTCTGGTGTGATGTTTGTTTCGACTTTTTTTCTTTAAACTGAAATTCATTTGGTCATTCTTCATTAGCGTATCAAATTTATGGTGCGCGTTATATACGAGATTTTAAGAAATCGCCATTTTTACTTGTAAAGTAGGGGTGCGCCTTATACACGCGTGCGCCCTATACACGAGTAAATATGGTAACTTAAGGTTAAATATAATTCATTTTTGAGTTCGACTTACCAATATAAGGTGTATTTTTTATTGTAACTAATTTTGAAGGTTTATTATAAATCAATGAAACGGTTCCTTTTTAAACATTTTCTTCCGCCGAAATTCGACGGGTTCTACCTTGTTATTTATAATGACCTAAATATCCCATCGATCCATACCAGCAATAAAAATCAAGCTAATAGTCTCTTTAGCAATATCCCCTCTATTCCACTGCTTTTTTAAATATTTTTAACTGTTATGAGTGTGTCCAATGAAAAAAACTACAAGCAACACTTCAATAAACACGGATCTGGGATACTTTTTTCCGGTTTTCTATACATTGTTATGGTTTCCCTTTCTGGGAGTTTTTATTTGCTTTATTTTGTAAATGTTTTGTGTATTCTTTGTATGCATATTTTTTCTTTTATTATTACAGAATTATTTTTTTATTTTGCAATCTTAATTGTATAATTTTTATGGATTTTTCTCTTTTCAAGTTTCCAAAATAAGTTTTCCTAGATATTTGTATGATTAAAATTTTTATGTACCACCGGTGTTTATCGGAGGAAAGGCATTGCTTTTCCGGGTACATTTTTTCTCCATTTCACCCAATTTTTTTTTATGATGATGATAATCGCCGCTGTATTTCTACTGCTGAATTCTATCGAAACTAGTCGGAAACTAATTAAAAGGTTCAAGTGCTTAAAATTTTGTTTTATCTGTTTGTATAAACTATGGTAGAATCTGACTTTCAAATGTCATAATCATAATAAATGCAGCATCTCCGTTTTTCATGAAACAACATTGCATTTCAATATAGATATCACATATCTTTTACTTCTGGTGTAGCGAAATGTAAGAGTATATTTCTCTCTGAATTTTTGATTTAATTGTCCTTTTTAACTTTTCCTTAAGAAGCCACTCGGCTCTCTCAAAAAGACCCGGATGATCATGTTAAGTTTATGGGGGTATTCAAAAATCTCACTCAATTTTTAATATTTTTACATGTTTTTTTTTTTTTTTTTTTTTTTTTTTTTTGCATAGAATAGCTGAGGACGATAATATTATGATAGTTTATATTTCAGTACCGTTAAAGTTAACGTAATTTTTTTTTTAAGAAACCCGAAACCAAAATCAAAAAAGTCAAAACTAGCCTGGTTGTAGATTGTCCTCAGTTATTCTATGCAAAAAAAATCATGTAAAAATATTAAAATTTGAGCGAGATATTTGAAAATAACGCCCCCATACACTTGATATTATCAGCGGGTCTTTTTGGGCGAATCGAGTGGCCTCTTAACTCAAAAATATTTTTATTTTCCAGTTTCGGTTTTCCTCTGATTTCTTTAGCAAGTGGTGAAACGTGAATCCATGATTTAATCATAGCGATTATCATAAGATTTACTGAATAAAATAAAATTTTATGCAACATTTCAAATAAAATTGATGTAGGGTGTCAGCAAAAAAAATCTTGATACTTGCGATTTTAGAAGTTTATTAAATATCTAAAAATATACGAAAGGAATCATTCTGAATATCCAGATGTGTAAATAAAATAGTACGGGTTATATATTTTGGTGAAGATTTTTTTCCGAAATCCCATAGGGAACCGTCAACAAATTGAAAAAGAACGAAGATCTTTTGGATAATCCTGATAAAACCAATGTAACAAAATTGTCCAAACTGCAGACTATAATTAAGTGGCTTATTGTGATAAATTGTGTTCATTTTTATGAATATAACATGTATACTCGAAGATAAATTAAGATTTTTATAAAAACGGTCCCAAATTTTGCCAAGTTTTTTGCTTATAATTTGCAGAGTTCTTAATAACAAAACAATGTTCTTATCTGAAAATATGAGAAACAACATTGTACATAACACTCTGTAATCAAAATTAAAAAATAATAATAATTGTATAAGAAATGAATAGGTCTATTAAATACGATCTCAGTGCGCATGCTTGAACTCAATCAAAATATAATTTGCATAATGTGTTAGCTAAATTTATAGAGCAACTTTTATGAAAGTCTCAAAAACATAGCTTGAAAATTCTGAAAATTATCGTTGATAGAATAAGATCAAAGTCCGTTATTCCCAAAATGAAACAAAAAGATGGGGAGCTGTATCCAAATATTGTAGAACGTGCAATATTGTGTAGACACTAATCAATGGAATATAGATTAAGATGTCAAGATTTTTTGCTGACACTGTACTATCGGTGATGACGGGACAGTGATGAAGTTCCCTGACTGGCTCGGCAGCTAAAGTTGACGATCATGTGGTTTTATGTGAATGAAAGCAGTTATATAAACATGGTATCTGAATGAAAATACTTAAATCATGTGTATATGTTTGCCGCAGATATACAGGCACAAACTGTGTGTTACAATTTTTCTGAAAGAGTTGTTACATTTGATTAAAAAGTCTCCATGTGCTATAAACAAAACACAAATTTCTTGCTATAAAATTTCTTGAAATTTTTCAGAAAAATTTGTTTGCTCGCTCATATTATATGTGTTTATTATTACACATATAAATGCTGTAGAGATTCTCCATAGCCATAAAGCTACAGATCATTTCGATTTACTTTGTTTTCTTTTAATGGAGTACTCGCAAATATAATTTCTTTTATTCTGCTGTTTGTTAGATAATTACCCTCAAAGTCAAACTTTATCGATAATATGAAGTCAAATGTGTTCTTCATATTTTTAAGTTTCAAGAGAATCCATAATGTATTTTTCTATATATTAAAAAAAGTTAAATCTAAAGAGACTAATTACTTTTGGCAATATAGAGTATATTACTAATATATATATGTATGTTAGTAAATAATTATTCGAGCAACTGGACACTATGCAACATAATTTAATTAAATACAAAAGAGGCTTAAATTGCAATTCATAGTCTATGATAGTATGAAATATGGGCAATTGAGCTATCTTGGCTAATTTCAAAATTAAACAGTGTTTAAAATGATTCTTCGATCTGTCGAAAAACTGTCTATCATAGCATGTTTATCACCTATTTATCTATAGAACTACCCGTTTCATGCTTTTTTATGCAATATTTTTTACAGGATAAGCTGAGAAAGTGAAAGGTTTCAATTGCAGTAGCGGTAGTAGTAGAATATTTGTTATTTGAATAGAGAGATCCTTTAAAAACTATAAATTTAAAAGATCGTTTCACTATGGAAAGTTCAATTGTATTTAACTTTGAAGCAAAGGTGCTTCGAATATTTATATTAAACTTTTTTGACAGACCAAAACTTTTCGAGATTTCTTTCAAATACATATTCAAAACGTCACAACTTTTTATACAACTTCCTGCAACAAAAGTTGGAAATTTGGTAAATATTTAAAGCTGTAGCAGAAAAACTTATCCAGATGTAGTTAAAAATTATATTGTTATGCTACTAAAAACTGTAGCAAAAATTTAATACAAGTTAATCAATATTTTTCAATTTTAAGTATTATTTGCATTATAAATGTGAAAAATATATCATTTAAATATATTCAAGCCAAAAATCAAAACCTCTGTTTCATTTATTAAAAGTTTTGTGAATTTATCATTTCTATGTCATTTAAACTGATGTGCTGATGGTTTTTAAAGGGACACACTATCTATGAAACCCGCTCTTCAATTTTGAATAATATTGTAATATATGTGATGGCACAATGCTTAATGCTGAAAATTAAATGAAATAAAAAAAAATTATAAAACAGCGTTTTTACTAAAATTTATTTATTTTTTCTTTTAATTTAACTTTTTCAAAATATCTACTAGTTTCATAATATGAATATTTTAGCTTCGATTTTTCCCCCACATTCATTAGAATATACTACAGAAAACTGTTTATGGATTTTTAGATGTATGGAATTTTACATTTAAAGGAGTAATTTTACATTAAAATTCTATTTTTTTTTTATTTATAGAGATTTTGTAATAAAAAAAAATATTTTCTGAAATATGTTTTAATGTAATAAAAAATTACATTTAAACAATTTTTAAGTATTTATTTTTAAAAATTTAAATTTTAAAATTTTAAACATATTTAATTTTTTATATAATTCTGTAAGTAATTACTCGATTTATAAAACTTTTACATTTTTGTGTTCAGAAAATTTGGCATTTTAATTTGTCTTCAGGATACCTTAAAATATTAATTATGAATTTTATTAAAAAAAATTAAGTAAAAATTGAGTTTTTCATGAGTGACTTTTACATTAATTAGCATATTTTCACAATTATACCTCAAAATTAAAAATCCTGAAGACAATTTATTGGAAATATATCATAAAATGTTGGTTAAAATTTTTCTACATACATCTTGTAAGGAATATTAGATAAATTCTTTTAAAATTGACAAATCGTAAAAAAATTTATTCTGAGATAAATTAAGTTTTTTTTTTCTTTTGACTTACAGCTGATGCATCGCTTCTCAAGGCAAAATGTGTTTTATCTATGGATCTAATGATGATCAAAGTACGCGGTTTGCGATACTTAACGCTAAAAATTCAGTTTTTTTTATATAAAAAAAATTACTTTTTTCAGAATTTTTAGCCCCAGACTCCCTTAATAACAATTTTTTCTCTCGTATGTATCAAAAAATGAAAGAAATTCAATAAATTATCTATTAATTTTTTTTAATAACTATAAACTTTGAATTTTAAATCCATACATAAAAATATTAAATACCAAATGGAGAACAAGCAAAAAAAAAAAAAAAAAAAAAAAAAAAAAAAAAAAAAAAAAAAAAAATTCCGAACTTCAATTTAAATTATAAAAAAAAACCTTGGTGTTTATCGAACAAGCAAGTTATAAAAATGTGAAAACGGTGAAAAATCATTTTAAAGTTTTAATTTGTATCTGGGTAATTGCTCTGGATTTATTTAAAAATTTACACTGTCTCGCGACACAACAGTCGTATAGGTAAAAATGTAGTGTCAAAATATTCACAATAAGAAGTTTTCAGTTAATATTAAAAAAAGAAAATCGATATTGTGACCTATTTCTGCGTCTCCTTAAGCATAAATCAAAAACTACTTGTCGAACTAATTTGTAATTTTGAATATTCAGGTTAAAAGCTGCTAAAAATCCTCTTCTGTTTAAAAATTCAATAGTTAATTTTTGTTTTAATATATTAATTTCATATTTAATATATGGAAATCATAGAATTGATTACGTGTGGGATCCTAACAAATCAGGAGAAAAATCAGCTTTAAAAAAATTGCGGGAGATACATGTGAAAATTTTAAAACAACACATGTTCACCAGAGTAAATTACGATTAGAAGCTATAACTCTTAGTAACATTATAACGTACACTCTTTACAACTGTATAAATATCTTTATAACTCCTAAATGTTTTAACTGAAAGAATTAGCATCCAAAATTCAAATTTATTATTCACTCATAATGTAAAATCCAATTTGTTTGTTAGTATTGAAAGTTTTAAATTTTCTTCGCAGTTCAGTATGCGGATCATCGCCTAAGTTTTAAAAAGTAAATGAATTGAAAGAAGAAATAACTCCCAATAAAATGGCTAGTTTTCTTCGACAATTTGGTACTAAAGCATATGGACGGTCCTCCTTATTATTGTTTTTCTGGGTGTGTGTGGGCCCGACGGTGCAACTCTCTCTAAATTAAATAATTCTAAGTTGACGTGACACGTAAACAAAAGATGGTATGGATTAAAGATACCTTTTACTGTTCCAAAGAGATAAATAAATCGTAGGCAATGTAGCACATTTCCAAATATTTTCATTCATATGTATATTTAAGTTTTAAGAAACTATTGAATACATTTTTGACAAAATTGTTTTAATATTTAATTATAATAATTTAACATGTCGAAAGCCCCCTCAGTAGAACCCTTACATATAAAACACAATATTTACTTCAATGATTTACAACAGTTCATTTTTTTTTCGTCTTTTGATAAGTAATAACTGATTAGACGGTTTTAGTTAAGTTCAAACTCGATTTGTTTAAATAATTTTATTTTTAGCAGGGAATTAATTTATAAACTTTGATCCTAGCAAAAATAGTCTCTCTCCGTGAAATAATAATAATAAAAAAAAAATAAGCCACGGATGACAGTTTATCTCAAATCATCATTAGATACATTAGGAGAAAGACAGCTTTTTTTCGTTTTTAAGTGCGTTTAAATTATATAAACAGGTATAGCAGCTATAGTCGCCTTCTGGTCCGTCCGTCTGTCCCCATATAACAGCGCAAAAACTATCTAGCCAAACGGTTTGAAATTTAATAGATACAATAGCTGAATGATTTTGTCGAATCATTTCAAATTTTATGAAAATGGAATCAAACCTTTAAAAGACATTAATAAATGTAAGCTTTTTTGTGTGCTAGTATGGATAAACTTGCTGTTACTTACACGTTTGACTGGTGTAGGTAATTTTATTCTTTTTTTGCATGACCGTATTTCAAAATACTTCTAAACATCCAAAATTACTTTAAAGGAAGGATTTCTGACTGTTTCTAAAAACTTTCTTTCTCCAAACCCACCATCAAAATAAAATGCGTTCAGTTTTCAGATAACAAACATGAAAGAACATGTAAATGACTACTTAAATTTATTTTAATAATAGTATCCTGAAAACAAGATTCATTTTCCTTAAAAGCACTTTTTTAAGTAAACCCATCATCAAAATAAAATGCGTTCAGTTTTCAGATAACAAACATAAAAGAACATGTAAATGACTACTTAAATTTATTTTAATAATAGTATCCTGAAAACAAGATTCATTTTCCTTAAAAACACTTTTTTAAGTATTCTTCCATAATTGTATTAATTAAAATGTTGTGTATTTGTTGGATCCTCAATAAGTCAACACTATTCCATTTCCTTTTTGGTTAAAAATTAAGCATAAAACTTCTCAATTTGAAAAGATTTTTTTTCTTTAAATTTTGTAACTCATTTATGTGTATTAATTAAATTTCCGGAACAACGAAAAAGACGAGAAAGGTTCTTTTTCTTCTTCAATTGCTAGAGAACGTTGTCATAACACAAACATGAGTTTTCAATCAATAGCTTGTTTTATATGCGGGTATTTGATTTATTCTCAAGCTATTTTTTCTGTGCATTTTCCACTTAACTTTCAGTGCTACATCTGATTTTTCCGTTAAAGAATTCAAAGGAATATATATTCTTTTTATTCTTCAATTTCTGTTAATCATCATTTACATTCATCGTTTTCCTTAAGGAAGTTAACTTCAAAAGAAAGAAGACCATCATTTGCATTAATAGCTTTAATTATCAAAGTTCACTGTCTAATTAAATAAAGATAATATTAAAATATCAGCAAATAATTTTATTTTGCCTTTAAAAAGGATTAAGACGAATTACATCAGTTTTCATATGAAATATACAAAAATTTGCGTTAATGTAATTGTATATCGAATAATTTCGACTTAAAAAATGTACAATAAATACCTTTAAATAACCACGTCAGAAGTGCAAAGATTTTTTTTCTACCCATTTCCTCAGTTTGTGTTTTTATAAATATTTAATAAATTACAAAAAAAAAAAAAAAAAAAAAAAAAAAAAAAAAAAGTAAGCTGAATGACATTTTTCTAATTGAAAGTATATATATATAACCATTAATATATTTCACACGCGAATGTTATTTTAATAATTAAAAAAATAATTGCGAATAAGTCCTACTTTATTAAATTTGGAAGCTTTATTTTTATTTGTCTGTTTTTAATTAAATTGGAAATTTTATTTTATTTTTATTTTTCGTTTTTTCATTTTAATAAGAAATTCGAACTTCATTGGAACTCGTCATCTTCCTTCCTCAAATGGAACTATAAAAAAAGCAAAGAATACCCACTTATCTACGGTACTTTGCTTGTTGTAACGATATATCTGGTTTTAACTTCTTCAGTCCCTGAGTACCCAAATGGGTACATCAGTTTTGTCCCATTTTATTAATGATACTGAAATGTAAATGAAATTTCGATATAAGAATAATATGTTTCAAATTCTAAGATTCGAGCTAATGAAAATAAAACAAAAATCTCGCTCTGAAGTCAAACGAGAGAAGAAATAATTCAGTAATAATTAAAAATACTGTAATAATCGCCAGTAGCGAAGAGGTTAAATAATAATAATTGCTATTGCAAAAGGAATATCTGCTGAAAGTTGTTTATCGCAACTATCGCAAATGTTAAAAATAAAAAATAAAAGCAAAGTGTAAATTGCACGTGAAGCGTAGCAGATGAGGTGCGTCGTACGATAACGAAGTTTTAAATAAATCACTCTCATATATCAATCTTATAAAATTGTAAATAGTTATCTACAATTATAATGCGCACCAAACAATGTTCTCCCTATATCATTATGTAATGGAATACTTTTGTGTAACCTTGTAAATCAATAACAAATGTTCTTTGTACCGCAGATTATGCAAATTGTACATTATTAATATGTACTTTATAGATGCATCATTTTTATGATGCTCGAATGAGTGTAACATCATTAAAATGCATTTGAAACATTTTTCTCCATTGACCGTAATGTAACGGAATTTTTTTTTATTGTCCCTGTAATTGAACTATGCATTCGATTTTCATAGAATTTGAAATAACTTGACAAAATTATGTAATAATTATGTATTTTAAATTTCAAACGAATAAAATGCATTTGAAACTTTTTTCCCCATTGACCGTAATGTAATGGAATACTTTTGATTGTCCCTGTAATTGAACTATGCATTCGATTTTCATAGAATTTGAAATAACTTGACAAAATTATGTAATAATTATGTATTTTAAATTTCAAACGAATAAAATGCATTTGAAACTTTTTTCCCCATTGATCGTAAAGTAATGGAATACTTTTGATTGTCCCTGTAATTGATCTATGCATCCAATTTTCATAAAATTTGAAATGACTCGAAAAAATTATGTAATAATTACATCTTTTAAATTTCAAACGATTCGATTGGGTAGTTTTTGCGTTGTTATGTGTGAACGGACGGACAGACGGAAGGACTGAACGACAACTATAGGTGTTACGTATTTACATAATTACGAACGCACCTAAAAAAGCTTACTGCTTTCGAAGTTGCGCTAGGTTTTTCCTTCCATTTTCGCTTTTCCTTTCAACACACGAAGACATCACGTCGCATCTTAAGGTATCCACACACCTTTCTTGAAAAGATTTCTTGAAACTTTCTCTTGTTACTCATTTTTTATAATTACAGTTTCCTTAAAAGTTTGAAAAATATGTATAAATTTTAGCAATTACTTCCAAAATATGTATTTTGTATTAGAAAAATAGTCAAAATTATGTCAAAAATTGTCATATCAGTAAAACGTGACAGTTAAAAAATTAAACAATGTATTGACATTTTGTAAACTGCTTAATAAAGAACATGACTTTCTCTAGGACTTGGACTACACAATTTATAATCGCATCTCTACATTAGATGATATGGCAGTTAAAGTACTAATGTAATGAAAAATTCACCAAATTTGCCCCAAGTTTGTCATTTATACCAGTTTAAATATAAAACTACATGATATATTATCATGAGTATAGTCTATTCCCTCAAAAGACATTTGTAAAAGATGTTAAGAAAATTTCGTGGCATTTCATGCATAATTTTTTTTTTCTTAGGAGGCTTTGCGTATAGTAAAATGTGAAAAATTCCATCTTGAGGAAAAGGTAAAAATGACTTTTAGGTGGAGGCACACATTTATGTACCTCAGGTCTGAAAAGGATAAAAAACAACTTCGCGAATAGCCAAGTTCAGTCTTCGCGAATGTTAAAATGTTCCGAATTTTTTTATTTCGCGAATAATCAAAACTCGGGAATTTTAAGAATTACTGTACTTTAATTTATTGTAGTCCTGGGCTTCAGCTAGTCTACTTCTACTTATCTATATAAAATAAAACGAAATTTTTAGGTTTTCCGCTTACTCATCCAGTTCTACTGAAGGGAATTTTATGAAACTTATACCATTAGATATTTTTTCAAAGAAGGCTTTCGTATATAGTACATCATTCTACGTAGATTAGTTATAAAGTTATGACGGAAAGTTCTTTTATTTTGTTCGAAAGGGTTACCATTAGGCATTTGTTTTTTATTTGGCGACAATATATTAAGCTATCTTTGTTAAAGAATTGAAACGTTTATGTTAATTCGAAATGAAAAAATATCAACATTCCAAAAAAAATAAAAATAAAAATAACGTTATTTATTTTATTTCAATTACAAAAAAGGAAAAAAACAATTAGAAATAATATAAGATAAAAATGCTTATTTTAAATATGGGATCAATCTTTGTACAGCTTAAAAGAAATATTCGTTGTCAAAGTCGATACATTAAATCAATATCTGGCGATTTATCTCTTTTTTGCCAATATATTCGGCTCCGAAATAATAAAATATTTACCTGAAATTAAAATTAAATAATGTATAAATTGTTATTATTGTTAATGTATTGTTGTTATTTTTTTAATAAATTGTTTATTTACTTTTATTTATTTTCTTTTAGCAGAATGTAAATACATGGTCGAATCAGAGTAGGACGGAACTCTTTCCTTATAGTTTTGTATTTTAATGAAATGTGTGAAAGGCGTGTGGCACAAATGTCATATACGCAATCACATTGACGTGATATTTTTCTAAAGCCGATTTGGTGAAAACTTCGTTTTCAAATACCAGTTACATACATATTTTTGGCACTGATGTCATAAACGCATCACATTGGTGCAATATTTTTCTGACGCCGATTTTGGTAAAACCTTCGTTTTCAAATACTAGTTACCATACATATATCTTTTAATTATTCTGTATTATTTTTAAAAGGAAATAATAATAAATTTAAAAAGTTTAGTTAATAATTATAGAACAAAACAAATTATATCATTTTAAAATAGAAAATAAAAGTAAATAAACAGTTTATTATTAACTAAACAATAGTAGGCGGATTGCCATTTCAGGCATAAAATTGACATTTTGTTGAAATCGCGCCAATGTGGTGCTCATATGACATCTGTGTCAGGCGTGTATTTTAAATGTATGTAATGTGGATATTTTATATGTAATATGTATTCTAAATGAAATGAGGGAAAGATTTATATTTTAAAGGACTTGAATACAATAAGAATGATGAACCTGAAAACAATGTTTGGCAATTTATTACATGCGCCTAACTAACATAAAACTATTGCTTTTCTTTGCAATTTTTGTAGCAACCTATATTAAGAATAATGAAAATATATATTGGTAGACAAAAGTTATTGCTACGAGGTCTGTTTATAATGTTAGAAATATTACTAATATTGGATATTACGATATTATTCCGCAAGTCGAACAAAAATACCATCACAATGACAGGCATATTTCCATGTAGCTGTAACAACTGATCATAAAATCAGCATAATTGGAAAAATGCAGATGTATTTTGTTACATATGTATTAATTAAAAAAATTTTAATTAAATAATCGATTTAACGACGACTGGCGTTGTTTCGCATTTTATGAACCTTAAAAAGGTAGGGTTAAATTGATCCGACATATTCCATAACCGAGTCTAGAGAAAATTAGCATAATTTAAAACAATTTTTTTTTTTTTTTTTTGATGAATTTTGATATTTTTTTCTTATATCAACACCATGCCAAAATGTATATTAATTCGCTATTTTTTTTAGCTCGAACTTGCAAGTATAGTTTTTATTGTAAACTTTGCATAACTTGCTATTCATTGAAACAGCTTTTTTCTGTTTCATTATTATTTAACTGTAAGCATGCAAAACTGTTAAATTTACTATTTTTTGAATCAAAAAAATTTTTTATTGAGTTATAACTTTAATTTTTCACCGATTCAAAAAATGAAAGTGTTTACTCCAGTTCATTTTTACTAAGAAATAATTACGTTTTCATGCCTGCTGTTTAAATGGAGCTTTTGAAAAATATTTTAATGCAAATATTTGTTTGTTCTGTTATTTTTCATATATTCTTTGTTTAATAAAATAGTACTCGAAAGTCTGTAATTTTGAATTACAATATTTAAAAAATTATTTTCGTGCCAACAATGTTAATTTGTTTGAAATATTTCACTAGACGCCAACTTGTATGCTTGGTGACAATAGAGTGATATAGCATAACCGAACCAAAATTTTAGATTGCAATATATATTTTTTCATTTACAGCAGCAGCACGGATAATATACAATAAAGCAACTGATATATAGCTTGAAATTAGCACTAAGAAAGTAAAATACCTTTTAAAAAATAATAATAATAATTAAGATGAGGAAAATTCTGTGATCGAAATACAAATCCAATTAGTTCAGTTTAGCGAGATTGCTTTGGTGCAAAAATAAATATAGTTGTTGTAACCATGGTCGTAACATGTTATAACCATTATTCGTGCATTGAAAACTCCTTAAAATTAGGTCATTTTATGTAATTATGGTACTTATTTAGCAGAGATAACGAAAAATAGCATAAAGTTTTATAAATTTTGTTGATCAATATTGTTATGACGTTACCTTTATCTCTACTTTACACATGGAATGCAAATTCGTATTTCTTTCTGGCAGTTTCTGACCTGAGTCCTGCTGAAAACATTTTCATAAATCTTGAAAGTCAGTCTTTTTTTTTTTTTTTTTTTTTTTTTGTAAGCATTTAACATGTTTTCCATCGTTTTATGTTACTTATGTATCGAATTATGAAAGAAAGTTTTAAAATCAGGAGAACCCAGTTATGGAATATTATTAATTTTAAAAAGGTCTACTAGTTTCATTTTGATGAAACTTGCATTGTAAGTTACATAATTTTTCTGGAATATTTTCAGTATATTTCTTATTGCTCTACAATGCTTAGTTATGATATTAGTCAGTTATGTTGGAGTGAATTTCTATAATCATATGTAAACGATTATGAAAGATTAGTCTTTATAAAAATTACTAATGTACGTATTCCGATGAGACTTACATTGTTAGATGAATTTTCAGGAATAGTTTCTTTAACTTGTATATGATTGTGTCGTCCTATACTAATACTTACTGTAAAAAATCAAAGATTCGTCTGGAAGAGAGGACCAGCGTAGCGGGCGACGCCTGCTAGTATAGAATAAAGTAATTGGGAAAGGGAATGATTGACAAAAGCGCCTGGGGTTATTAAGCTGTTCTGTCTACAACATATGTTACACATCGAGAGAACATATTGGAACTCGAGATTCTTTAGATAGATTAAACCTGTCAGAGGATATTTCGATTAAAACATGTACTCCCCTTCTGAAATATTCGCTAATGTCTCAGCTGATGTACCGAAAATTTAAATTGTATGACTTCCTAATAATAATTCACATTTACTATTTTTGTTTTATTCAATAAACTGCTTCGAAGACAAAAAAAAATTAATCAGTTAATAACATTATAGACATCACTCTATAATTTATATGTAATTTATTATTATAAAATTATGTTTTTTATTATATTTTATTATACTAGGGGGTTCTGCGCCCTACGAGCTACTCTCGTCAACCTCCATCCCGCTTCTAAAAATCAGTTGATTTGATCGGCTTAAAAATATAAAAGATTGTACTATAATAATAGTAAGAATAAATATAGAAATAGTGGCGATCATCCTATAAATGGTTATTCAACCTTATCCGTTTTACGGAGGGGTTTTACAGCCGAATGAACTGATGTTAATATCTTTTTTCGCGTATGATTAAATAAGATTAGTTAAACATTTCAGAATCAGCTAATATAAAATGAACTTATTCAACAGAGTCTTAATTTCCCGATATTTTTTAACAATGCTATAAGGCAATAGCTTTAAATAGGTGATTCTTAAATGTAACGTTTTAAATCTGAGATAATTTTCACCTTTTTTTTCAGCTTGTAAGATTCATGCGAAAATATTGTTATAGGAAATATTATTATTTGTACTGTCTTATTTTGTTTTTTAAGTCTGACATAACATTTCTCTATTATGAATGCAAAATCATATTAATGAATTTATTTTTTTTACAATTTTACAATCTCTTTTAATATTCACTTGTAAATAGAGTTTTATGACATAGATTTCAATATTTTTCCGCTATTAACTCGTAATTTTTTTTTGTTCTCATTTTAAAGTTTTTTTTTCTGTTTGTGATAGTTGCGTGTAAATATGTGTGTATATATTTTTTAATTCGAAGGAAATATTATACATTCATCATTTGGCAACAATTTAAAACGGTAACTTTTTCTAAAATATGTAAAAAGTGTCTCTCAAAATGCTGAAAATTTGAATTTAAAATGGAAATAAATTTTCAAAAATGTGTGAAATTTAAAAAATAATAATAATAAAAACAGTATACACACCCGGAACTTCTAATATATAAAATGATCTAAAAATGTTTAAATTTCCATGTATAGTTTTTCCTGCTATAAAACTTTTTTAATGACACGATTTTAACTTTAACTTTAAATATCTCTTAAATAATTATTCGATTTAAAAATTGCCTGCACCAGCGTGTTTATAAAAAAAAAAAAAATTTACATACCACCACTTTTCATATTTTTGTAAAGAACCGGTCTCATAATATTAACGAAAAAAAGACCTAAGGTCACAAAAAATTCATTGTCAGAGGAAGTGATAGCGTTAGTTACTTCTTTTTAGAATAGAGAGAGATTAACATAACACATGATCATAATAAAACGTGCCTTTTTAATATGACTCAAATTCATTTAAATAAACTCTCTGTTAACGTGAATTTATTGGCGTGCTAATCATATTTTATTACAGATGTAAAATGATGAGGGAGAAGAGGGGCTTTCCTGCATCAGAAAATTTTAATTTCTATTCTCGTTGTATTTGGTTATTTAAAAAAAAAATAAATAAATAAATACGTTGTCGAGGAAGATAAATTACGTGTTTCAAATACTCTTTATCATTTCTTCTTTGTTGGAAATTAGCATAAATAAAACAAATCGGAAATTGCACGTAAGCATAGCAAATGAGGTGCGTTCGTATTATATCGATTTTTTTTTATATATATTCAGAACTTAGTGTAATGGTATACAGTACTTCGATTAAAGCATAGTGACAGAAATATTTTGTGTCTCCCTGTAAATATTATCTGTTTTTTATTATACAAAAAGTAATTTATAGTAAACCTTAGCAACGTATATCAATTTTATAAAATATGAAATAGTTAAATATGATTAAAATACGCCCCGAACAATATTTATTTCTTTACCATTATCTAAAGGAATACTTTTGTGTGGCCCTGTAAATTGATAACAAATATTCTGTGCACCACAGATTTTGCAGAATGCATATTTTAGTACATACTTCACAGATGCATATCAATTTTAATTTGTTATAACATCATTAAGGTGCACTTGAAACTATTTTTTCTCATTGGGCGTAATGTAGTGGAATACTTTTGATTGTGCCTGTGATTAACTGTGCATCCGATTTTCATAAAATTTGAAATTACTTGACAAAGTTATGCAACAATTATATATTTTAAATTTCAAGCTATTCAGTTGGGTGGTTTTTAATCTTATATAAATGGACAGACGGATAGACGGACGGACGGACTGAACGACGACTACAGTAGCTACATATTTACATAATTACGAACACACCTAAAAATCGATATTTTGAAACTGTGTTACTAAGAATCAAACCTCACTGAAATTGCAAATATAATTAAATATTGAATGAAATATTATCAGAAATACTTGTAATAAAATTAAAGGTGTTGAAAAAACCCTTTTTTTTATTAGTTCATATTTCAAAGTAAGACACATTCCCATCTCAAAACGTATACTAAAAATTTAAAAATATGATTATTTTTATTATTTTTATTCAGTTTCTGTTTAAATGTGGGAGAGAAAACAATGAAATCATTTTTATTTAAGTATATTTCGTACAATTAGACAATTCACTTTCGGCATTTTTTACCAATATATGGACATGCTTTCGAATTATTTTCTAGAATTCTGAATATTATTTAAAAGCTTTTGTATACACCCCATATTAAACTAAAATTTAAACATTGTCAAAAACTCGTAAAATAACTTAAAAACACTTTCAACAATTGCCAATAATAAATGACAATGTGTCAAGTTCTTTGCGTAGTCCTGCTTATGAATTTATTTATGGTCTAGAAACATCACTCAGTATATAAAATATAGTTTAGCAAAAAAATGCATAACATAATTAAAAACTATTCTTAAAAAATTCACTCAGTGCTACTTATGCAATCCTTTATGTATCATTCTATATAACTGCATAATTTATACATGCTATGTACTATACAAAAATATTTGTTAAATTTAAAAACGCAAACCATAATTGGAAACGCACTTCCAGAAATTATCACTCATAGACAGTGCTGTAACTGAATTCTTTTGTGTGTCCCTGTGAATGAACGTTGAGTGCAATTAACATCATACTTTTGAGTAAGAAACTTATAATGCATCTCATTAAGGCATATTAATTTTATTACATTTGAAACAGCGTAACATCATTAAAATACTTCAATTTCCTGTAGACCAATATGTAAAAGAATTCTTTTGTGGAATCCTATGTATATATAATAAATGCTTTACACCCCATATTATACAGAATGCATATCTTAATGCACTTCATAAATATTTATAAATTTCATTATGTTTAAAATGGTGTAGAATAATGATTTTCTTCACTGACCGTAATGTAACAGAATATTTTGACGGTCCCTGTAAACGAATTATTACTGCTACACACTTCATTTGTAATAGCGACTATGCTATGTTAAAGGGCAATAATGTACAAAAATTACAGGGTAGTTGGAATTCAATTATGAGTATTATAGCAAGCATAAACAAGCTAAATCGAATTTATAAGCATTTTTCATATATGTTGGAAAGTTAAAAATGATGCAGATTCAACTGATTTGTGCTTTCATAAAAATTGTATTATGAAGTGATGACATGCTTTTAAATAAAACACTTATTATCATTAAGATGTTTTTAAAATAAAATATTCGTTCTAGCTTTAAAGTTTTTCAAAATAAAATAAAATAAAAGCTAAAGAAAACGTTTATTTAATAATCCTCATCTGTGAATTTAATTTTCATGAAAATATCGCGAAAATAAACAATGAAGAAATGATATGCAAAAAGTTTAATTATTTTCCTGGTCGTTAAAATATGCTTAGGCAATATAATACGACTTATTTCGGTTACGCAATATAAATTTAACAGCCTATTCACTAATAAGCTGTTAAACATTTAATAGCTATTATGTTGTATATATGCAACCTATATGTTATAGCCTATAATATATGCAGCCTATATTTTATATTCGCTGTTAATATTAATAATTTGCAGAAAAATTGATCCAACACCGAAAGAGCTGGTGTATGTACATGGTATTCCTTTCTATAATTAATACCAATAGATTAATGGAATACATAGGAATTACCAAAAGAAAACTCAAAGAATATAAATCTTATATTAATTTTTGTAGTCAATCTACAGGTCTCTCTCGTTTAAGATTTAATTAGAATATCATGTATGCATTAGATCATCCAAAAAATTATGTACCCAACATCCAATTATTACATATCCAGTACCAGTGACCCATAGAAATCCTGGAAAAAACAATCAAGTAATGTAACGATGTCCTGTCGTACAATATCCCTATTATATTGTTAAATATCTAGAAAATGAATCTTTAAAACTTGAGCAAATTGACGTATTAAAGTTTATGGTACAGCAGATAAATATTTTCTTCTACGCAAATATAACCTGAAACACTGCTACTTCGACTATCCAGCAACGAAAATAAAAGTGACGTATGAGAACACCCTTTACGCAGGGGCTCGCTCAGTGTCTACCAGAGAATACATGTAAGCCCGGACAGATGCTGTCACAGCCCCTCCGTTTTTAAAATAAATGGAACTGCACTTAATGTGTATTTTCTCCTTTTTAAATTCAAACCTTAAGGGACTGCTACTTCTACTTTCAATTCTAACAATTATTAGATCTCTCATTTCAAAACGAAGTGACGTATTTATATAAATAAACAGCGATTAGTTATTAAAATATTATTCGATAATGGGCTCGGGAAATACAGCCTGAAAATATTAAGAAGTTTTAAATAAAATGTATATTTTTAACATCTAACATCTTTTATTATTTTAGTCGCCTTTAAAAAAATAAGCTTTTTAAAGTTCATATTGTATATTTTAAGCTTTACAAACTTTTATTTTACATCACAAAACTCAAAAAGAGCTTGTGAAACTGACTACCGTAAAATGGGGTGACTAGGAACAGCGGGGTGAATAGGAACGAAACTTCCCGGTCATACAAATAAATTCATTATAAATATATGTGATGATATTTTTAGTTGCCAATTTTTTTATAAGAAGATAATAACATTAAGGTTTGGGAAATTCAGTTTTGACATGTTTGCACAACTACATGGGTATATCTTCAAGAGGATCCTCAAAAACCTTATTTCTTCAACGTCTTCAAAACTTTGTATGTAACTACAGTATTTTTGCATTCTAAACCTAAGAGAGGGGATTTTTAATTAATGATAGACCTGTAAACGATATTCTGTATTAAATTTTACTTATTTCTAAACTATATAGTGAAAAAGTGAAATATAGCTTGTAACATCAGAGGTTTAAGATTTACGGGGTGAATCGGAACACGTTTTCTCTCATGATTTATTCTTCTATACAGTAATAGTTTCATGTAGTATATGAAAACATATGTATGAATATGTATTGTAACAATATTTTGTTTGTTCTAATTACTTGAAGAGTTTAAAGGCGCCAAGAAACTACTTGGTTAAAGAAAAAAGTCAACGCCTAATCCAACATACATGGAACACACAATAAATGAATTTAAAAATAGCAAATTAGTTAGAAAAACTGCATAGAATTATTCTCTGACATCCACAACATTATACAAACATCTCAAAATGAAAAACAAATTAAAAAGAGAGGGATGCAAACAGTGCTAAGGAATGGGGATGAGGGCGTATTAGTAGATCGTATTAATACATGCAGCGATTGAAGCTACTCAATAGATTCACTTAACCAATGACTACCAGTAAAGGATAACACACAACAGGGCTGAATTTGTATTAAATTCTACTTCTGCAATTCGAATATAATTTTTTAAAATAAATTTTAATTTTTCTTGATTTCAAAGTTGTTTTCTAATTTTTAAAAAGGCATATCTTTACTTGCATATAAAATAAAGGCCTGGTTTCACAATAACTACGTGTTCCTATTCCTTCTTTATCATTATTACCAATTTTAATAAACCCTATTAAAATTTTAATCGGAATAAATAAAGATTATAACATTTGTTCCGATTCACCCCTATCTGCGGGATGAATCGGAACACCATTAAAAAAATTAATAATATATACATAAACAGTAAAAATGTTTCGTTTTTGCTTAAAAAGTAAAGAACAAAACAAGACCGAAGTTTCTAGTACAAAAATAAAAAAATTAAAAAATCAATTGTTGCTTTTTTTTTAACGTTAAAGTTAAAAAGTGTTCCGATTCACCCCATTTTACGGTATCGTCTTTCAAAATTTATTCATTTAGGTGAATCGAATATCAAGGTTGGCTTATATTTGCTAAGAGAGTTTAATTTTCAGAAAACTCCTTAAGGGGAAATAAAATCAACTTCTTATGCTTAGAAAAAGAAGAAGAAGAAGCTGTTACAAGCTGATCAAACTTGTATATATATAATTAAAATGAGGTTTACTTTACGATGATTCTGTATCGAAAAATATTAATTTAAAAGTTACTTCGGATTGTTACTTTCAGCATTTCAGGTAGTCGGGAAATGAAATGCGATACAATGACGATTGTTATCATAATGGAGCTTATTTCTCTGAGTGTTAATATCATACAGCACGATAGTGTTGTATAGTAGAGCTCAGCCGCATCTCTAATGTTAAAGTCCAAAGTTTGCCTCTTAATAACTTTGGGCCCAATCATTAGATCGCGACGAAATTGAAAAGGCAAAGTGTCCTATACACTAGACCTCAAAGTTTACAAAAAATCATTCAGATCCACCGATTAGTTATGGAGGTCCAGAACCCTTGTTTTGTCACTTTTTTTCTCATTTTCTCATTTTCAGCTAACAAAAATTTGAGTTATTTCATGAGCTTTACAAATCATCTGATCCCATTTCTTTTCTACGCATATTTTTAGATTGAAAATATTTCCCAATTTTTACTGTAACATTTTTTTAGATCGAGCTCTACTTTTCTCCCTGGTTTCACCTGTTTTTTTATATTATTTAAAATAAAGAATGCTGTCCTTAATTTATATACGAAATATTCAAAATCAATTAATACTCCTTATTTTTGAAAATCTATATAAAGAGAAGTTAGATATTTCGAAGCACTTTTTAAATGCGGAAAAATATTATATAATCGCTTATTGGAGTTGCATGACATCTAAGTTTTGTTTGCAAAAGTTAAAATTCCGATAATAAACTCCCTATTAAAGTTGATGATTATTAATCTTTAAAAAAAGAGGGAAAGGGAAAAGGAGTTGCTTTTTGTGCATTGTTTGTAATAAACTGCGAAAAATATCGCTATTTTCATTTTCATTTAATTAAAAAAATGGAATAGAGTCACATTCAATTTATTCTTATAATCATAGAGAATTGCCGTAGCATGGGCAACAAGATTACAAATTTCAAAATATTAAACACTAGACAATAAGATATTCCGTAATATGTTAAAAAACATTTTTTATAAAACTATTTTGCACTAAATTCTGATATATTTGTAATTTTATCGTTATTTTTGATGCTGTGGGAAATAAATTTCCAAGAACAATAATTATTGGATCTCTCATTTCAAAACGAAGTGTTGTATTTATATAAATAAACAGAAATTAGTTATTAAAATATTATTTGATGATGGGGACAGCCCGAAAATAGTAAGAAGTTTTTTATAAAATATATATTTTTAACTTTTGACATCTTTTATTATTTTAGTCACCTTTTAAATAAAACAGTGCGTTTTTTAAAGTTCATAATGTATATTTTAAGCTTTAGAAAAAAAAATTTACATCACTAGACTGAAAAAGATCTTGTGAAACTGATTATGGTCTATCAAAATTTATTCTTTGGGTGAATCCAATATCAAGGCTAACACGTTTATATTTGTTAAGAGAGCTTGATTTTCAGAAAAACACTTGAGATGAAATAAAATTGACTTCTTGCGCTTAAGAATAAGAAGAAGAAGCTGCTCCAAGCGGATCAAACTTGTATGTGTAAAATTAATACAAGGTTTTGTTTACGATGATTCTATATCTATTTTTAAATGCTGAAAAATATTATATAACCGCTATTTGAAGCTACAACAAACCCGAGTTTTGTTTGCAAAAGTTAAAATTCCGATAATAAACTTCCTATTAACGATGATGATTAATTGAAAAAAAAGGGGAGGGAAAGGAATTATTTTTTGTACATTGTTTACAATAAACTGCGAAAAACATCGCTATTTTCATTTACATTTAATTAAAAATAATGAATACAGTCACATTGAATTTATTCTTATAATCATAGAGAATTACCGTTGCATGGGCAATATGATTACAAATTTCAAAATATTAAACACTAGATAATAAGATACTCAGTAATATGATAAAAAAAAACATTTTTTATAAAACTATTTTGCACTAAATTCTGATATATTTGTGATTTTATTGTTATTTTTGTTGCTGTGGGAAATAAATTTCCCAGAACAATAATTATTGGATCGCTCATTTCAAAATTAAGTGGCGTATATATATATATAAATAAACAGCAATTAGTTATTAAAATATTATTTGACGATGGGCACGGTAAATACAGCCCGAAAATAGCAAGAAGTTTTAAATAAAATATATATTTTTAACTTTTAACATCTTTTATTATTTTAGTCGCCTTTTAAATAAAACAGCGAGTTTTTTAAAGTTCATTCTGTATATTCTGTATATTTTAAGCTTTACAAACTTTTATTTTACATCACTAGACTGAAAAAGTGCTTCTGAAACAAGCAATATTTATTCATTTAGGTGAATCGAATATCAAGGCTGACACGCTTATATTTGCTAAGAGAGTTTGATCTTCAGAAAACTCCTTCAGGTGAAATAAAATCGACTTCTTACGCTTAAGAATAATAAGAAAAGGCTGCCACAAACAGATCGAACTGGTAAATGTAAAATTAAAACGAGGTTTACTTTACGATGATTCTATATCGAAAAATATTGATTTAAAAGTCACTTCGGCTAAAATAATTCCTTTCAGCATCTCAGGCGGTCGGGAAATGGAATACGATACAATGGCGATTGTTATCACAATGGAGCATATTTCTCTATCAGCGTTAATATTTAAAATAAAGAATGCAGTCCTTAATTTCTATAAGAAATATTCAAAATCAATTAGTACTCCTTATTTTTGAAAATCTACATAAGGAGAAGTTTGCTATTTCGAAGCACTTTTTAAATGCTGGAAAGTATTATATAATCGATTGGTTGAAGTCATCTAAGTTGTTTGCAAAAGTTAAAATTCCAATAATAAACTCCCTGTTAACGTTGATGATTATTAATTAAAAAAAAAGAGGGAAAGGGAAAAGAATCACTTTTTGTGCATTGTTTGTAATGGACTGCGAAAAACACCGCCATTTTCATTTTTATTTAATTAAAAAAAATCGAATACAGTCACATTCAGTTTCTATACTAATAAAATCCGTGCGCCTCTGTCTGTCTGTCTGCTTGAAGCCGATTACAGTTCGCAACGCGGGCGAGTTGGAAGTCGCGAGAGGTGTCTTTCGATTCGAAAAATTCCGGGAAAGTCATTTCGGGCATTTTCGAGACCGTGGGACCAAAATTAAAAAAGTTATGAATTAAAAACCAGTCGGGAATCGGAACGGAAAACGTCTAATTTCCCAAACAGAGCTCAAACGGAGCTCTGAGGCAGAACACTGCGCCACCTTGCGGTGAAGAACCTGAATTTTTCCCCTTTGGCTAAAAGAAGAAGCATCCGAAAACCTTTTTTTTCTCCCGGGAAAACGACTTTTTCTTTCGTTTCGGTTCTTTGAAAAAGAACTAATTAATTGGTAAAAAATGTTAAACACGGTTTATTTTCATACTTTTTCTTTTTGGTAGCATACACGAATATTGTGTAACCTAAGATTTACGCGATTAATAATAATTTTTGTTAGTACAAACGGAAAACAAGCTGCCAAAATTATTTGTTAGTTATGTTGTTTGTGATATTAATGAAATTACTTATTTTTTTTAATAGCAGTCTTTTGCAGTTTTTAATACCGAAACTTTTTTTGCGCGTTTTTTCTTAAACCATCATACAGACAGTTTTTAAAGTAGATAAAACTGATTACATATTCAGAATCTGCGTAAAAGTCTGCTTCTGATTAACCAAAAAATACGAGAAAATGTCTTATGGGCGCGCAGCGCCAACCGTGCAAAACCAAACATTTTTAACGGGACGATGGCGACCATGGCGCGTAGCGCCGGTGGGTGGTAGGCCTGTGGGCCGCCTTTGCACGGTGGGCGCGTAGCGCCCACTGTGCGAAATCACATATTTTTAACGTGATAATGGGCGCATAACAACCATAGCTCTTTAATTTACTTTTTTTGTGCTTGAGGATTCGAACTCCAAGACTTGCTTATTAAATGATTTTTTTTTGCTTATTATATACTGCTTAATTACCGAGGTTCGTTTGGAAAAAGTGGCCCAGCTAGCGGGCGTAGCTCGCTAGTATTATTATAATCATAGAGAACTGCTTCTGCAGAGGCAACAGGATTACACATTACAAAATAATAAACACTCATCAATAAGACACCCAGTAATATGTTAATAATATATGTTCTTAATAAAACTATTTTGCAGTAAATTTTGGTATATTTGTGATTTTACCGTTATTTTTGTTGCTGTGCGAAATAAATTTCCAGGAACAATAATTATTAGATCGCTCATTTCAAAATGAAGTGATGTATATATATAAATAAACAGCAATAAGTTAGTGAAATATTATTTGATGATGGGCTCGGGAAATACAGCCCAAAAATAGTAAGAAGTTTTAAATAAAATATATATTTTTAACTTTTAACATCTTTTATTATTTTAGTCACCTTTTAGATAAACAGTGAGCTAAGTTCATATTGTATATTTTAAGCTTTACAAACTTTTATTTTATATAACTAGACTGAAAAAGAGCTTGTGAAACTGATTATGCTCTATCAAAATTTATTCATTAGGTGAATCCAATATCAAGGCTAACACGTTTATATATGTTAAGAGAGCTTGATTTTCAGAAAAACCCTTGAGGTGAAATAAAATCGATTTCTTACAATTAAGAAAAATAAGAAGAGGCTCCCACAATTAGATCAAACTGGTATTTGTAAAATTAAAATGAGATTTACTTTACGATGGTTCTATATCGAAAAATATTGATTTAAAAGTCACTTCGGATGAAATAGTTCCTTTCATGAGCATTTCAGGCGATTGGGAAATTAAATACGATACAATGACGATTGTTATCACAATGGAGCTTATTCCTTTTAGTGTTGATATTTAAAATAAAAAATGCAGATTATATTAGAAATGTTCAAAATCAATTAGCATTCCTTATTTTTGAAAATCTATATAAAAAAATTTAGAAATTCCGAAGCACTTTTTAAATGCTGAAAAAATTTACATAATAGCTTTTTGAAGTTACATGGCATCTAAGTTGTTTGCAAAAGTTAAAATTCCGATAATAAACTGCCTTTTAACGTTGATGATTATCAATTACAAGGGGGGGGGGGAGTAAAAGGAATTTCTTTTTGCACATTGTTTGTAATAGACTGCAAAAGAAGTTTTTCCATACAAAATGTGCAAATCATGTGTGGCTGACAAGTCTCAGCTATTATTGGAAATCATCATATAAGTAGATCATATTTATTTACGAGTAAATGCAAAGTAATAGATTTCAAGCTTGTTTATTTCAGCATAAAAAATACATTAAAAGTTGATACAAAATCGAGGTTTTGTGTACATGCTTGAAATTTCAAGTTTGATTATTAGCCTTAGAAACGAAAAGACTGTATTAAAAATTATTTACAATTAAGAATGAGCGATAAGTTACAGATTAACGTAATTGTGCTTTTATTCTAAAATTTAAAAATAAAAAAATAACAATAAATTTTGTGGGAATTTCTATTACTTGTCTGAACATAAAAACACCTCTTACAGTTTAAAAATTATTTGACTCTATAGTTAATGATATATATTTTAAATATTTAAAATTTCATGCTTGCCTTTTCATTCCTTAATGAAAAAAAGAAATAAACAATAAAAACTATTGATGGAAAAGTTCAATACTTCTACCACGTAGTTTGATATGAAAAAAAAAAAGATTTTAAAATTTTTAAATTATTTTATATTATAAATAAAAGTGTGTATATTAAATGTAAAAAAATTATTCTTGCTTTTAGTTTATTTTTGTCCCAAGAATATTTTTAATTCGAGTAGAAAAAAAAAGAGATTAATTTGAATAAATAATTATAATAAATCCTAAATCCAAATATAAAAAGTAGAGGGTAGCACGTAACTTTTTTACCTTCAAATCCAGCAATATTTTAAGAAACGCGCGCTATTTTAAAGAGAAAGTCTGTATGATATAACAAATATTACTTATTTGAACCCATTTTTGCTATATTAAAAAAAAAAAAAAAAAACTTGATTTTTTTATATATATTATAGAGTTCAAACGAAAATCAAATTCTGAATTGCTTAAAAGGCGCAAATGCCAACCTAGTGAAAAAGATTCCATGCCAGGAAACGAACCCGCGCCATCAGTATAGCCTATAGCGCACTGACGTTCTACCGACTAAACCAATGGAACGACACCCATCTAGAAACTTATCCCTATTAAATGTTGGCAAGGCTACAAATGCAGCACAAGATGGAATACAATCCGCAAGCCACAGATCTCAGGCAATCACGAAACTCAAATTAATCCAGCATCGATTGAATATATCAATGCATGGATATTTTTGCAGAGAGAAAATTCGCCTTGAATATAACATTTCAAATGAAAATCGTATTTTCTCTCTGGAAAAATTTCCATGCATTATTATATAGTTACTGATCCTTATGACTGTGCAATATTGTTGATTTCGGACCTTTTCTTTATTTGTTTTTTGCGGATACATTAGAGGAAAAATTATGATTTTGTAGGTTTTTTTAAAGTTTCAATTTTTTTTTTTTTTTTTTAATTGAAGGAAATAAGTGACAACTTTCAAACTTTGATAATTCGATCTTCATATGTAATACTATGTCAGGCATCAATTTCACAAATGTTTTTTAATACCTTTAATTTCTATTTTGTTTCTAATTTTCTGAAAATTCACAAATTTTCAATATTTACAATCAATTTAAGATTAATCGTGGCATTACCAGATTATCATAACTCAATAAATATGGAGATATATTTTCAGCGGTTACAATATCATAAAAAAAATCATTTCTGTTGTATAGTTTTCGAGATACAAAACTTCAAACTTACAATTTTGGGCGATTGCACGCATACCATTTTGTACCACAAGTTTTTAAATATCCTAAACTGCCAAAATAATTTATTTTTCATCAAGATATTTTTCAGAACTATATTTAAATATGAATTGTACATATGTACTAAATTTTATCAAAATCGGCTCCTATACAGCCACGGCTTTTTTTTTTTTTTTTTTTTTTTTTTTTTACATTTTTGCTCATTTTACATAGAATGATTCAAAAACATTGCAGTTTTCATTCTTATTTAATTAAAAAAATTAAATACAGTCACATTTAATTTATTCTTATAATAATAGAGAATTGCCGTTGCGTGGGCAACAGGATATGTTAAAAATTTATTTTTTTAATAAAACTATTTTGCGGTAAATTCTAGCATATTTGTTATTCCGTCGTCATTTTTGGTGTTGCGGGAAATAAAATGTGAAGAACAACTTGTTTGCAGTTTATGCTGGGAATTCGGGAAACAAAAATCTTCAAATTTTCTAAAATAAAATTATTTCATTAACCGCTTTCCTGATTTGCCAGTATGTCCATACAGGCAACGTATTTTTTCCAATCATGATTTGTCCGTACCAAGTACGGGCATTCATATTCCAATCATTATTTATTACTGTAAATTTTGCATTATTTAATCCGAACATTTTTCTGATTCGATTAGGCAAAAATTTCTGTTTTAAAAATCCGGCGATAAAAGATTAAAAATTCTGTAGAAAACGTGGAAAAAAATAGGCATAATTAGATTTTTTTTTTTAAATATTGATTAGTTAAGTATTTATTTTTTTGCTTAAGATTACGTTTAAATCATGTCTCTATTCTTATATTATTTTTTTCGTTTTTCAGGAAATATTAATTTTTTCGTTTTGGTTTGTTTTCATAATCTAGTTTTCAAGCAATGTTTATCGTGCACTTTTAGTGAAAATGTGTATTTTCTTCATGGTGGGTTTTTTCACCATTTCTGCTATTTAAATTGTTATAAATCAAGAATCATTTAAGGTAAATGGTTTAAACTTGGAACATGACTTTTTCAGTTGTTTTACTTTAATTTTGATTCGGAAAATTTAAAAGAAATATTTACTTTTAAAAATATGATTTTTTATTAAAATTATATAATGTTTTTCAATTTTTTCTTTAAATATTTTAATTTTTATTTGAATTAATGTTTTTAAAAATGCTCAATCACAATTAAAGCTTTTGTGTTTATTTCAGAAAAAAAAATTCTACAAATAATATTTCGAGTTATAACGATTTTAAATTACCCCACTATTTAAATAAATTTTAAATAAAAAATATATTATAAGTTTTATCGTGTGATTTTGCTTATAATATCATAAAATGAAATTTCAGATTTTTAACTTAATAAATAAAAGTTATTTTGAAATGTGTTCTCGATACGGAAAAACCTGAAAACAGAGCTCTCGTTTCAAGTCCATATAAAAACAGAAGTATTCAATGTAATTAATTTAAACTTTCTGATGTTTTAAAAGTATGTTTGTAGTCTTATGAAATTATAAAATGAAGTACTTCAATGTAATATAATAAGAAATATAGCAAAATGTATGTAATACAATTTTCGAAAAAAAAATTATGTGTTATATCACCAACACCAAGATATCTTAACGTTGAATTGACATAAGAACCTAATTTTTGCTTTAAAATGATCCTGAAACTTTGCTCTAGAGAATGAATTAAGGATGTAACTATCACTGAAAAAAAACATTATTAAAAGAACTCTCAAATTTGAAAACTTAGAAAACTCCTAAAAAATATAACTTTTTTTTTTCATTAAAAATACACAAAATATTAAACTACCTAAACTAAGGTGGTCTCGTGTAATAACGCCAGGCGGGGTAATAACGCCAAGTGCTAATATTACGCATATTTATTTAATAGTCCTGTAAATGGCACATATGAGCCTTTGTGCAAAAGATGTCTGAGTCATATAAAACAGAAACAACAGTATAAAGTTATTTTGTTCCATTTATAGACCTTATCACTTTTAGAAGCAACTAAAATTAGCGCTTGATCTAAAATTTGCGAGATAAGTTATGTGATGTATAGACTATATATTTATCAGGAAATACTTTGTTTATTACATAAAATTGTAGTGCATTTCATGTAGTTTCAAAATGTTGTAGAAGATTTTTAACATCTTCATGAGATAGTTTGTAGTTTGAAACACATTGCACAATAAATATACTGGGGTAATAACGCCAAGGAATGGCGTTATTCCTCAGACTGATACCTTACAGTGGCGGAACTACACCCAAAGGGGATTTATTTTTTTCTTTATCTATGAGACAGCATTATTGTTATTGTTGAAATGGTTAGATTAAGTAAGATCCGAAACTTATATAAATTAAAATTCCAACTTGATTGTTCGGTTGAGTACTAAATTTTAACTGTCCGCTTTCCCAGCATTCTGTTTTTAAAAATTTTATAAATATAACCTTTAACTGATGTAACAGAAATTGTAACATAACTAGTATGAAACGATATGTGAGACCGCAAGTTCGAAAGATGAATAAAAGGCGTAAATAACTCATAGGATGATGTTTTTGTACTAAACTTTTTTGTACAAGACTATTATATTTAACAATCACTTATTTAAAAGTCTCTGGTAATTGTACTAAATCTCCAAATGAAACAAATTTCGGTAGCATTTGTAGTTAAACAAAAAATTATAAGTTAAACTATAAAAAGCAGTGGTCTGTGAGATCGGTAACATTAATTAAAGGTTAAAATACGACCAATGATTAAAACTCACAGAGTACTGTTTCTGCACTGCCCTTTTTGAACAGGATTAATTTTTATTAAATTTAATCTATTCAAATATTTCTAATAAATCCAAACGAAAACGAATTTCAGTTGTAGCTATAGTTAAACTGGAAAATACAAGTTAAACTCTAAAATTAGGGGGGGGGGGGCAACGTTTTTACTGCGATCTCTAACAGCAGTTAAAAGTTAATTTTGTTGGTAAGAATAGAAATAAGACTATATAACCACATGAATCATGTACAAAATTTAATAAGGAGTCTCACAAGGACATTGATGTTTATCAACAATCTTAATTAATTAAAAATACAAATTTATTAAAGCATTTTTAATTAACTCCGACATTTTAACTTTAGATTTGAATAAAAATCCGCATTAGTGTGGAGTATACCAGTTAAAAAGTATTTACTAGACTTCTATAACAGTGATAACAAAAATATTTATTACACATAACTAGTTATTATAAAATTTCACATAATAAAAATGTTACATTAAAAGTTGTTAAAAGCTTAAGTGTTTCTTAGTTAAGCGGGACATTTTAACCAAAGATAAACTCAGAGCATTATATTCTGTTGAAGCTCCCCCTCTCCTCCTTTTCTCTCACTTGCACAAAATATTGAATATTTCCTCATGTATAGTATGCATACATAGAAATATAAATTCTGATTTAAAAAAACTTACTTAAAACTGTGCAATGTTTCTATTTTTTTTTATTTTTTTATTTTATTTTTTTTTTAAGCAGTCCTTTTCAAGCAAAAAGAAGCTTTGGGTCAAATATTCTTTTGACTCCCCCCCCCCCGGTTTCTTTTTCTTACACTTTTACAAAAAAAATTAACAATTTCTATCGCTTAGAATGCATTTTGTCAATTTCTAGGGCTGTAGAGTTTGTTTTTTTAGATTTGGATAATCTACATGGGATTATTCCCTCTTATTTTATAGTTTTGTTTGCATGGCGTTATTACCCACATGGGTGAGTAATAACGCCAATTAGCATAGGTCAAGAAGTCATGCCATTACATTTTATGTATACATATCTGCTAAAATATTTTTTTTATATAGATAGTTAAAGAGTTGCTTTATCAAATCTTACATTTGTTTGAAAAATACAATCATAAACTAAGCCGTGAAATTTAGTAGAACCTTAACGTGGCGTTATTACCCCAGTATGCCTTATATTAATTCCTTCTATAGATAATGATGTCATATGCATGCAAAAAAATAAGCCATTCCATCAAATAGTTTTTTTTTTTAATCTTGGTGTTAGTCGTCAAAAATCAAGTTTTGAGAAAACGCGACTTAAAGTTGAAATTATATGGGTGCGGCTATGAAAGTGTTGATACATAAATGCTTATAACTCCGTTAAAAATGCAAATATTTTTATGCGGTTTTTTGCATTGAGTTCAAAATTAATTGAATAATAAAACTAGATCATAAAAAATCGATTTTTTGAAAAGTTTTCAACCCCGATCCCCCTTAAAGTGAATAAAACTGATGATTATGATGAATATTTAACATGAACTATTATTTCATAACAGAATCGTTGCTTAAATTCGAGTTTAAATTTTCATATAAATTGAATCCAGGTTCGAGAGATATCCTTGAGAATATTGATGAAGACAAAAAGAAATCTAATGCAAATATTAAATCTAGCTTTATTCTTTTCCTTTTGTTTTAAGACAGATCAAACAGCAGTACCAGATAATGAGTAAAGCGGAAAGCGATTATAATCCCAACGGTCAGAGAGTGAAGAATGAACAGTTGTCAGATATTATTAAAAGGGCATCAAGCCAAATATGTGAATATCCTAAAACTGACATAACCTTAAAGGATATCTTATCCAACGTAATTTCGAATTTCAATCCAATCAATGTGTTTTTTAATCTTCATATCATAAATTTTAATGTACTTATTCGATGACAACAATGAAAAGTTTATATTTAGGAGCAACAGCCTAAGCATTAATGATGTCTAACGCCTTCTTTACTATAAGCAGAGTATTTTTTTAAATAACGAAATCGTCATTTATATTGATTACCAGTCTGAGCATTATAATGTAATAATAAGAAATAGAAAAGGATATTTTTTTTATTTATTCATTAACGGAAAGAATAATCTGAAATACCACTGTGAAAGATTTTTGAATGAGATATAGTTGATTTGTTTTTACTTATTTTGTTAACGACAAGAAAGAGCTTTTGAATGTTAAAATAAATGTTATTTATTAAATGCAAAGAAGAAATAGAGATATTTTTAAAATAGATAGGATTATTTTTATTAAATATATTCGATCAAGAGGAATTGTAATTTTAATTTAAGGGTTGTTAATGGTATGTGATGATTATATAATTACCTCATCACAATGTTATACAAGAAACAATATTCTTCAGCATCAAAGGTTCATTTCCAGTAACCCTAAAGATAAACTAAAAGTTTAGATCTTAACATGTATAACGAATTTATTTTTTTATTTTTAAATTGTCATATAAAAAAGAATAGCAATAACAAAAATTTTACCAAGTTGTCAATGGATTTACTACTTTATTCTATTTAAAAATGAATAAATCTCCTTTCTATTAATTTACAACCAAAATGATAGTTTATCCCATGCCAACATGCTTAAATTTAAAAAAATGTCATAAATACTTACAAATTATGCATGAAGAAATACAAAAATATTTCATTTTCTTCCATAAGTTAAGATATAACCAGTTTTTCATAGCTCATCATTTTAATAAAGGCAGTAACAATAAAATGCATAGCATGTGTGAATAACAGTATTGAACTTTTTAAAAACTTATGCAAAGAACTTTGGTCACCACTTTTATTTTAAGGAAATTGGCAGTTATACAGGAATAATAGAAAATGTACAAAAATCAAACTTTATTTGACTTTGAGTGCAAGCATTGTGTATGATAGTTTATTTTCAATTGTTGTTGACAAAATCAAAGGAGAATCTAGCAATGTCTTGGAGAAGTCGTTTATCCTATTCATTTAGGTGGCTGGCGATTGGATAGTTAGAAATGGGATTGTCAGAAGTTGCTGCTGCTAGACGTGTTAATGTACCTGGCTTCAAGGACTCTGGAATCAGTTTACACTAGAAGATTCTGTACCTGGAAGACCTGCTCCAAACTGTTTATAACTGAATTCTGTTTAAAAAATAAAAATTGTACTGTCCCTACACTATTAAAACTGAAGATGGCAAATTGGTGCCGTTTTGGAAACCAAGGTGAAAAGGCGGCACCATTTGGAATTTTAAGGAGCCATACCCAGCAACAGAATTTTTTTCTGAAATCTGCAACACAAGTAAAAACTTAAAAAATAGTCTGCAGACCAATCCCTCGCATTACATTATATGCACTCAAACCTCCTAAGTATTTGTGATAGACATAAAAGAAAAGTACACTTTAAAAAAGATATTGCCTTTATTCTCAGAATTTTTAACGCCACACATTGTCCGAAAGAGTGGTGGGGCTCCCCTTTGACAAAATTTGCGAGTTTTTCACGATTTTTTGACGGGTTGTCATTTTTCGCGATATTTTGACGAAATTTACATTTTTTCGCGCTTTTTTGACAAAGTTTGACGTTTTTTCCGATCTTTTGATAAAAACTGCTGTTTTTTTCGCGATCTTTTGAATAAATTTTCCATTTTTTCCCAATCATTTGAAGAAATTTGCTGATTTATCGTGATCTTTTGAAGAAAGCAGCCGTTTTTTTGCGATCTTTTCAAGAGAACTGCCGTTTTGTCGTGATCTCTTGAAGAAATTTGCCGTTTTTTCACGATCTTTTCAAGAAATTTGCCTTTTTGTGATTTTTTTTGTAAAAATATGCGGTTTTTTCGTGATTTTTTAACGAAAACTGCCGTTTTTTGCGATTTTTTTAAGAAATTTGCCGGTTTTTCGTGATCTTTTGAAGAAATGTTCAGTTTTCCGTAATTTTTTGATGAAATTTGCCGTTTTGTCTCGACTTTTTGAAGAAATTCGCCGTTGTTTCGTTATCTTTTTACTAAAACTGTCGTTTTCTCGCGATCTTTTCACTAAAATTGCCTTTTTTTCGCGATCGCTTGACGAAATTTACCGTTTTTTCACGACCTTTTAAAGAAATTTGCTGTTTTTTCGTGGGGTTTTTTTTGTAGAAATGTGCAGTTATTTCGCGATTTTTTGAAGAAATTTGCCGTTTTTTCGTCATCTTTTTACGAAACCTGTCGTTTTCTCGCGATCTTTTCACTAAAACTGCCGTTTTTTGCGATCTTTTGAAGAATTTTGCCGTTTTTTCACGATTTTTTGAAAAAAAAATTTCCCGTTTCTCCGTGATCGGCAGATTTTAACGAAAACCTGCCTCTTTTTGTGATTTTTGAAGAAATTACCATTTTTTCGTTATTTTTTGACGAAATTTGCCGTTTTTCGCAATTTTTTGAAAAAATTTGACGTTTGTTTCGTGATTTTTTGTTGAAAACTGCGGTTTTTTTATGATCTGTCGGAGAAATTTGTCTTTTTTTTTGTGATGTTTGAAGAAATTTGCTATTTTTTTCGCGGACTTTTGAAGAAATTTGCCGTTTTTTTCGGGATTTTTTGACGAAATTTGCCGATTTTTCGCGATTTTTGAACGAAATTCGCGTGTTTTTCGCGATCTATGACGAAATTGATTTCTTCTCGAAGACTATTTGTCGAAATTCGCGATACATTTTGTGTCCGAATTTTTGGATTTAAGGCCACAATTTTTACATTTTTGTTAAATTTTTAGTAGTTGAAAAATAGTCTGCTGACCTTCCCAGGAATCTGCGACGTTCGTCGCAGCGTTGCGCCGATTCTGCTCCCGGGGAGCCATATGGAGCCAATTGGACCCTGCATTGAACACTGTTAAAAATTTTGCTCCAGTTTGAACCATATTTGACGCTCAGTAGCTGTCACCATAAGATAATAATATCTCGTACCAACATCTGGAGCTTCGGATTTCAACCTCGTTCCAACTACTGGATCTATTCTTCAACATGAGCTCCAAATATTGGTTCAAGATTTCACCATCTTACAGTGTCAGCTACTGAACATTAAAATTTGGTTCAAACTAGGACAAGATTTTTAACAGTGTAAAGACGGTGCCATTTGGAATACTAAGATGTCATAGATGCTTTAAAATGTGGTTGGAATGCCAATTAATCTCTCACTGGGTGATTAAAGCTAATTAATGCGTCGTGTATTAAGTATTGGTAGAAATGTAGCACCAACCGAGTGACTGCCACTTGCACAGCGCTATAACGGGTGTCCCTTTCTTCGCCAACAAATGATATCCATGGTTGAGTGAATCAACGTATATGCATTGTCTAAATTGGTAATTTTAATTAATGAATGACAAGTATAGTATTCGTAAAAAATGAGTAGGTTCACTAAAATCATGAACGTGATGCCTAGAGCCTAGCCTTGAGTTACAATATCTGCAGGAGACCACTTTCTAGCTCTTTCGGTCGAAAGAAGAAGAACCACAACAGTAGCTCAACTTGATTTAGGTACTAGAATATTCAGTAGTACGGTGCAAAGACACCTTCACAATTCTGGTCTTCTATTAGACGACTAGTTGCGTGTGTCTCATTGAATCGACAACAAGTACCCGTTTCTGTTGGGCAAGAGAACACGTTTCCTAGACCAGACAGCAACGATCTTTTTTATTGTTAAAATTATGTACGTACGAGTCTGCCAGGTCAAATTCTCCTCAAACTTGGTGATTATTAGTGAATTATAGTAAAATATGGCGGCAAAAATATTAACTCCATGAATAAATCCATCTTCATGATTAATTTCTGTAAATTCTCAATCAAGTTCATTCTTTAAAAAAATTGCGAATCTTCCGTAATCGGGTTGTTCCTATATTTGATTGCATGTTTTCGAATAAAATTTAATGGCTTCTTAAAACAAAGGAATAAGGAAGAAACTTATTCCTCCCGCTACGGGCAAAAAGGCCATTATCCCTTTAATTCTTAAATTTTTAAGCCATATATTTATATTTTAAGCTTATAGTTCAATGCTTTACCTATTGCTACATTTCCGGAAATACTAAATAATACACTTTTATTCATCTCAAAGTTGTATTTAATCGAAAAGTTTTGAAACAAATTAATCAAACAAGTGGCAATATTGTTTAATTTAGTCTGTTTCGCTTACATTCTAAAAGCTTTCTTGAAGAGCGCGCTGCTTCCGACTGCAAACAGTTGCTACTTAATTGCCCTCCAACTGAAATACACTTCAGCTCTTAGAAAATGATAAGTGAAGAAAACAGTAAAGTTGGAGACCGAACTTTCTCTAAACATTGGAAAACAAACGTATTGCAAAGAATAATCATAAAATAAGAATTAATAGTAGAAACGTTCGAACATTAACGAGTGAAATGAGTTTTTACTATTTCTGTTCGTTAAGTAAATTAGGAAAGAAGCAAATAAATCTGGAAATTGCTTCATAAGTAATTCTGCATTTCTTTAAACATTTACATATTGTACACTGAGATCATTTTTACTAACGTGAGACGTAACGTTTAAATGTTTTAATTTGCATTAATCTTTTTCTAATTTTAAGAAATAAAAAAAGTCATTTTCCCATTACGCTTGCACTGGCTGTGCATTTTTTAGGTGCGTCAGTAATTATGTAAATATGTAGCACCTATAGTCGTTGTTCATTCCGTCCATCTGTCTGTCCGTCCGTCCTTTCATCCGTCCACTTATAACCACTCAAAAACTACCCTACTGAACGATATGAAATTTAAAATACGTAATTATTACATAATTTTATCGAGTCATTTCAAATTTTATGAAAATCGGATGCATAGCTGAATTACAGGGTCAATCAAAAGTATTACGTTACTTTACGGTCAGTGAGAAAAAAGTTTCAAGTGCATTTTAATGATGTTGCACTTTTTCGAACATAATAAAATTCATACGCATCTATGAATTTCATACTAAAATATCCATTCTGTACAATCTGTGGCGCAAAGAATATATTTTATTAATTTACAAGGCCACATAAAATTATTCTATTACATAATGGTATTGAAAGAAACATTGTTTGGGGTACGTTTTAATTATGTTAAACTGTTTAACATTGTATGAAAATGGTATACGTTGCTGAGATTTACTACATGTTACTTCCTGTATAATAGACCGCATATAGGATTTACAGGGCCATACGAAAGATTCTGAATACTGCACTATATCCGAAGTAGTGTATATGTTAAAAAAATCGTTATATTACAAACTCACCTCATTTGCTACGTTTGACGTGCAATTTCCAACTTGTTTTTCTCAGTTTTGTATGTAATAATGAAAATTAATTAAAAACTAATTTATATTGCTTATTTAGGTATGTTTCAAATGAATAAATTACTGTAGTTTAATATAGCTAATGCAGTAATATTATTTCGGATGTATACATTACTGTTTAAAAAGATACTATGTAATAGATTTAATTTTCATTCACACATCTTGTAGTCTTTTCATATAATAGCATCTATTTTTATAAATGCTATTTAAATCTTTAAAACATTTATGAAAATTTTCAAAATTTGAGAATAATACTTTGAACATTGTAAGATATGAGCATCTTATAACATTGAAATAGTTTCGTAAAATACAAATTCATAAAGATTTAAATTAAATATTTAAAAAAAAATTTGCATAATTTTATAATTAATAAGCAAGACAAAATTTACTTTTTGCATGGACAGGATTTAAAGCGGTTCTCAATTATAACATAGGCAAAAATAAAAGGCAAAATCTTCGCTCTGTTTACGCAACCGGAATAAATCTACATATTACAATGCGAAGAGATTGCTATTTAAATAATGTAATTTTTTATTGTACTGTACAGAAATGGCAAAAATATGCTATCAAATAAATAGCTGAATGTCAGTAAACCACCAAGAAAAATCATACTTTTTTTTAAGTAACAGAAAGTTTTTTGCACTTTTTGTTACATCTTAAAACTTTTGCTGTGAAAAAAAAAGTTTCAAGATCTAGGAAAATATAATATATCCACAAACGAAATGTAAAATAATTCCTTAGAGTTACCCAGGATTCCGAAAAACATTCTTTTATCTTTAAAAACTTCAGAAACTAATACATTTACGAGATTTAAAGAAAAATTTAATATATATATATATATATTTTCTAGCACTGAGTTTCAGAAACGTTTTTTAGTAATTTTTGTTGCTTAAAAATCAGTTTTCTCAACCTGAATTTCCATAATCCTGGTTTTCCATATGCTATAAATTCTCAGTTAAACCAATTCAACAAATATGTTTTACAGAGAAACATGATAAACTAACAGCATTAATACTGACGTTAAAATTAATATTAATTTTGTATTATTAAATGTATGAGTTCAATCTTTCAGCTAAAATTTTTAAATGAGACATGGCAGCGTCCTAAAAATTTATAATCTATCTTTAGAAAATAGAGTCTACATTATAATTAATTAAATACACAAAAAAAAAAAAAAAAAAAAAAAAAAAAATTAAAACACTTCCGAAAATCAATGCATAAAAAAGATGCTCTTTTAAATCTCAAAATTATATTTGTTTCTGAAATATGTTAAGGATCGCTTTTTGAATAATGATTAAGGCGAAAATCTTATCTACACTATTAAAATCCGACCGTATGTATGTATGTGACGCCATCTCCTCCGATCCCGGAAACGGAGAAACGTCGCGTTTGTTTTGAATTGAAGGGGGAAAATCCGGGGATCCCGAGTTGCCCATTCGTCTGTCTGTCCGTCCATCCGTCCGTCTGTCCGCATATAACAACTTAAACACTACCCAACCGAATCGTTTGAAACTTAAAATATATACAGTAAAACCTCTAAATAACGGACACCTTGGGAGCGCAGAAATTGTCCCCTATTCGGAGGTGTCCGCTATTGGGAAAACCTCAGAGATAGAAAAATTGCTAATGAATGCTTAATGTTTCATTAGTCGATTTTAAAATGTTCTAAAACCTCTGTTATATGATTAACCAGAAATTAAAATATTTTTTAAAGTAATAACACTGAAATAAAATTGTGCATATTTTTATCCTTTGTTTATTACGTTCTTATAAAAAAAATTTGTTACAAAAGTTTGCTTTTACTTGCGATTACATGTAATTTGTTTTTCAATGCGAAGTTTTAACTCTGTCAGTAATTTTAATCATTTTAAATCATTTTTTTTCTTAAAACAATTGTGTAACTGTTTACTGTATTTTTCTGCTTCTTAAAAGCATACAATCTCAAATCATCCGAGGGAGGAGGAAGGTGTTGCGATCACAGATAAATGTAGGGGGAGAGGGGATTTATTCCAGCTCATCCCCACATTTATCTGTGATCACGACATTTGTGACACATTGCCTTGATAAATTTAAAGGATTTTTATTTTTTTCCTCGTTAAAAAATAATTTTGCATTATTTTTTGCCAAAATTACTGTCCTCTATTCGAAATGTCCGTTATTCAGAGGTTAAACATACAAAAATTTAAGTTTTGGGAGTGGGGATTTGAGAACTGTCCGTTAAATAGAGGTGTCCGCTCTTCGGGAGTGTCCGTTATGGAGGTTTTACTGTAATTATTAGATAATTTTGTCGAGTTATTTCAAGTTTTATGAAAATCGGATACATAGCTCAGTTACAGGGCCAATCAAAAGTATTCCGATACATTACGGTCAATGGGGGGAAAAGTTTCAAGTGCATTTTAATGGTCTTACACTCTTTCAAACATAATAAAGTTGATATGCATCTATGAAGTATATACTCTAATAAGCATTCTGTACAATCTGTAGTGCAAATAATGTTTCTTTTTTATTACATTGCCACACTAAAGTATTCCATTGTATAGTTATATATTGAGACATTGTTTGGTATGCATTTTAATAGTATTAAACTATTTAATACTAACAATTAAACTATTTAATGTTCGTAATTAATAAATTATTAAGCTATTTAATTCCCGTCTGTCCGTCTGATCCGTTTAGCGCAGCCGGCGAAGGCTGCTAGTTTTGTATTATAGTTCGTAGTTATGTTATATTTTCGTATATTAAAAATCATTCGTCTTTTGGTTGAACTTCTAAAAAAAGAGGTAAACCTAATTTTTAAATCAAATTAAATTCATGAAAGTTTAATGAAATAAATAATCACTTTTTATTTTAAATTTAAATGAATACACAATCTAAAATATTATTTTATATCATAGACTAACAGCATCAGTAATTGCACAATAAAAACTTTTCCCTCAATTTTACAAAACCTTTGTTTACCAAAAGTGAAATACAAATATACGAATTATTTCTTTCGGGCTTTTTCTTTTCGATATTTTTGTTTTATCGTTTAATTACATTTGACAAATATCCCTCGAGATCAATTTCTACCTCGTTAGAAAGTATCTACTGTTAATGAAATGGCAAGAAGGAAACACAAATAGATAGGGATCGAAGAAAATACTTTTTTTCAATTAATTAAAGTTTGTATGTCGTAGTTTGTTTTTGTCTATTCTAACGCATTGGCCTCTGGAAATAAGTTATTCATTTATTTCTTATTGCTATAATTTTCTGTAACTTTCAAAAAAAAAAAAAAAAAAAAAAAAAAAAAGAAAAGAAAAGAAACAAATGACAAAATTTTAACTGGGTTTTATTTTTACAAAAATGAAGTGGAATGAAAACAGATTTTTATTCATGAGGAAAAGAATCATAACTTACTAATATATATCTTTTAAATTTTTAGTTAAGTTTTCTATTCGCTCACCTTCTGTATTCCCCTTCGTAATATTAAGTTTATGGGTGTTTGATGCATTTTAATATACTAAATATCTCCTCAGGAAATTAATATCTTTAACTTCTTTTATCAATGTTCTCTTTTTAAAAGATAACCCTTTTTTAGTTTTTAAAATATTTTTAACACTTTTGTTTAATTTAAAATTTTATGTTTTAATAAAAAGAATATTGCCCAGTTAAACTGATGGCATTGAGCTCACAGGCTACGTATACTAATTGTACATTACAGCCTTGTATTTTCGTTAATTCCATTCGAAAAAAAAAAATAAGAAGGGGGAACAGCTCTCCCCTTTCTCCTTTTTTATACTTAATCATTGAACCTCCTAAATTCTCAAGGACATGCTTTATCATATAAAAAATCTATATCCAAAATTCAGAGCAAATCGGATAATTCTTAATAAAAACCCATTTAGCATTTATATAATTTAAGAGGAGCTATCCCCCTCTTTTATACTTAGCCATTAAACTTCCAAAACTATTCAGAGATTTGAACGAAATCTGACAATTCTGCTTGAAAAATCCATTTATACAAGTTAAGGGGAGGGGCATTAGAACCCCCGTTCCCCCTGTTTATACTTATTCAATGAACACCTAATAACAGCCACGGACTCGCCTCATCAGAATGATCCTATATCTAAATTTTGAACGAAAACTGTTAATTCTGCATGAAAACCCCATTTATATCAATTAAGGGGAGGGGCATGAGCCCCCCGTTCCCCATGTTTATACTTATTCAATGAACACCTAATAACAGTCACGGAATCGCCTCATCAGAATGATCCTATATCTAAATTTTGAACGAAAACTGTTAATTCTGCATGAAAATCCCGTTTCTATCAATTAAGGGGAGGGGCATGAGCCCCCCGTTCCCCCTCTTATACATATCAAATGAACTCCAAAAACTAATCAGGGAAGCGCCTTATCAGGATATACCTATATACAAAATTTCAAGTGGATCCGATATTTTTCTCATGAGTTATCGCGTTACGCACGAACGTACGAACGCACGAACGTACATACAGAACGGACGGGCACATAAGCTCTCAGGTTAAGATAGCCTGTGAACTAAAAACTGACAAACTGGGAGTAAATTTTTAAAACTTCATATAAAATGAAGCGTAGCTTTTAGAGAAGCATTCGAAAACTAAGGGAAAAAAACATCCTTAAAGAAGAGTACACAGAAAAAAGAAGTTAAAAATATTAATTTCCAGGAGAGATATTTTGACTATAAAAATGCATCAAACGCCATTAGACTTACAAGGAAGGTCTCCATTGGGGGCATACTCAGAATTTTTTGAAAAAAATACGAATTAAACTACTCATGTTGGTAATAAAGGATCAGTGAAAATTAGCGGCGGAATTACATTATTAGATATGTAAAAAAATAAAATAGTTTGGAATAATTGGCGTGAAAAGCTGAAAGCGACGCGGGATTTGGCGAGCAGTGCATTTCCTCGCCAAAAGCGGACGATTTTAACGAATCTGAAAATTGATTTTAATTGACTTCACTGTTAAAAATCTGCAGCATTTACTGCAACGTCACTGCACTACTTTTATAGAATATCTTTCTTCTGACCAATGAAAATACTCCATAGCACGGTGAATTGACCGTGTCATACACTGTTAAAAATCTGCTGCATTTTGTTGCAACGCACTCCACCGCTTGTATATAATATCTCTATTCCAACCAATGAGAAAGCTCCATTTCAGGGCCAAGTAACCGTTTTCTATACAAGCAAGGGAGTGCGTTGCAACAAAATGCAGCAGATTTTTAACAGTGTATTTTTCAATTTCGAACAATTTTAATCAATTTAAATTGTGTTTTAAATGATAAAATATATTAATTTCAATTTGTTATAAGTACATATAAACGTATATGACAAAATTACACTTAAAGTAAAGTAAAAATGAAAAACTAAAATTACTTAAACTGAACTTATTTAAATAAATTGAACATAGAAAGTTTTTTCTTTAAAAATGTATTCGAAGCGTAAAAGCGTATTTTTCAAAATTTCGTTTTTTCGCCAACCGGAGATAAATCGCCAATAAACGAAATTTTTAATATTTTTTAACGGACGTTATAAGGAGATTCCGCCGAAATTTTTTTTATAAACATATATAACTATATGAGAAGAACATTCTGTATTTTTTTTTTCAGATTTTTCTGAGTATGCCCGTATGGAGACCTTCCTTGTTAGCATTACGGAGGGGAATTCGGAAGCTGAGTGACCAGTACCCTTAATCTTTTGAGGAGCGGTGGTACATATTATATCCTACCTGATTTGAAAGTTTAATAAAATAATTAACTGCCTTTTTTTTAATTCAAGAGAATACACAATATAAAATATTATTTTGTATCATGGACTAACAGCATCACTAATTGCATCACTAACTTTTCCCTCAATTTTACAAAACCTTTGTTTACTAAAAGTGAAATACAAATATACGAATTATTTCCTTCGGGCTTTTTCTTTTCGATATTTTTGTTTTATCGTTTAATTACATTTCACAAATATTCCTCGAGATCAATTTCTACCTCGTTAGAAAGTATCTACTGTTAATAAAATGGCAAGAAGGAAATACAAATAGGTAGATAGGGATCGAAGGAAAATACTTTTTTTCAATTAATTAAAGTTTGTATGTCGTAGTTTGTTTTTGTCTGTTCTAACGCACAGCATCGGGCAATAAGTTATTCCGGGATTTCTTATTACTTTATTATAATTTTCAAAAAGAAAAAGAAAGAAATAAGTGACAAAGTTTAAACTGGATTTATTACAAAAGTTGGGATGGAAAGAAAATAAAATTTTATTTACGAGAAAAAAAGATCTTATCTTACTGATATATATCTCTTAACCACGTGACCGCCGAGTAAAAGGGCAAAATTGTAATGTTGTTTTCTCTTTAATGTATTTAAAATGCTTAAAAAAAGGTATTTTTTCCAACATAATATAAAAAAAGTTTATTATTTATACATATACGACCTTTGATAATATCATTCATAAATTACTTTTTTTTTTTTAAACGTGATTATATTTGCAGAATTATAAAATTTAAATGATGCATGTATTGTAATGAAATATGCAGCTTAGTGAACGGATATATCAGTTCGCGCTAGTGAGAAGGTTAAACTTTTAGTTAAGGGTGCTGGTCACGAACATCCTTCCGTGATATTGAATCTATGGGTTTTTGATACATTATTATATTCAAAATATCTCCTCAGGAAATTAATATTTTAACTTCTTTTTTCAATGCTCTCTTCTTAATAGATGTCTTTATTAATATTTTTTAAATATTTCCAAAATCTTTGTTTAATTTAATATTTTTATGTTTTAAAAATTGACAAACTGGGAGTAAATTTTTAAAACTTCATATTAAATGAAGCGTAGCTTTTAGAAATAAATTCGAAAGCTAATAAAAAAAGATAGATGCTTAAAGAAAAGATGACAGAAAAAAGAAGTTAAAGATAATAATTTCCTGGGGGGATATTTTGAGTATAAAAATGCACCAAACGCCCAGCCCATAGACATAACATTAAGAAGAGGGGATTCCGAAGCTGAGTGACCAGCATCCTTAACCCTTTGAGAAGCGGTGATATATATCATATCCCACCTGATTTTAATCAAGCTTTGCACCAAAAACTTTTAATGCAATTTTACTTTTACAAATTTGGTGAAAAAGGAAAAAAGATTGTAAAATTACTTTTCCTTATTTTGAAATGAATTTTTAAAAAATTCCTGTGTGAATTCAACATTACAGAAACACAATTTCCTGCCTCTGAAATGGTTTAAATAAGAGTTAAATTCCTTTTTCAACTACAATTTTCTTTTTATGCTGAAACAGAAGTGAAATATTTGTATGCTTCAAAATGATAACTCAACTAAAGTGAAAACAAATATCATTATAGATCCAAATAAATATATGTTTTGCAATATTTATTATTTACCCATCATACTCTTGGGTGATGTCAGTACAGTGTTTTGCTATATTTCTTACTGCTTGAACAAAAAGTGTTCCAGTATTCTATTTTTTGACCTGTGTATTATCGTTATTCACTATGCCTTTGGCAAGTGAAGTGGAGAATGAGGCACCGTCGAGGTGTAGTACAAGTTCACCGCTTTCTTCCACGACGAGTAGCCCGGGTTACGCCCAATGCTTGGACTCATCCAAGTGGGTAACCGGCAGCCCTCAGCTGTCAGATATAGACTGCCAGACTGGGAGCCATCTGGGTCGTGCTGACTTATCTCTTCCGGATTGACCTCTTGGCTGCGTTCACCAAGGAAGCGCACTCTTTAGGTGCGAGAATCCTCACCGAGTTCAATAAGCTCAAAGGTTTGACGCCCCCCAAGAAAATTTAATTTGGAGAATCTATCTCTCGTATGGAAGATTTCTTTGTCCGCCAACACGCTTGATTTACTCAGTAGGAAAGCCTCACAGAGGAGAAGCTGTAGAACTAAGAAAGCGTCCAAAGCTACAAAGCCGAAGGACACTTCGAGACCAGATAACACCCCGAAGGAGGTGGGACCACCGGACAGATCCTATCCCGAAGTCACCGTCATAGGGGCAGAGGAATGACAGACTGTCATCTCTAGGAGTAAGAGGAGGAAACAAATGAGGAAGGAACGTGCTCAGAGATCATGTAAACTTCCTGTGGCCCGGAGTGGATCTGGAAGCGGGGGTGGTGATGGTGCCAAAAGGGCCAGTTCAGTGATGCCTCGTCGCCACCGGCAGAAGTACATTTTGGGGATCCTTCAAAGCGACAATATTGTTACTTTCGATGATAATCGCAAGCTAGTAGCCAATACCATCGATCCAATGAAGGTTAAACTGATTTTGAGAGGAATGCGGAATATTTCCAATGGAGGGGTGCTGATCTTCGTGAACAGCGCTGGATCAATCAGACCTAATGAAGAGTCATGCACCTTTTAAATCAGTCAGGAGCAATCCAGAGATTGTCATCTTTGGCGTCGGCACATATTATACAAGGGACGAAATCATTGAAGCCCTGAAAAGTCAGAACACAGCGTCAGAGAACGCTGACATTACCTCCAAGAAATTCTTCGAAGGGAAAAGGGGCGGAATGTCCTAGTCTCTTTGGATCTGGAGTCGTATCGGTGACTTGATCGAATGGGAAAGCTGAACATCGGTTGGAATGCTTTGTTCTTCTGAAGCAGAAAGCATCCTCTCCAATGTTATAATTGTTGAAAATATGGCCACATGGCAAGAAATTGCCGCAGCGTGACATGCTGTGAAAAGTGTGGTAGTCAGGACCACATACTCACATACTCAGAAATTGCACCAGTGAACCTGCGTGCTCAAAGTGTACTAAGATCAACTCGATGAGCTCGGCAGATAAGGCTCTACCCACTGACCATGTTGCGGGTTCACAGGAGTGTCGCATCTTCCGTAAAGAACTAAAGAACTGGCGTTGACTGAGAAGCGAAATTATGGACATTAATCCAAAATTTATTCACCTCAATGTCAACCGCAGTACAGCGGTGTCGTACCAGTTAGGGAAGACAGTGCTCTCACAGAGCATTAATGTGATCTCTTGAATGAGTAGCCCGACAACCAGGGGAAAAACGTCGTCGTACCTAACGGTTTTTACGACGTCATATCTTCGAAACGCAGCAGGGTCGACTTTTGGATAAGTTCTTGACTGAAGTACTGCGTGGTTTTGAACACTGACGACATAGTGGCCATTCGATGTATAATTTCAGAGGAGGACGTGTTAATAGTGTCGTGCTATTGCTCTCCGTCTAAGTACATTGTTCCGGTCCTCACTCAGTTGGGCGACTTGCTATCGAAGTACCCTCAAGACAACGTTCAGATTGTCAAGGATTTCAACGCGAAGTCTTACATCTTTGGGGACAGACCAACAGATGCCAGGGGTGAGGAGGTAATCTCCTTCGCTCTTGGTCACGATTTGGGAATCATCAATAATACAGACAGTGCGGCAACCTTTGATGGTGATCAGGGTCAAAGTTGGATCTATTTACGTCTGGTCCGAAAGGGCGCACATCGCATTACTGACTGGATTATCCAAGGCTGGGTGTCACTCAGCGATCATAGCGCCATGACCTATACCTACCAAGGGCTCAAAATCCCAGGGGCGTCCGCCGTCGGTGGAAACCGAGGGACCTTGTCTGGGACGATTTCCTCCGGGATCTCCAGACTGCAGATTTGGGCGTATATGATTATGACTCACCAGACTCAGGAGTTGTAGATCTTGATTCAACCCTGTAGGAATTGTGCTTGAAACACCGGAAACGCCATACTGCCGCAGGCAAGGAGACGCGTTGGTGGACTCCAGAATTGGAGTCTCAGAGGTCTAGAGTAAGTGAACTGAAGAGGTTGTTCAAAAGGATTGTTGACCCGACTCAAAGAAAGAAACGAGAGGCCCTCTTTAAGAGGAGGCGAGCACAGTATAAGAGAGCAATTTTGCAAGCTAAGCGAGTTTCTTTCCGAAGATTCTTTTCGGAAACTGTCAACCGACAAGATCGGCCAGGTCTGTGAGGTGGTGCGTGGCAAGTGGAGGCCTGAAGCTCCAGCCACTCTGGAGCTAACCGATGGGGTGGTTGCATCCACATGTGATGAAACCCAGGCTGCTCTTGAAAGACACCACTTTAGACAGGTGGATAAGGTTGTGCAAACACGATCAGTAAGACACATGATCCGGATCTGTTTGACATCGGGAGGCTTGAATTGGCGATCGACTCGATGGCACTCGATAAAGCGCCAGGCCACGATGGATTCAGTCTGGAAATAATCAGATAAGTCTTTCGTTTTCACCCTCAATGATTGCTGTCTTTATACAACCATCGCCTTAGAGAGTCTCTGTTTTCGAGAAGTTGGAAGCGGGCAGTCGCTGTCTATATTCCATAGGAAGGTAGAAATAAAAGCGATCCCGCTTCTTACCCTCCTATCTTCTTATTTCCCGCCATTGGAAAGAATTTGGACAAGATGTGCGCCACTCGACTAATGAACTTTTTGGAGTCCAACGGCGTACTCGATAGTAGACAATACGTTTTCAGACGAAATCGATCTACTATTGATGCGCTCCATGAGGTGGTCAAGTACATTTCTGAGAATAAGAAGGCAGGTCAATACTCCTGTCTCATAAGCTTGGACATCAAGAATGCGTTCAACTGCGCCCGGAGGAACGACTTGCTGCGTCTTTTGGCGGAATATAGCGTTCCTCGGACCTCTTGGGTTTGATCGACTCTTTTCTAAGGAACAGATCAATCATTTCGAACGTATATGAACATAACTTCAATGTTGGAACGCCGCAGGGTTCGTGTCTCGAGCCGGTCGTCTGGCTGGTGTTGATTAATAGCTTGGTGAAACGATTTGGTATTGAGGAGGCTTGGACCGTACTTGTCTTCGCCGACGATATACTCATCCTTGCTCGTTGTAGAGCTCTCTATAGGTTTGCTAACATTGTCCGGTGGGTTCTCGCAGAGATTCACGTATGAGCGATAGGATGCAGCCGGGAGTTCAGCTTTGATAAGTGTTTGTACACTGTCATACCAGCGAAGGGAAGGATGAATTGCGACCCTTCACTTGCCATTCGGATGGATGACTATAGGATGAAGTCTCCAGACAAATCAAGTACCTGGGAGGGATTTTGAGAGGGATTATACTGGATGCCGCACTTGGATCTCGTCCAAGTGAAGGCAACCAAAGTCCAGTACAAGCTTACTAGACTGGCAACAGCCACCTGGGGACACAAGCCTGGTGTTCGTAAGGCGGTCTACTCGGTCGTGGCCGAGTGTATAGTCTTGTAGCGGCCCCTATATGGTACTCTAACAAAGTGGCTCTTCGTAGGAGACTGCTGAGAATTTAGCGAGGTCTCCTGCTATGTGTCACCAAATGTTACAGCACGGTGTCAACGGATGCGTTGATTATCTTGTCTAGAGTGATTCCCAGGACCTCCGTGCTGGTATCGAACTTGACTTCGAAGCTCTCACGAGATGGGGTGAGAGCATTGACAGACCAAGGGTCTCTCCAGAAATGGTGGAGATTTGGAAGTACCAGCCTCAACGATGCTATCCAGGTAGAATACCATGGACGCTGGAACTCAGCCGGAAAACTCCGTATACTTATTATATGGGCAGTTCCAAACTAGCTGATGAGAGGGTAAGGTGTGCCTATCACCTTACTACTAAGGACGGCATTGTTGGGGAGGGAAGATTCCCTGACCGACGAGTCGATCGTTTTCGCCGCCGGGGTCCATGCTATCAAGGAGACGATTTCATGCGCTCTTCGGAAAGGTCTCGGTGAACTCGATATCTACACGGATTCGAGATCGGTGCTTCAGGTGCTTTACTCCTTGGTGCCTCGGCGTAAAGCAGTAGCCAAAATTAGAAACCTGGTTGCTAACATAGGAATCAGGGTCCATATGCACTGGATCAAGGCTCATGTCGGATACGCCTACAAATAAAATGTCGACGATCTGGCTGAGGACGCTAGGTGTCGGCAGACAATTGACATACATGTTCCTGTCTCAGAACTTAAAGTCAAGAGGAAGCTCTCTGACCGGGCACTCATAGATTGGCAGGAATTGTGGGACCGATCTGAGGACGATTGGTTGGCATATGCGATCTCTTAGAGAGTCTCTACTCGGAAAGTCCAAGGCGATTTCTATCTAAATCAAGTTCTAACCGGAACGGTATCAGCACGATTAGACATTGTGTCCATTACGGAAAAGAGTTTTCTCCGAAACTTCTACACTCAAACGCTTACCGATCTTTGCTTTGATCATTACAGCAAGAAGGGTAGCGTTGAATTAGTCAGCGATCTCTTGACGAAGACTTTAGATCGGGTTGGTCGCCGGAGCACTTGATCTCTCGACTGTCTTGTTCCGAGGATTTTATCGAACGCAGATTTCTAAATTGCTCAAACACTCTATTAGAGGAGTCCGAGGCCACTCGTTGGCGCGATTCGGACGAAACGACTACACAAGGTTTTTCAAGGTTTTCCTTGTGTGTAACGAGAATTCGAGTCGCTTTCCTGAAAGTCTTCCCTGAAGGCTGGGTACGCTGATCAGCGGTGTTCTCAGGCAGCTTTTGCTACATTGCTTGCTATATTGCTCCGTGTTGGGATTCGGACGGTGTCGTTTCAGTGACGATGGTTGATTGTCCCGTCTGGCTGCGACGCGACGCTTCGGTCGTGCGCCTGGCGTCCCTGCCAGCCGTTCCGGGCCGGCGGTGACACTGTCGTAGCAACTGATTGTCCCTTGGTTCGTCTAGGATCAGAGGTCTCGTGATCTCCTTGATGGACTGCATAGAACCGCTCGGCTCTGGTCGGGAAAATCATACTTTTACCCATCATACGAAGTATAGGATAAATGTTGCAGTGAAGTCTGAAAATCGAAAAAAATTGACGGATTTATACATTTCAGATGCTAAAGATTCCAAAAAACATATTTTTAGAAAAAAAATTGCCGTCCGTCCGTCTGTGGTGTGTGTGGTGTCTGTATACGCTCTATCTCCCGAACAAATTGAGATACAGACTTGTAATTTGATGTGTACTTAGTATGTAATAAGGGAAAGAAGCCTATTGAATATCAATGACCTCGATTATCCGGAAATATTCAAAATCTCGAAATATTCGTTCTGATGAAAGGTATATAAAAAAATTTCGATTTTTTTTCATTTTAAGGAGTAAATGTAAAAGACAATAAAAAACATAAATTTTGCAAAAAGAATGAAGTTAATCGGATAATTAATAGCCGAGATATTTGTAATCCTATTTTCCACACTCTTCGATTTCTATGACCTTGCATTTCATTGAAATTTCAATTCAAATATATATTTTAATTGGAAATTAGACGCAATCTTTTACTAATGTATTTGTTTCATTCGTCATTTAAAATAAAAATTATGTCAATTTATATAATTTAAGAGTAATTTGGCGATTTATAAAATTTGGCAAAATTGGTCGACGGGATCTGCAGTTCAGTAATGGAGCATTGTTATGTATGAAAAATATTTAAATAAACGTTTAAATTTTATTTTGCTGTTGTGAAGCATTTTATAAATAGTTTTCACGTCTTTTATCTTCATATTTTGTATTACGTATATCCATGATGTATAAATATTACTGTGACCCCCAATGACTAGTTTACTATTGTAGGAGAAATTGTCACGAAATATTTTACTTACATGAAATTATGCAACAAATATTTCTTAATATTGCCGCTAGTCGAAACGCAGTTATGTTGTGAAATCGATCGGCAACGATAAGCATTAAGTGAAAAGACTTTCTTGCTTAAATGTTTCATCGTTTTTCGAGAAACTGTTTTCAACTTCGTCAGAAATTTCTTGACACAATTTTTTTGTTTCATTTCATTTCTGTTTCATTTCAGTGATTATATATCTTAATTATAAGATAAATACTTATTTCTTTTTAGATGCGTTCATAATTATGTAAATACGTAGCACCTGTAGTTCTCGCTCAGTCCGTCAGTCCGTCCGTCTGTCTGTCTGTCTGTCCGCATATAACAACGCGAAAACTACCCAACCGAATCGTTTGAAATTTAAAATACATAATTATTACATAATTTTGTCGAGTCACTTCAAATTTTATGAAAATCGGATGGATAGATCAATTACAGAAACAATTAAAAGGATTCCGTTGAATTACGGTCAATGGGGAAAAAAGTTTCAAATTCATTTTAATCATTTGAAATTTAAAACATATGATTATTACATAATTTTGTTCAATCATTTCAAATATTATGAAAATCGGATGCATGGATCAATTACAGGGACAATCAAAAATGTTCCCTTACATTACGGTCAATGGGAGAAAATGTTAAAAATGCATTTTAATGGTGTTACACTCATTCGAACATAATAGAATTGACATGAATGTATGAAGTATATACTAAAATATACATTCTGTTCAATCTTTGATGCAAAGAATATTTATTATTAAATTACAAGACTACACAAAAATATTCCACTACATAATACTATACGGGGAAACATTGTTTGGGGCGTGTTTTAATTATATTAAATTACTTTACATTTTATGAATAAGATATATGTTGCTGAGGTGTAACAAAAATTACTTCCTGTATATTTACAGGAACACAAAGATTTCGACCACTATACTGTATTTGAAGTATTCTCTACTATATCAACAAGATCTGAAAGTTTTTAAATCTTCGTTATCGTACGAACGCACCTCATTTTCTACGTTTTCCTCATTTGCTACGCGCAATTTCCAACTTGTTAGAATATTGACTCGGGGCTTTTAAGATCAATTACTCGATTTAAAATCGGGTTTTACTGAAACATAGCCCTTAAATCATTTAAATCATTAATGCATGTATGCACGCATCGAAAAAATTTTACTATTAAATAAGGCGCAGATTACTGTTCGGAAATAGTGGCATCATAAAAATATAAATTTGATAATGATGCATCCTGATTTTTCGGATAGCCCGATACTTCAAGAGTAATCTATCACTGAAATTTTGAATCCTAAATACATAAAATTATTTGTGCATAACTTTTAAGTTTAATAACATTTAAGTTATTAAACTGACATATTACATTTTTTTAATTTAATTGAGTTTACTAACAATAATATTAATGCTATATTTACTCTTGCATAATGCTCGTATCATTCTTAGAAAATAAAAAAAGGAATTTATCTCGTGTATTCTGTATGTGAAATATATATATATCTGTGATTTTATTGATGTAAAGTTACAGAAACATGCATCCTTACAACAATTTTACCTATACACTGTGCAAAAAAAAAAAAAAAAAAAAAAAAAAAAAAAAAAAAAAAGATGTAAATCTACAAAAATTAATTTTTGTAACAACACAGACATCTGTAGCTTTATCAAAGAATCTACTAAAATTACTGTAATCTTACTAAAGTTTTAACTGTAACCCGGTTTGCAATTACATAAAATGTTCAAGGCATCGCAGTTTCGTAAAATTCTTAATAATCTTACCGACTTTTTTTTACTTGCAGTGCAAACGTGTATGAATTTTTGTAACTGCATACATAAAAGGTTTGAGGAATCCCATTTTCCTAAAAAAAAATAGCAACGTTACAGGTTCATTTTATTGTGTATATAATATGCCTCACGTTATTTAAATGACGGAAAATGTAGGATTTAAAAATAAATGTTTAAAAAATCCAACTCATTTTTTTTTTTCTCCAAAAAAACCTAAACAATAGTTTTCATTCCCACTTATTAAAGTACCATAAAATTATCTTTTCCAAAATATGCATGTTGTTGTCATTCGAAAATTAGTTTTTTAAATATTTATCGCTACCGGAAATTCATACTGTATATTTGCATACATACAGTATATATATTCATACTGTATATTTGCATATTTGCTGTATATACTGTATATTTGCTTAAATAAAAGCGCAATTATTCAGCTTATATTGATTATTATTTTTATATTCGTAGAATTGTAACAGAATCTCTGCATTTTTCAGTAACTTGCTGAAAGCATTTGTTGTTTAATATAGCTGTTGAAAATACTTCTCAAATACGTATATTTTATTAGTATTCAAAAATTCCTAAAATTTTATCCCAATATCTATGTTTCAGTGACTTGGTGAAAGTATGTATGGTTTCTTTTAGCTATTGGAAATACTCCATATGTATTGCTCAACCCACTTTTTCGGCGTATAATAAGGAAGCCAAATGCACATTGTACACCAGTAAATACGACAGTCTGAAACTTTGAGGGCTGCACAAACCGTTTTCAAATTTCATAAATATTTCAGGGGATAATTGTTTTATAAGTTTATTATCTTGAAGCTACAGAAAATACGAAGTATTATAATTAACATGTGTAAAATATACAAAAAAGCAACCTAAATCAAACAGTAAACTAAACGCTACAATCCATGAATAATCTTGTGCTACAGTGTCTAGTACTGCCTTTTTGACCTTGGATCCTGGGTGATGTGCAGCACATATGTTCCGCCCAGGTTGTCAGCCTAACGCGGGAAGTGTTTAGTTCCTAAGTATTCCCTCAGTACTTACAAGGAAGGTCTCTATACTGGGCATACCCAGAATTTTATGAAAAAATATATATTAAAGTACTTATGTATGTACTAAAGGATCAGTCAAAATTAGTGGCGAAATCACATTAGATATTGCGTAAAAAAATAAAATATTTTCGAATATTTGGCGTGAAAAGACGAAAGAGTCACTCGATTTGGCCACTTTTTCTCACCAAAAGCAAACGATTATAATGCAACTCAAAACTGTTGGATATTTAGGTTGCGTGTAAATAGTATTTAATGAATTTAAACATAAAAAAAGGGGGAAATGTTTTCATAGCTAAAAAAAAATCATATTGAGAAAAATTATCTTCATATATTTAAGCGTATTCAAAAATAAAAGCTATATGTTTCCATAGCAACAAAATCTAATCAACAATCTCAAATTAACTTTGAGCTTGAAACAAATTTAATTAAATTTAAATTATGAATTTCGTTTTAAATCTCAAGTTTTGATGATTAAATTTCAATATAAGTACATATAAATTTCGATATAACAAAATTATACTTAAAACAAACTAAAACTTACAAAACTAAAGTTATTTAAATTAAATTTATCAAAACAAGTTCAACATGAAACTTTTTTTTTCTTAAAGTGTATTTGACATAAAGTTTTTTTTTTTTTTTTTTTTAATTACATTTCATTGCCAACCGGCGATAAGTCGCCAAATAACGAAATTTTCATTATTTTTTTACGGTTACTGAATGGAGGTTCCGCAGAAATTTTGTTATAAACGTATATATCCACACGAGAAGAACATTCTGTATTTTTTTCAGATTTTTCGGGGTATGCCCGTATGGAGACCTTCCTTGTTAGTTGTCTTTTTATTGGTTTTGTAAGTGAAAGGTGAGTAACTTTACCCAGCTTGCAGTCCGGAACAGAACTCGGGATATATAGCTTGGTAGGCAGGCAGGCTAGTCACTACGCTATGAAGCTTGATTAAAATATGTATTATAAACAACTGGTAAAATATCTAGATAGGAAAATAGACATTGCTACCTGGTAGTATAAATTCGAGTTAAATTTTGAACAAACGTCCGTGTAAAATTTTAAATAAAAGGAAAGTCAGAAGCGGTAAATATAAGCCTATCCTAATCTAACAATTGGAGTGTCTATCTGCGATTTTTAGAAAAACATCTAGGTTCACCCAACTATTTAGAGGACATGTAGTGGATAATAATATTTTTAAAAAAATTAACTGTCCGTTTGTTTCTATATGTTCCTATGGAATAAGCTCATAAAAGATAGCATAACAAACACTAAACTTATCAAAGGCAGATAGAGAGTGGTTCTCGGTGCAATTTACTGTTTATCGCATTCCGATATCTGAAATAGTTTTTGAGAAAATAGGGGAAATTCAATCAATAAATCAATCTTTCAATGCTCAAAAACCCGAGAATTAACTGGTCAATTTGAAAGAATTTTATGGCGACTGAAATGTCTGATTAAGATTTATCGATGACAATAATTACTTTTTCGGCTTAGGACTCATATATTTTAATTTAAAAATTGGATTCATAGACATGTCTATAGAAAACTCGAAAAACCTATTAAAATACAAACGCAAAATAACGGTCTGCTATGCAGTTAGAAAGAAATACAATATCCAAAACTATGCACATTTCGAATTTTCAAATCGAAAATACACGAAAATGATGTACAACAAAAGATTGTTTTTTCACTGTGAAATATTTCATGCATGCAACTTTTCTATAATTTTTAAGATCTAATATTTCAATACGCATTACGAAGTACACAGATAAATGCCTCAAACTTTAATGTCATGTACCAGTGAATTAATGTCGTTCAAGTTTTTCCTCGGATAAAAAATAATTCTGTCTGATCTAATTGCCGAAACGTCAGTGAAGGCTTACTGTGGAGACACGAAATTTTTTGGTTTCTGTCTGTCTGTCTGTCAGTTTGTCAGTCTGTCTGTTCCGCAATAACTACCGCAAAAAACATCCGAAATACTTGAAATTAAGTGTGTATATTGGTAAGGCACTCGGATTTAGCTGTATAGTTTTTTGTTATATTTTATTAATTCGTTCGTAAAATATAGAATATTTTATTTTGCGCAATAATGTTTTTCTATGGCAAATAAAACGATTTTCAAATTTTTATTTGTTGAGAGAAAATGACTCATTTGATTAATGGAATTCAACGATAAATGGATACTGAAATTTGCCAGTACGGGGCTTAAATTATTCATATTGTTTTGAAATTTTATCTATGCATATGTCAGATTTTTTAAATTATTGCTGTAAATCTTGGCCATTTTTTATAAATGTGTTCCAATAATATAAGCTAATTTGTTTTAGAGATTTACTTATTTCAAATGTATTTATTTCGTTTTCTTCATTTCTTTTAATAGTCGCTAAGCAACCATTTATCCTAATTCTTATTCTTATAATATTATAAATTTTAAAATGTGTACGGAAGTTTGAATAACATAACTTCAATGCTTCAATAGCATAACTTCAACTTTGTATCTTTGCGTATAGATAATTATAGCCAGAAAAGAACAAAGGCTATGTATTATTTATTTTATTCGAATATTTTCGTTAATAATTCTGAATTTCATTATTTTTCATGCATAACCAATCGGCATTTTTTAGATAAAATTTAATCAATTTTCTTTCCGTTGCCAAGAAAATCAAAATTTCGAATATTAATTTTTCAGCGACGATAAATTTTCAATTGAGCAATTTCCATGCGAAAACTGAAACTAAGGAAAATTTAAAAGAAAAAAATAAATATGACGTCGTATTTGCAATAAAAATAAATATACTATTTTTTGTTAAATATTAAACACTGATATTTGTTTCGTTAACATGAATTTTTTTGTCAATATGGCGACATAATTAAAAATAAAAGGAATAAAAATATTTTAAATAAAATATTTATTTGGTAAACTATGACGTCATAATTGAAATAAAAGAGGTATTTTATAGTAGTCGTTAAAAATAAACGGGACATGGATAGCAGTAATTCATGGAGTTAGAAAAATAATGACGTCATATTTAAAATGGATAAGAAATATTTTTTACGAATACTAAATTATAAGTTACATACAGATAAAAAACTTCATTAAAAACTAAAAATTAGCAGTGGAAGGCTTTTTTTTGTCGGAAAAAAGGGGAAAATAAAACTGATTAATGTATTTTTGGAGCTATTTTTTTCTTTAAAGTTAAAAAGAATTAAGTTTCAATTTGTGCAGATGGTATAAAAATTAAAATAAATTTTCTAAAACTAAAAATATATTTTCAAACATTGACGTTTCATTAATGAACTTTTTCAACAGAAGCGAAAATCATCTGTCAGCAAATTAAAATTTACAACCAAGAATCTACACTATTAAAATCCGACCGTATGTATGTATGTATGTAACGCTATCTCCTCCGATCATGGATACTTAGAAAAGTCGCTTTTGTTTTGAATTGAAGGGAAAAGAATCCCGGGTTCCCGAGTTGCGCATTCGTCTCTCTGTCCGTCCGTCCCTCTGTTCGCATGTAGCAACTCAAAAACTAACCAACCGAATAGTTTGAAACATAAAATATATATAATTATTAGATGTCGAGTCATTTCAAATTTTATGAAAATCGTATGCACCTATGAATGGTAATTTATAACAATGTGATTTCAGTTGTTTTAAGAATGTTTTATTTTAAAATTAATTTTAGCTTCTTACTAACTTGTAATAAAGGTACAAGGTAAACTACAGGGCTGAAAAAAAGTTTTCAAGTATGTTTTCCATTTATTAGTGCAAATTGCTCAAAAAGAATTTTAAGCTTTTTTCTAGCTAAACTAAATTTTCCCATTATATAATATGTATATCAACTGACAGATCAAATACAGGGTTGTTCAAAAACATTGGAATACATATTTGGCTATATACCCCTTATTTCCCTAATTAAAGAAGTATTGTTAAAGATTTCATGAAGTGTTGGAAAGTGCTTCATAATCTATGATTAACGCATGATTTTTCTTACTTGTTTAATATAAAGGGAAATTTCTTTCGAAATAGAAAGTACGTAATTTTTATATTTTTGATAGCTCAATTCTTTTTTAAACAATTTGTATTGCACTAGCAGATGCATTTAATGTATTATGATTACAATTCTCTGCTAAAAAATTTAAACAAGTAAGTCACAAAGTCTCTAAACGAGCACACATTTTGTCAAAGCGGGCAAAAAACATAATACATAAGTGGGCAGAATTCACAAAAAGTAAGAAAAATCATACGTTAAGCATAGATTAAGAAGCACTTTAAACACTTCATGAAATCTTTTACAAAAGTTTGTTATTTTGGGAAATAACAGTGTATAGCCAAATATACCCAAATATGTATTCTAGTTGGATAAATTCGAAAAAAAAGTAAAAAGAAAATTTCAAAACGTGAGGCAATACAAAATATTCAATTTCCCCCATCTAATTTAAAAACTTAAATATTCGGCGGAAATTTTATTAACTAATTGCCGAAACGTCAGAGAAGGGTTACTTTGGAGACACGAAATTTTTTGGATTCTGTCTGTCTGTCTGGATGTCTGTCAGTTTGTCAGTCTGTCTGTTCCGCGATAACTAACGCAAAAAACACCCGATTGGCTTGAAATTAAGTGGGTATGTTAGTGAGGCACTGGGATTAAGCTGTATAGTTTTTTGTAAGATTTGATTCATTCGTTCGAAAAATATAGAATATTTTATTTTGCGCAATAATGCTATGGCAAATCCAATGATTTTTAATTTCTTTTTTCTTGAGAGAAAATGTCACATTTCATTAATGGAATTCAATGATAAAGGTATACTGAAATTTGCCGGTTAATTTATTCGTATTGTTTTGAAATTTTGTCTACAAATTTGTCAGATTTTTTGAATTTTTACTGTAAATTTTGGAAATTTTTTATATATGTGTTCCAATAATATAAACTAATTTGTTTTAGAGATTTACTTATTTCAAATGTATTTATTTCATTTTCTTTATTTTCTCTTAATGGTTGCTAAGCAACCATTCATCATAATCCTTAATTTTATAATGTTATAAATTTGAATGAAGTCAACGTCAAAACTGATGAATTAATGTGTTTGTATCTTTGTGTATAACTATAACATAGACCAGAAAAGAACATAGGCTATGTTTTATTAATTTTATTAACATATTTTCCTTAATAATTCAAAATTTCTTCTTTTTCATTCAGAATCAATAGCGATTTTTTAGATAAAATTTAACCAATTTCCTTTATCGTTGCCAAAAAAAAAATCAAAATATGAATTAATTTTTTAACGGCAATAAGTTTCAATTGAGCAATTTCCATTCGAAAAATTAAACTAAGAAAAAATAAATATGACGTCAGAATAAAAATAAAAATAAATGTAGAATTTTGTTAAATATTAAACACGGAAATTTGTTTCGTTAATAAGAATTTTTCTGACAAAAATGGGGGCATTATTAAAAGTAAAAAAAAAAAATAATAATTATATTTTTAACAATTATTTCACCTGATAAAATTTGACGTCATAATTGAAATAAAACAGGTATTTTATAGTAGTCGTAAAAAATATTAGAAACATGGATATCAATAACTCATGAATAATGACGTCATTGCCAAAACTTCAGTGAAGGTTTACTTTGGCGACACAAAATTTATTGTTTTCCGCCTGGCAGTCTGTCTGACCGCGATAACTGCCACAAAATGCAATCAAAACATATTTTTTTCGGAAACAAAATTGTAAAACCCTAGATTACTGAGTTTACACTTTCAAAAGTTCCTGATACATCAAATTAAGTGTTTGTGGTGGGCAGGTATGTAGAAGTATGAGTATAATGAAAAATGCTTATTAAAACTGTTACTTATCCTTATAAATAAAAATGTATAAAGAAATACAAGATATACGATAACCATTAGCAAATTGATAGAAAGTTACAAATTTAAGTTTAATGAGATTACGGGGGGTTCAGGGGGGCGGAGCCCTCCTGAAGAAATCTACAATGTTATAATAAAAAACAAAAATAATAGATCATGAAAATCTCAGAATATCCTAACATAACTAAATCTTTAATTTAACGCTTTTGATGGCTGTAAACTTCTTATTCTTATTTTATTCTTATAAATAATTACGTAATTTGAAAATTTTAAATTAGAGTTTGCAGGAAGTTGAATATTACCCAAAGTGTGTTTAAAATAAATGATGTGCAAAGCTGACGTTGAGGCTCCTGATCTGCAGATTTACTAGTATATTAAGATTGTAGACAAAATATTTCCACAGAATCATTGTTGCATAATATTAAGTATAATATAATTATACTGTAATATTATATATAACCACCATTTCGCCAAAACTTCACAGTGTCGTATGATACAACAGTTGTACCTAAAGATGTGTATTTTATTCGGTAACATTCCGTAGCTAATTTTTTGCAACAGAACTAGAAATAAATGATTATTCTATAATCTGGTAGCTTGATAATTCCATTTCAGATACCTTGTACTTAATGATAGTGATATTTTTTGCAAATTTCTCAACACAGTGAAATGAAGCAAAACTCTTTTTTAAATGCCAAATATCGCTTGACAAAATACGAACAAATACGTCAACGCGAACTGTTCGCACAGATCATATTAGCTGGGGAGGGAAACTTTCACTACAACCTGATACTTCTAACCGTAAATTAAATTTTGATCCCTATAAACAAGTCGGAAATTGCATGTCACACGCAGCAAATCAGGTGCGTTCGTATTATGACGAAGTTTTAAAAATACTCAGATCATTGTGTACTAATATACACTGGTGTCCAAAAGTTAAGCATAATTGGTAATTAAGTAAGTAATGAAAGAAATATAAATCGAAATGTGGTGAAACTCCAGGTATGTAAACAAAATAGTACGTGTCATATATTTTCGCGAAGAGTAGTTTTCCCCGAAATCGAACAGGGGACCGTCAACAAATTGAAAAAGAACGAAGATCTTTTGGATAACCCTGTCAAAACTAATGTAGAAAAAGTTTTCAAACTGCACATTATGATTAAGTGGCTTATTGCAATGTACTGTGTTTATTTTTATAAGGCTAGCATGTATACACGTAGAGAAATTAAGGTTTTTATAAAAACAGTCCTAAGTTTTTTGCTTATAATTTGCAGAGTTCTTAATATAAAATAATGTTCTTTTCTGAAAATATGACAAACATACTGGTACACAATACTCTGTCATCAGAATTTAAAAATAATAAAAATTGTATGACAAATGAGCAGGTTTACTAAGTAATTTTTTACTGCGCATGCGTGAACGCTATTAAAATTTCATTTGCATATTATGTTAGTTAAATGTATAGAGCAACTTTTGTGAAAGTCTCAAAAACAGATTAAAAATTCTGAAAATTATCGTTGATAGAATGAGATCAAAATATTTTATTCCCTAATGAAGCAAAAAGATGAAGGGCTGTATCCATATTCCATTGTTTCGTGCCTAGACAACATTGCACGTACAACTGTATTTGGATAAAACCCCTGATATTTTGCTTCCTTTTAGGAATAACGGTTTTTGTAGTTGATTCTATAGACGATCATTTTCACGCGTGAACGTTTGAACGCTTTTGCTACAATAGTTTTGACAGGGTCATCCAAAAGATCTTCGTTCTTTTTCAATTTGTTGACGGTCCCCTGTTCGATTTCGGGGAAAACTCTTCGCGAAAATATATGACACGTACTATTTTGTTTACACATCTGGAGTTTCACCACATTTCGATTTATATTTCTTTCATATTACTTACTTAATTACCAATTATGCTTAACTTTTGGACACCAGTGTATAATATTTCGGATACAATATTGTAGCCGAAATCTTTTGGGTGGGCCCGTAAATACCATCTGCTTTCTATTATGCAGGAAGTAAGTAACTTGCAGTAAACCTCAGCAACATTTATCATATTCAAAAAATGTAAAATAGCTTAGTATGATTTTTAAAAAAATCCTTTCTTTCTATAGCATTATGTATTGGAATACTTTTGTGTGGCCCTGTAAATTAATAACAAATATTCTTTGCATCACAGAGTAAACAGAAATATATTTTAGTACATACTTCGTAGATTCATATCAATTTTATTACGTTAGAAAGAGTCTTACATCATTAAAATGCACTTGAAACTTTTCTTTTACATTGCCCTTAATATAACGGCATACTTTTGATTGTGTTTGTCATTAAACTAAGCATCCAATTTTCATAAAATTTGAAATAACTCGACAAATTTTTGCAAAGATTTTAAATTTTAAATTTCAAATAACTCGGTTGGGTAGTTTTTGGCCTGTTATATGCGGACGGACTGACTAAACGACGACTATAGGTGCTACATAATTACATAATTACGAACGCACCTAAAAAGGGGAAATGAAATGAAACAGCGACTCTAAAATGGAAATGAAATGCATAGTCGATTAAAACTTAAATAGAAAACTGAATATTTGTTAAGGCTTTCTGCCACTAGTTCACAGAAAATTAGATTTCGGATTAGAAAATTAATCCTTCTTAAAATAAATATGAAATATACCTCGGACGATTGGGAAATATTTAAAATTTAATGCTTTACATTCTGTATATGAGATTTAGAAACAGATTTCTCGGTGTCCCTAGCGGATTGCCTGCGCAACTTCCCTGTTGAGTTGCAATCTGATAAATAGCTTTAACGAAAACAGCTTACACTCCCCTTTTACTAAATTTAAGCATTTTTGTATTCCCGAAATTGCGAAAATAACTTACAACAGGTAAATAATTCCTATAAATAAATCATTCGGATTGTTACTAAAGTTTGCGATAAAGTTTTGCTATTTTTATTGAGACTTCATCTGATTTATTATAAAATTGCCTTTAAATTCTATTCTTTTTAAAAACATTATTCTTATTTTTGCCTAAAATATGTTCATTTTTCAAAATATACAGTTATAAAATTTACAATCAGCTTTCTGTTTCATTTTTTCGCTATCCTGATTTTCTTATAGATACTTTATAATATTTCAGATGCTATGAACTGTTCCTATATCTTTTTTATTAATGAAAAATGAAGTATAAAAATTTTATCACTTTTTATGTAATACGCTGTTAAAACTAATGGAGACAAACCAGTTGCATTTGGCGCCCAGGGGTGAAAAGGTGTTACCATTTGACACCCGCGGGCATAAAAATGTGTTTGGGGTGCCGTTTGATCTCTCACTGGCTGATTCATGCTAATTAGGGTGCCGCGCAACGCATACCGCTGGAAGATTTTCACCCCTTAGTCATTTGTGCATGCTCTGTGACGTGTAACCTTGCCTTTCAACTCACTGGTGGATCAAAACAGCAATTTCTCCCTACGATGACTATCACCGCTATATGCTATCCCAATTTCGTTTAAAACTTCGGATGACTAACTTTTGGCGAGCTTTTATATATATAGCAACCTTTGAATTTCAGGACATTTGAACATTTCATGGAGACATTGAAGGGGAGCTCGATGCCGAGTGGTTAGAGCGCTGGGCTGTAATCAGACGTTGTGGGTCGAATCCTTCGAGGGCTAAAAATCGGTTTGCATATTTTTAATTTTTTTATTATTATTGGGCACTCTGGATTAAGGGTTTCATCTTTTCACCCTAATTAAAGGTGCCATTCTGGCTTCTTTAGGGGTGTCACCAGTGAGACAAGCTTTTCACCCCTAAAAGGTGCAATGTGTCACATGTAGTTTTAACAGTGTACGAAGTCCCTCCGTTTTGTTCAAAACATAAGACCTAACTTGTTGCAAATCATGTTATAATAAATATTCTTTTAGATATGATTGGAACAATGTTTAGTTTTCCTGCACACCTGAATAATAAATTCGCCTTTTACAGCATTTTTTTTTTTAAACCACTTAATTGATTTGCCCATACGTCGTACGGACAAGAAGAGTTTGCTTAGCAAATTACTTAAAGCTTTTTGACACCACTGATTTTTTTAATACAATTTTATACTATTTAATGGCAAAAATGTTTAGACAAATATTTCAAATATTTTAGTTTAAAAAAAACTGATGTTTATCCCATGTTTTCAGCTTATTGTACGTAAATAAAAAGAAACAGTTAAGCGGTTAAACACTGCACCTTTTCGATTTTTACATGCTTAAATAGGAAAAAAGGTTATTTTCATTGCAATTTGTTTAAAAAACTGGTATTTCAATTTACTGATTTTTTAAAGATTTCTTTTTAAATGATTTTCAATCATGATTTTAAAAAAATCTGTCTCTATTGTTATGAAGCCCTATAAAACTCGTTTTCACTTAAACAACAAACAATTAAATAGTTCCAAACATTATAAATAGTTCCGCATATGTTTTCTGCTAATATTCCATAACAAAATTAAAACTTCATCAATTATTAAAAAAATAACAAAAGTAAAACACAAAGTTAAGCGATATGAGATCGAACTACTCGCCTAAACCACTGAAATTATCACAATAAAAAAGCTACTGCAAGTAGTGAAATATTTGAGGAATTTCTTAGTCTATTAACGCCTGATATTCGATTAATACGAAAGTATAATTTTTAATAAATTCCAAAACTTTATTTGTAAACATTATTGATGTTTTTCATATAAAAATGCTTTTTGGCGTTGTCAGAGGGAAACATAAAAAATATATATATCAACTGTAAAAGACGTTTTAAAGTTTTCAGTTAGAAAAAAAATGGTTTTCATTTATGTTCTGTAACTCGGGAAGGCAAAGTTAAATAACCTCGTTACACACACACAGGGCCGAAACTAGAGGGGGGCAGAGGGGGCACGTGCCTCGGACGCCAACAGGACAGAAGGTGAAGGGGGCGCCAAATTAAGATTTTCTTTGATGTGCTTGTTATAAAGAATGCATATATGGGGGTGGGGGCGCCAAAATCCCTGTTTGCCCCGGGCGCAAAAAAGGCTAGTTTCGGCACACACACATATATATACATATATATATCATTCAAAATCAATACAAATTATCAACAATAAATGCGAATGTATAAAATATAAAGGAATTTATTCAAATTAAAAATAATGTATAAACGTCCACAAAAGTATATGAAACAGATCCCCTGAACAAGAGCAATTTGGAATTAAAAACAAAGTAAACATTAAAAAAAAAGGAAATATTTCTGGAACCAAGGAAGAATCTTCATGCCTAAATCGCCTTGATTATCTCAAATAACATGTATGGTTTTATCCTCATATTAGCCATAGCAAGGTAAAGAATAAAAAAATAAAGGCTATTGCACATAACAAAACCAATACCGCAGCTCTATTAATCCAACTAGCAACAATAAAACTTGCAACAATAAAAATAATTCCGCACATGTTTCCTGCTAATATTCCATAGCATAGTTTATAACATATTTATAAAGCAGATTATATATATTATAAAGGCCAAACGTATCTGTGCGTAACGCATACGTTGTTTTGCGAATGGCAACACTTTCACATGCAATTCGTTTTTGCAATTTTCGGTACTGTAAATTTTAGATTTCTAAAGATCGTACATTTTCAATTTTTACACCATCTTATAGAGAAAAAAATGTACTTTTAAATGTGATTTCTTTGAAAACTGTATCTTAATTTGTTTTTAAGATATTAATACATATTTTATAATTGGGGCAACAGAAGTACTCCATTTCTATTAGTAAAGAGGAAAAAGACATGGACGAAAATGATAGATGGAGGTGCAGTATGCGGTAAAATCGGTTTGTAATATGATATGCGTTATCGTTTGGGCCTAATGTATCGCATTTTAGGGTTAAATTTTTGGCGTCACCCCCAGCTACTATATTTCATCTCTATTCTTTCTTTTTACTCTATGGGGGAAAAAAGCCATGAAGTCAGAGGTTTTTGTCCGAAAATAGCGATTTATGTAACAGAACTCGGAGATTCTCAACTGGATGAATTCATTTCGCTCAAAATGTGCACATGTAAATTTTGACATGGTGAAAATGATGTCGGATTTCCATTTTGCGGAGAAAAACACTATGATTTAGTTAAAATAGAATAAATTTTATTACTTTTCATTTTGGAATACCAAATATAAGGTACTTAATTGATAATTTTACCATAATAACAGATCTTTATAATATTTTTGTGCTTACATATACGATTAAAGTATAATTTTAATAATTTCTACAACAGAATTTCACAAAAATAGTATTTTATTAACTTCAGATTAAATATCATTTTTTAGGAGTTAGACTTATCAATATAAGGTGCATTTTTTATTGAAACTAACTTTGTAGGTTTAATATAAATCAATGAAACAGATTTTTCTTAAACGTTTTCTTTCGTCGAAATTCGACGGGTTCTGCCTTGTATTTATAAAAGCAATTTCAGTCTGTCCTTTTTCAGTAGTTTTATTTAAGAGCAATCCGTTGGTGAAGGATTAATTTCTAATTAATTGAATTAGATCCCTTATATTCGTTAATAGATATACATATCTGCTACATTTATAAAGGAGACAAATATATTTCTCTTAAAATATTTAAATATTTAAGAAATTGCTTAAATTATATCAAATATAATAAGAGTCACAAAATACTGCTTTACAGGATTGTATTGAAGTGACCCCGAAGAACCGACATTGATCTTTCAAAATTTATTTGTTCATTTAATGAATACAGGATCAAGAGTGACGGGACCTTATTTGCTAAAAGAGTTTGTTCTACAGAAAACACCTTAAGGTAAAATAAAATCCCCTTTTCTGCGATATAAAAAAAGAGCTGCTGCCGCGAGAAAATCAAACTGAGGTGAATAAAATTAAAACGGCGGTTACTTTGTAGTGATTCTATATCGAGAAATACTGAACTTTGGAATAAATATATTCTTTAGGGATTCCAAGCGGTAAAAACACAAAACCTATTTTAAATGCTAGCTATTATTACAATGCAATGAATTTCTCAGGTTGTAAATATTTAAAATGAATTCAACATTGTAATCGGGAAAAATCTATTTTGTCAGGTATCTTAAAAATTTATAAAGAAGAAAATTTTAAATTTAATGATTTTAGCAGTTTTTAGCTCACAGGCTATCATAGCCTGAGAGCTTATGTGCCCGTCCGTTCTGCATGTATGTGCGTAACGCGATAACTCATGATAAAAATATCGGATCCACTTGAAATTTTGTATGTAGGTATATCCTGATAAGGCGCTTCCCTGATTAGTTTTTGGAGTTCTTTCGATATGTATAAGAGGGGGAACGGGGGGCACATGCCCCTCCTCTTAATGGATATAAATGGGTTTTTCACGCAGAATTAACAGTTTTTGTCCAAAATTTAGATATAGGATCATTCTGATGAGGCGATTCCGTGACTGTTATTATGTGTTCATTGAATAAGTATAAACAGGGGGAACGGGGGGCTCATGCCCCTCCCCTTAATTGATATAAACGGGTTTTTCATGCAGAATTAACAGTTTTCGTTCAAAATTTAGATATAGGATCATTCGGATGAGGCGATACCGTGGCTGTTATTAGGTGTTCATTGAATAAGTATAAACAGGGGGAACGGAGGGATCATGCCCCTCCCCTTAATTGATATAAACGGGATTTTCATGCAGAATTAACAGTTTTCGTTCAAAATTTAGGTATAGGATCATTCTGATGAGGCGAGTCCGTGGCTGTTATTAAATGTTTATTGAATAAGTATAAACAGGGGGAACGGGGGTTCTAATGCCCCTCCCCTTAACTTGCAAAAATGGATTTTTCAATCAGAATTGTCAGATTTCGTTCAAATCTCTGAATAGTTTTGGAAGTTTAATGGTTAAGTATAAAAGAGGGGAATAACTCCTCTTAAATTATATAAATGCTAAATGGGTTTTTATTAAGAATTATCCGATTTGCTCTGAATTTTGGATATAGATTTTTTAATATGATAAAGCATTTATTTGATAGTTTAGGAAGTTCAATGATTAAAAACTATAACTATATTATAAAAAAGGAGAAAGGGGGGAGCTGTTTCCCCTTCTTAATTTTTTTTTTCGAACGGAATTAACGAAAATACAAGGCTGTAATGTACAATTAGTATGCGTAGCCTGTGAGCTCAATGCCATCAGTTTAACTGGGCAATATTCTTTTTATTTTAATTCTAAAAGCCGCTGCATGGTTGCTTCTGTGGCTACATGGAATTAAAAGGAAAAAGTAAATTTCCAGTAAAAGCACCACCTGTTTAATGTGAGTGTTTATTTAAAATAAACAGAAAAGGAAATCCGAAATAAAGTAATTCTAAAAGAACTTAAGGCTGCTGGTCACTCATTTTCCGAATTTCCCTCTGTAATGTTAAGTCTATGGGTGTTTGATGCATTTTTCTATCCAAAATGTCCCTTCAGGAAATTAATATTTTTAACTTTTTTTTTTTTTTTTTTTTTTTTTTTTTTTTTTTTTCGGTGTTCTTTTCTTAAAGGATGTCCTTTTTTTTCTTAGTATCTTTTTTTATTTCTAAAATTTTTGCATAATTTAATACTTTATGTTTTCAAAACTGACAAAGTGGGATTAAAATTTTAACATTTTATATAAAATTAAGCGTAGCTTTTAGAGATATTTTTTTAAACTAAGAAAAAAAAAATAGACTTGCTTAAGAAGAAAACATTGGAAAAAGAAGTTTAAAATATTAATTTTCTGAGGATATACCGGGTGATCCAAAAGTCAGGACGAACTTTAAAAATGAATTATTCGAAAACGAATCAAGATACAAAGATACGGTTTGCACCAAACGGATGGAAAACGAAACCGGGGTTTTGCGTGGAAACGCAAAAAAATAGTTCTGTCGGCGACAAACAGATGGCGCTATAGTGATTTAATGCACCAAAAGATAATTTACAAATGAAAAATATGTTAACAACTCACAATTCAGCTTAATTACAGTTAATTAGTACTACAGTAAATGTTCAATGTTTCTCCATCATTCAGAAGTACAGCTGTGACTCGAGTACAGCATAAAATAGCATTTATTGCGTTATGGAAGACACATGTTGTCGAATGGTATCTTTCAGTGCTGATAGTGATGCCGGTTGGTCGCGGTATACTTTTGACTTCAATAATCCTCACAGCCAAAAGTCCCAGAGTGTCAGATCGGAAGATCCTGGAAGCCATGCATGGTTAAAGTAGTGACTGATAATGTGATCCTCCCCCAAATATTGAGCGTAGCAGGCGTTACACAGGCAGACCAATATGAGGTGGTGCTCCATCTTGCATAAAGGTGACTGTTTGGAGTGCCTTTCACGCTTGCAATTCAGAAATTCGACAGCGCCATCTGTTGGTTGCCAATAAACTTATTTTTTTTTCGTAGCCGCACAGAACCCGGTTTCTTTTCCATCCGTTTCGTGCAAACCAGATCCCTGTATTTTGATTCGTCTTTGAATTGTTCGTCCAGACTTTTAGATCACCCTGTATTTTGAATATAAAAATGCATCAAACGTCCATAAACTTAACATTACGGAAGGGAATTTGGAAAATGAATGACCAGTAGCCTTATTGCCATATAGTATTAAAAGGGGCTAGAAAGAAAAAATCTTTGTTTTCATCTCATTTAAAACTTAAATAAATCTTTCTCAATCCACTAAAGCTGATAATCTTAAACTCTACATAAAAAATCTTTATGATTTTAACAGAAAACACAAAACAATTATTATTAGACAATAAACACTGGTAAATATCTTTGAAAGTACCTGATTTAAATAAATTTTGTATGCTGAATATAATATATAAATAAAAGATTTTCGCTTAGCTTTGTCTTTAAAAAAATTGGAATCATTTGTATCAGAAAACATAATTGATTAAATTATTCAAATTACTTTTTGAAAAAACTGGTATAATGAAAATCCATTACCGCGTTTAAACCATAATTTTGCTGGGCATATAAATATTGTCTTTATTTACTATTTTGTATTTACTACATTATTGATATTTTTCATATAAAATGCTTTTTTGATGTTGTCAAAGGGCAACATAAAAAATATCAATAGTAATAAAATGATATATAAACAACATATGTATGAAACAGATCGCCATAATAAGAGCAACCTGCAATTGAATACACACTAAACATTGAAAAAATAGAAAAATTATTGAACCAAGGCAGAATCATCATGCCCAGATTGCCTTGATTACCACAAGTAACTTGCACGTTTTTATCTTTACATTAGCCATAACAAGCTAAAGAATGAAAATAAGAGCTTACTGCACACAATAAAATCAATACCGCAGCCCTATTAAACACTTTTTCATTTGAAACGGTAATAATAGTTCCGCATGTGATTCCTGCTAACATTCCATAACAAAGTTATTAACTAATAGCTTATATTTATAAGAGCAATCGAGTCTCTCCTTTTTCAACAGATTTATTTAAAAGCAATTTCTTTACGAGAGATTAAATTTAAATTAATTGAATTAGCTATCTTATATACATTTACCCGTTAATAAATGTACATATCTACATTTACAAAAGAATCAAACATATTTTTTATTTACAGAATGTATATATTTTAAAAATATATACTTAGGAAAGTTCTGAAATTATATCAAATACTAGCGGACCCGACAGACGTTGTCCTGTCACCGACAGACGTTGTCCTTCCTGCCACCGACACCAGAAAATCAAATAAATGTACTTAAATATAGTGATATGCACGATAAACACTACGCTCTTAATTTAATTTCTTATTACAATTATATAAGGAAATTATTTTTCACTCTTCATTATTTTTTGAAGTTTGTTTAATTTTTGATAGAAAAGTTTATTTTTCTCTTTTTTTAAAAAAGTTAACGGTTTTCTGAAGTCAGTTAATCAAAATTATAATACAGGCTATATTACTGTAAAGCATACACTTTTGACAGGAGCGGGGTTCGAACACGCGATCTCTTTCTTCGAGAAGTTGAGCTTAAATCTGGGGCCTTTGACCGCTCGGACATTCCGTCCGCACTCTATTTATTGAAATTATTCAATACTTTTAATTAACAAAAAATCACTATCTATTAGGTTTTGCCTAATTACTAAATAAGTACTGAATCAATTTCGACGAAATGGGAATCTAAACCATTCTCGAATCTACTGGAACGCACGCACAAAATTTCATTAAAATCGGTCCAGTCGTTTAGGAGGAGTTCAGTGACATACACACGCATAGAAGATTTTTATATATAAAGATGAACATTGAAAATTTCAGGTTTTTGAGCCAAAGACATCGCCAAATTAGGAAAATGTGAATTATCTCACGAACTACTGGATTTCAGCGAATTTGCTTAGTACCATTCAATTCAGAATGAAAAAATGCACTAAAATATGTTATCAGTTGAAAAATAACTACAAAAGCCGATTTTTAAGAAATTTTTTAAATGTTCGTTCTTTTTTCTACTCATCGTATGGGTGGAATTTTCGAAAATCCATTTTCAGCGGCACTCAATGTTATAAGAAGTATTTTTACCCCAATTTTCAAGATTTTTGGTATGGTAGATTTTTTTGTGCTATGATTAATACGAAATCCTGACTCTCTTTAATATATATAGCACTTTTAATTAGCGAAAAATCACTAACTATTAGTTTTTACCTAATTACTAAAAAAGTACTGAATCAATTTCGACGAAATGTGAATCTAAACCATTCTCAAATCTACTGGAACGCACACACAAAATTTCATCAAAATCGGTCCAGTCGTTTAGGAGGAGTTCAATTACATACACACGCACAGAAGATTTTTATATATAAAGATAATAAGAATCACAAAATCCTGCTTTATAGGACTGTATTGAAACGACCTCGAAGAACCGACACAGATCCTTCAAAATTTATTTGTTCATTTAATGAATACAGGATCAAGAGTGACAGAACCTTATTTTCTAAAAGAGTTTGTTCTTCAGAAAACACCTTTAGGTAAAATAAAATCCCCTTTCTGAGATATAAAAAAGGAGCTGGTGCCGCGAGAAAATCAAGCTGAAATACATAAAACTAAAATGGCGTTTACTTTACCGTGATTCTATATCGAGAAATACTGAACATTGGATTAAATATATTCTATATAATTTTGCAGGACTTATAATTATCGTCTTTATTTACGATTTTATATTTACTACATTATTGTTATTTTTCGTATAATAATGGTTTATGATGTTGTTAGTGGGCAACATAAAAAAATATATCAATTGTAAAAAATGATCTATAAACGACCAAAAGTATATTAGATAAATCCCTCTAATAAGAGCAACCTGCAATTGAAAATACAGTAAACATTGAAAAAATAGAACTATTCATGGTACCAAGGCAGAATCATCATGCTCAATTGCCTTATTTAATCACAAATAACATGCACGATATTAGCTTTACATTAGCTTTAACAAGGTAGATAACGCAAAATAAGAGCTACTACGCACAATAAAATCAGTACCGCAACCTTATTAAACCGTTTTCACTTGAAACAATAAAAGTAGTTCCGCGTATGTTTTCTGCTAACATTCCATAACAAAGTTAATAACATAATTAAAGAGCAGCTTGTATTCATAGCTTATATTTATAAGAGCAATTTCAGTCTCTCCTTTTTCACTAGATTTATTTAAAAGCAATCCCTTGGCGAATGATTAAATTAAAACCCTTATATACATTTATAGGTTGATAAAAGTTCATATCTACTACATTTACAAAGGAATCAAATATATTTCATTTAAAGAAAATATCTATTTAAAAATATATATCTTTAAGAAAGTTCTAAAATCGTATATGTCAGTATCAAATATAATAAGAGTCACAAAATCCTGCTTTATATAACTGTATTGAAATGACCTCGAATAACCAGTATTGATCCTTCAAAATTTATTTCTTCATTTAATGAATACAGGATCAAGAGTGACGGATCCTTGTTTGCTGAAAGTGTTTGTTTTTCAAAAAATACCTTAAGATAAAACAAAATCCCCTTCTTGCGATGTAAAAAAGAGCTGAGATCAAGCTGAGGTGCATAAAATTAAAACGACGTTTACTTTACCGTAATTCTGTATCGAGAAATACAGAACTTTGGATTAAATATATTCTTTAATTATTTCAAGCAATCGATAAACAAGTAATAAAAATCATGCGGTAAGGATAGATTATGAAACACTTTCCAACACTTCCTGAAATCTTTAACAAAACTTCGTTATTTAGAGAAATAAGGTGTTACTATCTTTAGCCAAATATGTATTCCAATACTTTTGAACTACATTGCATTTGATCTGTCGGTTGATATACATACTATATACTGCGAAAATTTAGTTTAGTAAGAAAACGCCTAACTGGTTGAAATTTCTCTTTAACCAATTTATACTAATGCATGGAAATATACTTGACTATTTTTATTTAGCCCTGTAAGTTTACCTAGTACTTTTTTTAATCCCCAGTGCTTAGCTAAAATTTATTTTGAACTAAAACACTTTTAAAACTACTAAAATGACATTCTCAGAAATTATAATTCATAGGCGTCCATGTATACGATTCTTTGCATGGTTCGGTAAGTCATTTTATCTATATTCTACAAATATTTCTTTGTAAACTGAATGCAGTTCAGCGTAAAAATTCATAATTTGTTTAGAAACCCTTTTTGAACAATTTGCGTTCATATTCAATAACTTTTATGAGCTCCTTTGTGTAGCTTTCTTTATCAACTATACCATTTATACACGCTGTATAATATACACAGATTTAATTAAACGCTTACCGTAAATTTAACAGTTTTTTTTTTCCTTTTTTTTACATTGTATAACATTTATGCACACCATATAATATCCACAGGTTTATTGAAGCTTAAAAGCACATACAATAATTAAAATGCATTTCATCCATCCATCATCCGTCATCGGATACATATACATTACTTCAGAAAGAATATACTATATTTGAAATACTTTGTGTGTCCCTGTAATTGCTATACGCTCCATGTTATGCATGTCTATATCGTATAACTTATATTAAGCCTCAGCGACGTATATCAATTTTATAATTCATAAAATAGTTTAATATAATTAAAATATGTCGCACACAATTCCCCGTTTACCATTATTTAATGATATTCTTTTATATGGCCCTCTAAATGAATAATAGCTTTTTCATCGCATACTTTATAAAAAGCATATTTTTGTGCAATTCGTAAATGCATGTAAATTTTACTATGTTTTACAGGGTGTAACATCTTTAAAATTCATTAGAAATGATTTTTTTTCCCATAGGCCGTAACATAACGGTAAACTTTTGTCCCTGCAAATAAACTTATCTTGCTAGAAACTTCATTTGAAATAGAGTTCGTGCTAGGGAAATTGTCAATAACGTCCAAAAAATTCAGGGCAATCCGAATATCTTTACGGGAGTTAGAGCGTAGGCAGACAGACAAACCGAATTCATAAATAAGTTTTTAACTTTGTTAGAAAGTGTTAAAAACATGTTTCAAACGATAGTCATTATTACAATGAAATGAATTTCTCAGGTTGTAAGTATTTAAAATAATTCAACATTTTAATTGGGAAAAATCTATTTATCAGGATTCTTAAAAATTCATAAAGGAAGAAAAATTTAAGTTTAATGTTTTTTAGCAGTTTTTTTTAAATTCTAAAAACCACTGCATGGTTGCTTCTGTGGCTAAATAGAATTATAGTTGTTTGAAAAAGTAAATTTTCAGTAAAAGCACCACCTGTTGTGAGTGTTTATTTAAATTAAACAGAAAAAGCAATCCGAAATAAAGTAATTTTAAAAGAACTTAAGGCTGCTGGTCACTCATTTTCCGAATTCTCCTCCGTATTGTTAAGTCTGTGGGTATGCCTTTTTATATTCAAAATATTTCCTTGGGAAATTAGTATTTTTAACTTCTTTTTTCAGTGTTCTATCCTTATACAATTTCCTTTTTTATCTTAGCTATAAAAATATTTCTAAAATTTATGCTCAACTTCATATTTTATGCTTTAAAAACTGATAAGGTGGAAGTAAAATTTTAACACTTCATATAAAATTAAGGCCCCACACTAGGCACAGAAAAAAAAACCCGGATGATAATGTAAAGTCTATGGGAGCGTTCTTTTCAAAATCTCACTCAAATTTTAAAATTTTTACATGATTTTTTTTTTTGCATAAGATAGCTAAGGATGATCGACAACCGGCCTAGTTTTTACCTTTTAGTTTTGGTTTCAGATTATTTTTAAAAAAATTACTTTAACTTTCAAAACTGGTTTAAACCGGTTCTGAAATTGAAACTATCGTAATATAAAAAATATAAAAGCAAAATCGAAAAATTAAAAACTAAGCCGGTTGTACGAGGGTGGTTCAATAAGTACCCGTGTTTGAAGACAAAGGAAGTTTCTCAGGGAAGTTGCTGTTATCATCGTGTGCTGCCATCTATAAAACGACATCTATAAAAATTTCAGACTGATTGATAGGTTAGTTTGGATTTGGCAGCCATTCGAGTAAGACGTGTTTCGTGATTTTCGCTAAGATGGATATCGTTCGGTAATCTGCTTTTTGTTTTTGGCTGGGAAAAAATGCGAGGAGATAAAAGCAAAGTTGGATGCTGTTTATGGGGACACGTCGCCATCTATGATCACAGTTAGATATTGGTTCAACGAATTTAAACGTGGGCGAACTTCCGTTTTCGATGATGAGCGACCAGATGTGGTTACCGAGGAAATCATTGAAAAAGTCCATTACATGATTCTCGCTGATCGACGAACGAAGGTGCACGAAGTAGCAGAGGCCGTAGGCGTGTCAACCGGAACGGCAATTCATATTTTGCATGACAAGTTGGGGATGAAAAAATTTTCGGCCCGATGGGTGCCGCGTTCACGATAACGCACCAGCACATTCATCTGGAGTTGTCGTCGCCAAACTGCATGAATTGGTTTATGAATTGCTGCTGCACCCCCTTATTCACCCGATCTGGCACCCTGCGACTTTTTCTTGTTCCCTAACATGCAGAAATGGCTCGCGGGAAAAAAATTTAGCTCAAACGAGGAAGTCAGAGGCGTATTTTGCAGAGTTCGACAAATCCTATTTTTTGGAGGGGTTAGAAAAATGGCCGGAACGTTGGGAGAAGTGTATCTTTCTAAAAGGGGACTATGTTGAAAAAAAAAAAAAATTGAAAAAAAACGGTGTCTTCATTTCTAACACGGGTACTTATTGAACTGCCCTCGTAGATCGTCCTCAGTTATCCTATGCAAAAAAAATCATGTAAAAATATTAAAATTTGAGCGAGATATTTGAAAAGAATGCTCCCATAGACTTTACATTATCATACGGGTCTTTTTCTGTGACTAGTGTGGGGCCTTAAGCGAGATCTTTTAGTGTCTACTTTTTGAATAGATTTATTTAAAAGCAATCCCTTGTCGATTGATTAAATTCAAATTAATTAAATTAAATCCCTTATATGCATTTATACGTTAATAAATGTACATACCTACTACATTTACAAAAGAATAAAATATATTTTTCATTTAGAGAATATATGTACTTAAAAAATATAAAGTTAGGAATGTTCTGAAATTATATCAAATATAATAAGAGTCGCAAAATCTTGCTTTATAGGATTGTATTAAATGACCCCCAAAAACCGACATTCATCCTTCAAAATTTTTTTGTTCATTTAATGAATACAGGATCAAGAGTGACGGGACCTTATTTGCTAAAAGAGTTTGTTCTTCAGAAAACACCTTAAGGTAAAATCTTCCCCCCCCCCCCCCTATTTTTGCGATATAAAAAAGGAGCTGCTGCCGTGAGAAGTTTAAGCTGAGGTGTATAAAATTAAAACGACGTTTCTTTAGCTTGATTCTATATCGAGAAATACAGAACTTTGGATTAAGTATATTCTTTAGGGATTCCAAATATTCGAAACAAAAATGTGTTTCAAATGACAGCCATTATTACAATACAATGAATTCCGCAGGTTGTAAAAATTTTTAATTTAAATTTCCAGTAAAAGCACCACCTGTTTAATATGAGTATTTATTTAAAAGAAACAGAAAAAGCAATCCGAGATAAAGTAATTTTAAAGAATCTTAGTGCAGTTTAATTCTAAAATAGACTACAAAAAACATGCTTGTTTTCATCTTCACTTAAATCTTTCTCAATCCAGAGAAATTCATAATCTTAAACGTTGCGTAAGAAACCTTCATGACTTTAATAAAAAACATAAAAAAAATTATCATTAGACAATAAACAACGATTATATCTTTACATTAGCCTTTACAAGGTAACGAAAGCAAAATAAGAGCTACTGCACACAATAAAACCAATACCGCAGTGTTATTAAACCCTTTTTCACTTTAAACAACAAAAATAGTTCCATGTATAATTCCTGCTAACATTCCATAACAAAGTTAATAAGATATTTATAGAGTAGCTGATATTTATAAGAGCAATTTCAGTCTCTCCTTTTTCAATAAATCTTTTAAAAGCATCTCTTTGCGAGTGATTAAATTCAAAATAATTGAATTGGATATCCTGTATACATTTATACGGTAATAAATGCACATATGTACTACATTTACAAAGGAATCAAATATATTTCATTTTTTTAAATATCTACTTAAATATATATATAAAATTCTGAAATTATATCAAATATAATAAGAGTCACAAAATCCTGCTATGACTGTATTGAAATGATCCCGAAGAACCCACATTAATCCTTTGAAATTTATTTATTCTTTCAATGAATTCAGGATCAAGAGTGACGGGACCTTGTTAGCTAAAATTTCTTTTCTTCAGAAAACAAAGTTAAGTAAAATACCCCCCCCCCCCTTTTTTTGCGATATAAAAAAAGGAGTTGATATTGCGAGAAGATCAAGTTGAGGTGTATAAAATTAAAACGGCGGCGTTTACTTTACCGTGATTCTATATCGAGAACTACTGAACTTTTTATTAAATATATTCTTTAGGGATTCCAAATAGTCGATAAACAATTAAGAAAATCATTCGATAAGCATAGATTATGAAACACTTTCCAACTCTTCTTGACAGCTGTGACAAAACTTTTTTATGTAGGGAAATAAAGTGACTATCTATAGCCAAATATGATTTCAATACTTTTGAACAGCCCTATATTTAATCTGTCGGTTGATATATATATACTATATATTTTGAAAATTAGTTTATCAAATGAAATGCCCAGCAAGTTGAATTTTCTCTCTCAACATTTTATATTAATAGATGGAAACATACTTGAATAATTTTGTTCAGCCCTGTAGTTAATCTAGTACATTGTAAAAAAAAATCTTTTAAATTTACGGCAAAAACTGCTGGTAGCAATGTTGGCAGCAGTTTTTGCCATAAAAATTGCAATAAAATTAGATGCTTTTTTTTTCCATCTAATTTTACAGCAATATTTACGGTGAAAACTGCTGACAATATTGATGCCAGCAGTTTTTGCGATGAATTTAACGAATTTTTTTACAGTATACCCTTATTATACTCCAGTATTTAGCAAAAGTTTGTTTTAAACTAAAACACTTTTAAAACTACTAAAAAACCATATTCTCATAAATTATCATTCATGGGAGTTCATGTATCCAATTTTTTGAGTGGCCTTGTATATCATTTTATCTAGTTCTACCAACATTCTTTAATAAACTGCGTAAAAATTCATAACTTGTTTAAAAACCACCTTTGGAGTAATTTACGCTCATATTCAGTAACGTTTGCGAGCTCTTCAGTGTAGCTCTGTATATCTACTACATTGCAAAAAAAATCCGTTAAATTTACGGCAAAAATTGCTATCTTGCTGTTATTGCCGTAAAAAAATGCAGTAAAATTGGATGTAATGAAAAAAATTACATCTAATTATAATGCAATTTTTATGGTAAAAACTGCTGGCAACATTCATTGCTGCCAGCAGTTTTTACCGTAAATTTAACAATTTTTTTTTTTTTTTCAGTGTATAACATTTATGCAAACCATATAATATCCACAGGTTTAGTGAAGCTTAAAAGTACATGGATGGATGAAATGCATTTTAATTATTATACGTACTTTTAAGCTTCACTAAACCTGTGGATACTATATGGTTTGCATAAATGTTATACACTGTAAAAAATATGTATATTGTTAAATTTACGCTAAAAACTGCTGGCAGCAATGTTGCCTGTAGTTTTTACCATAAAAATTGCAGTAAACTACTGGCAACATTGCTGCCAGCTGTTTTTACCGTAATTTGACAATTTTTTTTTTATGCAGTGTATAACATTTATGCAAACCATATAATATCCACAGGTTTAGTGAAGCTTAAAAGTACATATAATAATTAAAATGCATTTCATCCATCAATCAGAGCACGACTATATCATATAATTTATATTAAGCCTCAGCGACATGTATCAATTTTATTATTCATAAAATTAATTAATTAAAATACGTCGCACACAATTCTCCTTTACCATTATTTAATGGAATTCTTTTGTGTGGTTCTGTAAATGAATAATAGCTATATTTTCAATGCATATTTTAAAAAAAGCATATTTTAGTGCAATTCGTAAATACATGTAAATTTTACTATACTGTAAAAAAATCCGTTAAATTTACTGCGAAAACTGCAGACAACAATGTTACCAGAAGTTTTTGCCATAAAAATTGTAGTAAATTTCTGGCAACATTGCTGCCAGCAATATATATATATATATATATATATATATATATATATATATATATATATATATATATATATATATATTACAATGTATGGTTTCTTTAAAATTCATTTAAAATGATTTTTTTTCCCATAGGCCGTACTGTAACGGTAAACTTTTGACTGTCAATCTAATTAAACTTATGCCAGAAACTTCATATGAAATTGGGTTTGTGCTAGAGTAAGCGTCAATAACGTCCAAAAATTTCAGGGCAATCCGACTTTATTTACGGGAATTAGAGCGCGGACAGCCGAACAGACGGACAGGCAACTCAAATTCATAAACACTTTTCAACTTTGTTGGAAACTGTTATAAACATATTTCAAATGATAGCCATTAATAAAATGCAATGAATTTCTCAGGTTGTAAATATTTAAAATGAATTCAGTAGTTTATTATGGAAAAAATTTATTTATCAAGATTCTTAAAAATTCATAAAGCAAGAAAATTTTAAATTTAATGTTTTTAGCAGCTTTTTAATTCTAAAAGCCGTTACATGGTTGTTTCTGTGGCTACATGGAATTATAGTTGTTTGAAAAAATAAATTTCCAGTAAAAGCACCACCTGTTTAATGTGAATGTTTATTTAAAATAAACAGAAAAGGAAATCCGAAATAAAGTAATTCTAAAAGAAATTAAGACTACTGGTCACTCATTTTCCGAATTTCCCTCCGTAATGTTAAGTCTATGGGTGTTTGATGCATTTTTATATTTAAAATATCTCCCAGGAAATAAATATTTTTAACTTCTTTTTTCGGTGTTCTTTTCTTAAAGGATGCTCTTTTTTCTCTATTCTCAAAATATTTTTTTTTAAATCTATGCTTAATTAATATTAAAAACAGACAAAAGAGAGAAAAATTTTAACACTTCATATAAAATTAAACTTGGCTTTTAGAGATATTTTAAAAACTAAGAAAATAATAGACATGCTTAAAGAAGAAAACACTGAAAAAAGTAGTTAAAAAATATTAATTTTCTGAAGAGATATTTTTAATATAAAAATGCATCAAACGTCCATAGTCTTAACATTACTGAGGTTAATTCGGAAAATGATTGACCAGCAGCTTTAATATTGTGTAGTTACAAAATAGATTTTTCAAAAAACGTTTTATTTTCATCTTCATTTAAAACTCAAATAAATCTTTCTCAATCCACAGAAGCTGATAATCTTAAACGTTGCATAAAAAATCTATATGATATTAACAGAAAACACAAAAAAATATTATTAAACAATAAACACTGGTAAATATATTTGGGTTGTCTTATAAAAAAATTGCAATATTAGTTTTTTACATCACTTGTATCAGAAAACTAAACTGATTAAATTATACTTTTTTTTTTTTTTTTGAAAATTTAGTATAATGTAAACTTATTACCACACTATAAGCAATAATTTTGCTGGACTTATAATTATTTCTTTATTTACTGTTTTATATTTGAAAAAAATAAAATTAAGTTTATTTTATAGTGGTAGTGCATATCGTATAATATTCATTTAAAATTCTCTTAAGGGTGTTCTTAAACCAAAGGGTGTTCTTAAGTTCTAATTTATTTTTGTTCGGAAGTGCATGAAACTAGCAGGTGTTGTTATTCAGAAAGTCTAATTGCACTCAATTTTCTGTTTTCTTACAAACGCAATAGATCTTTTATAACAAGCCTTCAAAATTGACGTTTTTGAACACATTTTCCGACGAAAGCAGAAAAACCGGTCGAAAAGCAGAAGAAAAACGGATGATCACGTGATCGAAATAGCTTAGAATTGGATAGATAACTTAATTATCTAAAATAAAAAACTAAGCACTTTCTCCTTCAAAAACATGGTTTTCGTAACAGAAATACATACCTATGTTCATCCAGATAAAATTTAAAATATTCACCTGATAAAATTTATTTTTTTTTTCTATTTTAGTATGAATGGTTATTTTAAATACTCGCAATTTGTTAGAAAACATCTATGGTTCCGGGCAACGCCTGGCGGATTAACTAGTAAATAAATAAATAAACTGCATAGTTTTTTAATCAGCAACCCACTTATTGAATCAAAAATACAAGATGTCTCATTTTGAGCTGAATGCAAATTTTCTCGCATAATGTATGCAGCAATGAAGATATCGAAACTATATAAGTTATGCTTTTTTTTAAATAATATGGCATCATGAGAAGTGCTGAAATGATCCCTATCCAAGTCCAAATAACATTGAGTTACTTTAGACTCACCATACTTTTGAAAGTTGCGAACAGTTTATTCAATATCATTAACTAAATTACATCTATAATGTATTTCTAGCAATTTTCATTCCGATTTCACGTTTTGCAAAATGAAAAGTAAGTTTGTTTAGAAAATCGTTACAATATCTTCATTATTGTTTCAAATTTATGAACGAAAATCCCTGTTCGGTTTGAGATGAGACACTTTGGTTTTTTGTTTGTTTGTTTGTCCATTTTTATTTATTTACTTAAAACAAGCACTATTAAAAAAGACAAATAATTCTTAAATTAGCTTTTATTTTTCAAAGTCTATGAAAATATAATGTAACATCATTAGTGGTACCGATGATCAAGTGTTCCTTCAGAAATCAATAAATTTCCGTACTTTAGAAAAAACATTTCTCAGGAAAAAAAATTGCAGTCCGTAAGTTACTGAAATAATTTCGAGTTGTTGTTATATGTTACAGGCCAAACCCGATTTTAGGCCAAACTAGAATAGCCTAGGCCAAACTAGTTTATCCTAACGCCCATCGGATAAACTAGTTTTTCCTAGGCCAAACCGGTCTGTCCTAACGCCCATCGGATAAACTAGTTTTTCCTAGGCCAAACCGGTTTATCCTAACGCCTATCGGATAAACTAGTTTTTCCTAGGCCAAACTAGTCTTTCCTAAGGCCCATAGGACAAACTAGTTTTTCCTAGGCCAAACTAGTTTGGCCTAACTCTTTTAGGATAGACTAGTTTAGCCTGCTGTTTATTGGTCTGAGCTAGTTTATCCTAGGCCAATTCAATTTGGCGTGATTTTATTGAATTCAATGACCGCCTCGGCGCCAACATTTTAATTTGTCCTAGGCTGATCTAGTTCATCCTAGGCCAATGTAATTTTACGTGTTTTTAGCTCACAGGCGTCAAAGCTTGACAAATAATGAGCTCGCAGGTTCTGTATGTTTGTATGTATGTACGCATGTACGTACTATGTACGTAACGCGGTAATTCTTGATAGAAATATCCGATTTGCTTCAAATTCTGGATGTAGGTTCATTCTGATAAGGTACTATTCTGATTAGTTTTGGGAATTCATTGGATAAGGATACGGGGGGGGGGGGGCGAACGGGAGGCTAATCTTCCACAGTTAATTTAAGTAAATGGATTTTTCAAGCAAAATTATCAGTTTTCATTTAAAATTTTATATATAGGATCATTTTGACAAGGCACCTCCGTGATTAGTTATGGATGCTTATTGGTTTATTGGATGTTTATTGTGGATGTTCAATGTTTAAGTGTAATTGGGCGAAATGGGAAAAGGTAATCCCCCTTACTTTATTTTTCGAGGGTGTTATTCTTTAAAAAAATAAAGCTGTAATACACAATTAGTGTAAACAGCCTGTGAATGCAAAGCCATCAGTTTAACTGGGCAATATTTTTAATATTGATCTCGACTACTGCCCCATTGCTAACCTTTTGCAAAGTGGTTTTGCCATCATTCCTGTATAATGTATCTTATTCGTAAGGTAGTAGAATACTGTTAGAGGTTTGCGCGGGCCGGAATTTCGAGGCTCGGGCTTCGCCCGTCCCGAAGGAAAGTCATTTTGCCTTGACCCGGTGTAAAAATTAAAAGTTAACCCCGAGCCCTGCCTGTACAATAATAAGTGAAAAAAGACTCAGTCCGGCTCGATCTGGCCCTACTCAGTTTCTGCAAAAAAATCAGATTGTACATACATACAATTAAGATTCCTTTAAAAAAATACTGCATACATATTTATTGGATAAATGTACAATGTTTTTTTAAATAACGATGTGTTCGCAGAATGGAAAATACACATGTATTATTGATTATTTAGATTCTTAAACCTTTCAATGTTCAAATAGGGATTCATTAAATAATTAATGTAGTTTATAACAAAAGAAAAAAAATGAGAGTTATAAACATCGTAACTTTAGAATTTGATTAGCAAAATGTAGATTTGTGAATTCTTGTCATTCCTTAAGACTTTTCTCAAATCCAAAAGAGCTATATTCCAACACATTTATGAACTAATTTCTTTTTGGAAATGCATAAGATTAATAGGCATTCTTATTCAGAAAATACGTAATCGAATGGCGTTAACCATTTTTTTTATAAAAGCGATGATATTTTTTTTTTTTTTTTTGAGAAAATACTATTAAAGCTACATTTTGAATCGAATTTGCGGTTACGATTTCACGGAAAAGAAAAACTTGACGCCGTGACAAGAATAGCTTATATGTTGACAGGTAATAATTTTCTCAAAAATTTAAAAAGCTGTTCGATTCCAAATTATGTTCAGATCCGATCTGGCTCGAATTTCAAGCAATATTAATAATAATAATAATAATAAATGCAAGTCTCATCTCAGCACGTCAGAGTCTGCAGAAAAATAAATAAAATAAGCAAACACCATATCCAATGCATCATGTCTCTACGGTGGACATGTTAAATTTCTGTATTGATGTTATAACCAATGACTCTTGAAACACATTTTACTTATTCTAGTGAAAAATATATTTTTTAGCGGCCAAACACGATTTTGAGCGAAATTAGATTGGCCTGGTCGAAACTATTTTATCCTAACGCCAATTGGATAAACTAGTTTTTCCTACGCCAAACTGGTTTAACTAAATACCTACAAGTTAAACTAGTTTTTCTTAGGTAAGAGGGCAATCCTTCATTTTTCCCTTTATACTTAACCATTAAACACCTAAAACTATTCAGAGAATCACCTTATGAGAAAGAACCTATATCCAAAATTTGAAGCAAATCCGTAAATTCTGTGTCAAAAACCATTTATCTAATTTATGGGGGATTACCTACATTGCCTTTTCTTTTACACTTAAATAATAAAGATCCACAAGTAATCACGGTAGCGCCTTGTCAGAATAATCCTATATCTAAAATTTTAAATGAAAACTGATAATTCTGAATGATAAATCCATTTCTCTAAATTAATGGTGGGGGATTAGCCTCCCCTTCGCCCCCTCCCCTTTTCTTATCCAATGAATTCCCTAAAGTAATCAGAATAGTACGTTATCAGGATGAACCAACATCCAAAATTTGAAGCAAATCGGATATTTCTATCAAGAGTTATCGCGTTACGTACATACGTAAGTACATGCGTACATTCATACATACAGAACTTGTGAGCCCATTATTTGTCAGGCTTTGACGCCTGTGAGCTAAAAACATGTAAAATTACATTGGCCCAGGATAAACTAGATCAGCCTAGGACAAACTAGAATGTTGGCGTTGAGACGGTCATTGAATTCAATAAAATCACGCCAAATTGAAATGGCCTAGGATAAACTAGTTCAGACCAATAAACAGCAGGCTAAACTAGTCTATCCTATAAAAGTTAGGCCAAACTAGTTTGGCCTAGGAAAAACTAGTTTGTCCTATGGGCCTTAGGATAGACTAGTTTGGTCTAGGAAAAACTAGTTTATCCGATGGGCGTTAGGATAAACCGGTTTGGCCTAGGAAAAACTAGTTTATCCGATGGGCGTTAGGATAGACCGGTTTGGCCTAGGAAAAACTAGTTTATCCGATGGGCGTTAGGATAAACTAGTTTGGTCTAGTCCAATCTAGTTTGGCCTAAAATCGGGTTTGGCCTGTAACATTATAGCATATTAATTTGTCTTTGTGAATCTTACGGCCATGAAACGTAAATCAATCAACCAGTCAATACAAAACTAAATCATCTTGAAATTCATCTGCAATAAGCAGGATGTCCATAACAGAAATTTCCAAGTTAAATTTTAATAGTATAACTTGTAATAGTTAAAGAATGTTAGTTCAGGGCGACAAGTAAAGAGTAACTCAAGGAATTTTAGATAAGTTCATGCGCGAATACTGCATTAAAATTTACTTTTTTGCAGTGTTACTTACACAAAATAACGACTTTTGAACATAAAGCGTTATTGCGGGGCTGAAGTTTTAAAAACCATTAGAGCCATGAGATTATTTTTCTTTGGAGTTTTATAAAAGATCGTGTGTACGTTCCGTCGCAACCTAATGATTTACCAAATTTGGAACACAGAATTGAAAGAGGCTATTGCTTCCATTGTCAACTGAAATGTGGATTAGAACTTGACTTGGATATGTTTCGTAAAACTAAAGAGGCACATATTGAACATTAGTAAGAAAAAACTTGTCGCTTTACCTTGAATTTAATGCATATCTGAATAACTTTGGATGTATTTATAAAAGTATTTATATATATATATATAAAGGAATATAGGAATTCTCTAAACATACTTGTATCTTTATCTTACTTCAAATCTTTAACCAAATTTATTCTTTATCATAATTATATATTATTTAATAATACAATATTCAAACAAATAGTTGGTCTTCCACAAGGTGGGATTGTATCATCCATCTGTGCTGATCTCTACTTACATTATTATGAACGTAATACTTCTATTGTTAATTGTTTTCTATACTGTTATCTTGATGATATAATAATTTTATATTTTAAAAAGTCATCTAACTATTCGCTACCAATCAAATACCACAAAAATTTAAAATACAGTTATAATGATATGCATAATAATACAATTAACTTTCTTGATCTTAATATTACGCTTTCTGATAATAAAATTCTATTTGATATTTATGACAAACGTAATGACTTTCCTTTTAAAGTAAACCTCTTTACTCATTATAATTCTTGCCTACATAAATCTGTCTATGTCAATATATTACTTAATTTTGCCCATAGAATTAAAAATATTTGTTCACATAATTTTAAAATGCATAATTTAAAAACTGTACAAGAAACTGCTATAAGATATGGTTATCCTTTACATTTGGTTAAAAAAATATTATCTGTATAAACATTTATTTAGTATTAACGGTCTATTTTCTCTTCATCCTATAGTCTTTAATATATAATAAGTTATTACATGATCTTAAAAATAATTAACACATTGCGTAACAAAATGTTTAAAAAAACTATAAAAAATAAAAATAATACAAAAAAATAAAAAATACAAAAAAAAATAAAATAAAATAAAATAAAATAATATGAATTATAGGATGGTTGGGTGGGTTAGATGTTACATTATGGAGGAGGGCGGTGTTGTCTGGATAATACGCAATGGTTAATTATTATATATTTATTTAAAAAAAAACTTTACACATAGTATTAAAGTTTATGTTTACCTAAAAACTAATATGCATAACTTAAAAATGATCAAGTTATTGAGATAAGCTGTGGTTGTCTATTGTATTTGTCTTAAAGAAATTATTTGTAAAATAATAGAATAGAAAATATTCTTGGAAATTCTTAACTAATAAATAATTTATTTTTTTCCTATAATAGATGGCAGCACCATAAGCATATAATTTAATTAATATATTAATCCTTTAGATGGCAGCACTAAAATAATTTTCCGCTAGAAGTTGTAGTAATATATTCTAGTTAATTAATTAATATAGTAATATTAATAATTGATTAAAAATAATTTCTAATAGTAGCATCTATTTTTTTCTAAATATATTATGAATTATATAGTATAACTAGCGGATCGCCCTCGCTTTGCTTCGGGTAGTCCCGTGTCACTACTGACACCGCAAATTGTTACTACCACTTCATCCCATTAAATTCAACTACTAAAACCATTACTCTCCTTTTAAGTAGTCGGGTAAAAAGTAGCCTGTATGTTAATCTAAGGTGCCAGATAACTCCATACAAAGTTTCATAAAAATCGATCCATCCGTTCTTAAGTTATAGATGGTGTAACTAACACGACTTTGTTTTATGGATATAGATTATAGCAGCCCGCCCAGGCTTTGTACGGGTATTAAAAAAAATTCGAGTTATAAATTTTTGCACACATACTCATACTCTCTTCTTTGTGGGTGGAGTTATTAAAAAAGTGTAAACTTATAAAAAAAAAAAAATTCGGATATTAGTATTATTTTTTATTTATTTGTAATTCATACACTACATTTTTACTTTTTACATTTTTTCCTATTTATTTTATTTTTGCAACAATTACAGGATGTCTTTATACACAACGTTCACCACCGCGGAGTTTTCTGTAGACCTTTATAATGTGTACAATAGGGTGGGCCGAAAAAAACTTTTTTTCGATTTTCGATTATGGCGGGTGCGGAAAAGTGGCCACTGGTGGCACTCAGTTCATACAACAAATTTGAGATTTTTTGGACATTTCTTTACCCTGCCGCAAACGGCTTGAAATTTTGCAAAAATGTTCATTTTTGAACTTTTTTCGAAAAAAATTTAAAAATGTTAAATTAAATTTATTTTGGTTGTATTTACTTGAAAAAGCATATTTAATGTACCAAATGTTTAAATAATATCTGATCATGCATTATTTAATATCTATGTGTATTATAACTTAGGCTATTTTTATAGCTTTTTCGCGTATAACAGGCAAAAGTCGTATTTCTTTAAATCGATCGTTAGTTTCTATAGTATTTATGTTCCTTGGTCTTCTTTATATTTTTTCTGTGTGTCAAACGTCATATATTTGGGGAAAAGACAGCAGTATACTTCAAAAACAAATCTAGAAGGTGAGAAAGTGGTGAAGCAGGACTCTAAGCGAGCGCAATGACTCGTCATAATACTCAGGGAGTGAAGGACGAAATAGCTGAGAGCCAAAATGCGATAAAGGATTCTTATTATTCATCCTTGCTCAGTAATTCTGAGACATTTGTTCAGTGTTAACGTGAAACCTTTTTGTAGTGATTATACAATGCTTTTTGGGTCGTTTAATGTGCCACTATAGTGTTTTGTGCGTTTTATTACAACGAGCTTAGAAATGACTAGTATAAAAGGCCATGACAATGCAAAGACACGCAATAGCATGAAAAGTAACTTTTTGGGGGCGTCATGCATATTGAAAGAATTGCAATTGCCAACTTATGCTGATAATCATGCGCCACTACTACTGGTTGCTTCACCATGTAGAAGTTGTGACAGCAGATGATACGAATCTCGTATAACATCTATAAAAACAAAGTCAGAAGAGAGAAATAGAAACTTGGAAAGAAAATACAGGCAGAAGAAGTTATTGAAAGAAGGAAAATTAAAAGCATATATTTTGATGGTAGAAAGGATAAAAGTATATTAAGAGGAAGAAAAATAGCAAGCGGCACCGTCGAGAGAAAGGCGAGGAACACATCACCGCATTCCGGTCACGGAAAAGAAATAGCAAAATCATTATACAATCTTCCAAGTTACCACAAGTTAGACTTTTCTGAACTGACGAGGTATCGAGGTAACGGAACGAGGTATCAAGTGACCCAAATATTCCTAACCAGGTTCAAACAACATGGTGATGTGTTCCTCGCCTTTCTCTCGAAGGTGCCGCTTATACTTTTATCCTTTCTACCATCAAAAATATGCTTTTAATTTTCCTTCTTTCAATAACTTCTGCCGGTATCTTCTTTCCAAGTTTCTATTTCTCTCTTCTGACTTTGTTTTTATCGATGACGAGATTCGTATCCTCTGCTGTCACAACTTCTACATGGTGAAGCAACCAGTAGTAGTGGCGCATGATTATCAGCATAGGTTGGCAATTGCAATTCTTTCAATATGCATGATGCCCCCCAAAAGTTACTTTTCACGGTATCGCGTGTCTTTGCATTGTCATGGCCCTATATACTAGCCATTTCTAAGCTCGTCGTAATAAAACGCACAAAACACTATAATGGCACATTAAACGACCCAAAAAGCACTGTATAATCACTACAAAAGGGTTTCACGTTAACACTAAGCAAATGTCGCAGGTAACTGAGCAAGGATAAATAATAAGAATCCTTTATCGCATTTTGGCTCTCAACTATTTCGTCTTTCACTCCCTGAGTATTACGCCGAGTCATTGTGCTCGCTTAGACTCCTGCTTCACCACTTTCTCATCTTCCAGATTTGTTTTTGAAGTATACTGCTGTCTTTTCCCCAAATATATGACGTTTGACACATAGAAAAATATAAAGAAGACCAAGGGACATAAATAATATGGAAACTAACAATCGATTCAAACAAATACAACTTTTGCCTGTTATACGCGAAAAAGCTATAAAAATAGCCTAAGTTATAATGCACATAAACATTAAATAATGCATGATCAGATCTTATTTAAACATTTGGTACATTAAATATGCCTTTTCAAGTAAATACAACCAAAATAAATTTAATTTAACATTTTTTAATTTTTTTCGAAAAAAGTTCAAAAATGAACATTTTTGCAAAATTTCAAGCCGTTTGCGGCAGGGTAAGGAAATGTCCAAAAAATCTCAAATTTTTTGTATGAACTGAGTGCCACCAGTGGCCCCTTTTCCGCACCCGCCATAATCGAAAATCGAAAAAAAGTTTTTTTCGGCCCACCCTAGTGTACAATAATTAGTACATTATTTTGATAAATCTTGTAGGGTTCAGCCTGCGTTTGCAATGTATAAGCGGAAAAAATGAAGTTATTTACGACATCACATTAAAAATCTCAAAAATAACAGTATTTCTCCACTATTTAATGGATGTTATTATACATATAAACCTTCCTCATGAATCACTCTATCTATTTAAAAAAAACCGCATCAAAATCCGTTGCGTAGTTTTAAAGATTTAAGCGTACATAGGGATATAGGGACAGAAAAAGCGACTTTGTTTTACACTATGTAGTGACAACAATTACAGAATGTCTTTATACACAACGTTCACCATCGCGGGGTTTTCTGTAGACCTTTTTAATGTGTACAATAATTAGTACATTATTTTGATAAATCTTGTAGGGTTCAGCCTGCGTTTGCAATGTATATGCGGAAAAAAATGAAATTATTTACGACATCACATTAAAAGCCTCAAAAATAACAGTATTTCTCCACTATATAATGGAAGTTATTATACATATAAACCTTCCTCTTGAATCACTCTATCTATTAAAAAAAACCGCATCAAAATCCGTTGCGTAGTTTTAAAGATTTAAGCGTACATAGGGATATAGGGACAGAAAAAGCGACTTTGTTTTATACTATGTAGTGACAACAATTACAGGATGTCTTTATACACAACGTTCACCATCGCGGGGTTTTCTGTAGACCTTTTTAATGTGTACAATAATTAGTACATTATTTTGATAAATCTTGTAGGGTTCAGCCTGCGTTTGCAATGTATAAGCGGAAAAAATGAAATTATTTACGACATCACATTAAAAACCTCAAAAATAACAGTAGTTCTCCACTATTTAATGGATGTTATTATACATATAAACCTTCTTCATGAAACACTCTATCTATTAAAAAAAACCGCATCAAAATCCGTTACGTAGTTTTAAAGATTTAAGCGTACATAGGGATATAGGGACAGAAAAAGCGACTTTGTTTTATACTATGTAGTGATATATGTTAGTATATATATCTTTTTTTATGGAATAATTTATTATTGTTATTTTGTCATATTGATTTTATTTTCTTCTATGTGTATCTTTCTACTAATTTGTCATCTGAATAGCTTCCAGCCAGTCGGGTGTATTGTGAGTCGAATTCTTAGCTTTCAGCACGACTCATAACAGAAACTGGTTCAATGTTTTTGCTTTTTTGTTAAACTATACACCCCTGATGACGTAATTTAATGGAAAAGCCTTCTACTGCCTTTTTATCCATTTATTTTTCACTATTTTAGTAATCTGCCTTCTATTTCACTTCAAACTTCAACTGTTTTCAATAAGATGATTGTAAAAATATTGGTTTCATTGGTTTATTGTATGGTAATATATGAATTACTCTGGTTATATAATGTCCATTTATCCACATATTTCTTAGTAATTTGGTAATCTGCCTTCTATTTCTCTTCAAACTTCAACTGTTTTTAATAATATGAATGTAAAAATACTGGTTTCATTGGTTCTTTTATTGGTATTGTCTGAATAACTTTGGATGTATTTATAAAAGTATATATATATATATATATATATATATATATATATATATGTGTGTGTGTGTGTGTGTGTGTGACGATTTAAGGAGAACTCGAATTATTTCCACTGGTTAAAAAGAAACACGCAGTCATGGCAAGCGAGGGAAAAAACAAAAATAATAAATAAATGTAGAAGATCCAATAATTAGTCATGGGCTGCTGTAAATTCATTTACTAAATTCGTGATAATGAGGAAGGAAAAGCTCCTTTTTGCAAAAATTCCATCATTATTTCAGCGAGCTGTCCTCATCGAAGAAGCAACCCAAGAAATCTTCAGAATCTTTCTTTCATCTCGAGACTTCCCCCTTTTAAACTGAAAAGAAAGTTCTGGAACATTCGGTAACCTCAAACCATCATTCTTTTATGTAAACAGAATTCTTGTCCAGTTACGAGGCTATTTTAAACAGACGATAAATTTATTTTAAAAAAAAATATTATTTAACCAATTTATAATTGACTCCGAATTTTAAATATCTTAGGCAGACGATTTTTATACATGATTAATTTTAAGAGAAAAAGAAAAGAAATGAATTTATTAATATGCACATTATCGTTGACGGCGGAAAAATAAATAAATAGATAAAATAAAATAATGATATTTTTTGAAAGGTATGGTTTTGGAATAAATTTAATAAGAATTTCTTAAAAAGGGTTGATAAAAACATAGAAGAAATCAGTTTTATTTGGAATATTAAGAAATAAAGTTTTAATTAAGAATATTTTTAATTTAGAGCCATCTTTTTAAATTTACGCATACTGGAATAATGTTTTTTAAGGCAAATTAAGAATTTATATCGTCTGCACACAGATTAACAGATTAGATCTAGAAATAAGATTTTAATTTAATAATTTGAAGTAAGTACGGAATATTATTATAAGAAAATTAAGATAGTATAAAGGTTAGTTTTGGCGAAAAAAAAATTTAAATTTGTAATATTATCCCCCCTCCCCAAGACTTTGTATGAAATTGATAGTTAAATAAAACTACAAGTTCAGACAACAGAAATATAATAATTTAGAGAAGTTAAATTTTGGAATAAAACTGTCAAACTCAGGAAGCCAAGAGATGGAAGAAAAGAAAATTAACGCAATATAAAAAATATTAGCGATTAAAATAAAATAGTTAAGAGAAAATAATTCTGAATTAAATTTAGGTAGGAGCATTTCCCTGAAAGAAATACAATAATGTTACAACATCACTTACCATTTGTAAGTGCATAGGAGATAATACATATAATAACAGTAAATAAGTTATGAATATTAATAAGCAAGAGATAAAAATATAATAAAAACAATAACAGTTCGTTCTCATGGAAGTTTAAATAACTATAATGACTTAATGCATAGTTTATTTTAAATAAGTCCTTTAAATGAAAAAAGTCTTTCAAGAATATATAAAAGAGTCTTTTTCAATGTCCAGTGAATACAGTCTCTTTAATTAAATATCTCCAAATCTAGTTTAAGCTTTGTTTTTTATGTTATGTTGGATCCAACATCTTTCAATAATATATCAATTTTTCAATAATAAATAGCATCACTCTCAATATCAATAATAAATGATATAGAAAAATTTAAATAATAACAATGTCAACAATAATAAGTAATAGTATAATAAGACTCCATATCCTAATATTTTTCAATAAGAGTATAATTAATACTAAACTTCATCATAGAAATCATAATAATAATAATAATAGTAAAACAAGAGTATAATCAAAAGAAAATATCACTATTTGTTTATTATTGATAGGGAAAATATTGGTTGAGGATAAAAATAATTACATAGCAACTAAATAATTTTCTTATCTTCTAATAGCATAAGAAAGTATTTTTTGCTAGCCGAAAGTATAAATAAAAAAAATCATAATAATTCCAAAATCCAAATAAAATTAAATCTAACTACTTAGAAAATGGACTCTCAACCAGTATTTCCTTACAATAATTCCTCTCTGATACTCTTTTACAAAATTGTCAAATTTGGTTATAAGTTTTCAATGCCAAATGTAGAATAATGTTTTATCCACACATGGTTTATAAACTTTAATAATAAAATACAATAGGAATAAAAGGTGTCATTCTTAATTGAGAAATGGAAATAAAAAAAGTGTGCTTTTTTGAAAAACTTTTAATCTGTAGTTTTCACAATCACTGAAAATCACATATTATGTTATAGGTTTGAGTAGAATCATTAGATTTTATAACTATTATCATATAATATCTGCTGAATAAATAGAGTAATACTAATGTCAAATAAATGAGTAAATATAGTTAGACTTAAACACCCTTAAAATTAATTTATCAACATCAATTTGAAAGCTTTTACAATCAAAGTGTTCACCTTATGCCTGCATAAGGAGCCCAATTTAATCCCAAAAACAAGTAATATTCTTGTAGCGCTCCAAGAACATACCCGCTGATGTTGAAAATTATGGTTTTTTTATGGTAAATGGGTTTAATGGTTTAATGGTATTTGGTAAATGGTTATGGTAAAAGTTTTTTATGGTATTTTTTTATGGTTGTTTATGGTAAATTTAATCTATTGTCTTGACTTTAGTTTGATCTAGTGATTGTATCTGAGGTTTTGTTTGTTTTTTGGATTGCTCATGAAACAGTTTAAAATCTTCGGGTGAAAAATAGGGTCTTAATTTAGAAATATGCACAATAACGGAATTCTGTCCTGTCTCATAATTAAATTTATCTATTTCATAAGTTACATCAGAAAGTTTATTTATAATTTTATATGGTCCAGAGAAAGTAGGTTCTAATTTTCGAGTGTTAGGGTATTTGAATTCTTCATAAATTACAGAGTCTTGTATTTTTAATGGGCATTCGACAAAATGTCGATCATAGAGTCTTTTACTTTTAAGGTGAAATTCCTGAGTTCGCGCTTTCGCAATTTTGAGGGCTTTGTCTACTGGAGTTGTATACATTTTAACTGCCTCACACAAAACCATTACCCCCCATTTTAAAAATCTGAATCAAAATTATCGTGAAAATTATAACTATATTTAGCTGCTAACTTTAACCAGAAATTTTATCTAATAAAAATAGAAATTGTAAATATCATAGTTATACCTTAACTTGTGATCAACTTTTTAATTCTATTATTTTATAAATCATAAACAGATTCAAAAATTTTAATTATAGGTAATTCCTTACTTAAAACCACAAAATTTACAAAAAAAAAATTAATCACATTTATCAGTCAAAATTCTAGCAACAGCCTTGCATAGTTCCATATTCCTACTGAATTTAAATAAATTATAAGAATCCGGGAACCAAAGCTCACTGTCACTAGAAATTCTAACAAATAAAGGAAAAAACATAAATGTTAATTTAATTTTCAGTTCAAATGTTTAGTTGTAGGAACATTATCATGAAAATACTGTGTTCTGAGAATAGTTCTTGATAACAAACAATATCAATAAATTAGAAAATGTACCTTTTAAAAAATAACTTGAGCTTCTGAGTTCTTTTATACTTCATTATTATTACGAACTTATCTTTAAACGTGCATAAAAATATCATAATAATCTTAATAAGTAACAGTAAATATCTTAAGAACATCATACTCCTCAATTAAATTTTTAAGAACAAACATGTTTTCACTCCAACAAGTAATAATAATAATAGTAATAATAATAATAAGACTCATAACTAGATAAAAAGATAAATAAATAAGGCTCACAGAAAAATAAACAAACAAATAAATAAACCTTACAAACAAAGAACTAGCTACACAAATACAGTAAAAAGGATACACATAATAATTAAATACATCTAAAAATAACTCACGGATAAGGAGAAATTTTCAAACTGATCCTAGGGGAGACATGAATAACGAAAATTATGAAAGTAAGTAGTAATCTGCGTTCAGTTGTCTCTAAAAGTTTTTTTTTTTTTTTTTTTTTTTTTTTTTTCTTGTCATTATGACCATGATTATCTTGAGTCATCAGTTACACATAAACAGCAAAAAGGTGGAATATCAGGCCTCAGGAATTCACGAGATATTTAGAAGAAATCTTTCAAACCACTCGGACAGAAAGCTGTTTAACATTAAAATCTCCTCTGTTACATTCACTCGAGGAATCAAAAGGTAATGGCAATTCTTGCTTAATAACACTTTCAATCATGGCGGGAAAAATTTTCGGCGATTTATATTTTTGTCATCACTTTGTTTCAGTAGATTCATTAGATTCATTTACATAGCATTTTACTTCTTCAGTAGATTCATTTCAAAATCCGAAACAGGCACTAGCACAGGCATTACCTATCCTGTCGACTTTTCGATTAGTTGTGACGATTTAAGGAGAACTCGAATTATTTCCACTGGTTAAAAAGAAACACGCAGTCATGGCAAGCGAGGGAAAAAACAAAAATAATAAATAAATGTAGAAGATCCAATAATTAGTCATGGGCTGCTGTAAATTCATTTACTAAATTCGTGATAATGAGGAAGGAAAAGCTCCTTTTTGCAAAAATTCCATCATTATTTCAGCGAGCTGTCCTCATCGAAGAAGCAACCCAAGAAATCTTCAGAATCTTTCTTTCATCTCGAGACTTCCCCCTTTTAAACTGAAAAGAAAGTTCTGGAACATTCGGTAACCTCAAACCATCATTCTTTTATGTAAACAGAATTCTTGTCCAGTTACGAGGCTATTTTAAACAGACGATAAATTTATTTTAAAAAAAAATATTATTTAACCAATTTATAATTGACTCCGAATTTTAAATATCTTAGGCAGACGATTTTTATACATGATTAATTTTAAGAGAAAAAGAAAAGAAATGAATTTATTAATATGCACATTATCGTTGACGGCGGAAAAATAAATAAATAGATAAAATAAAATAATGATATTTTTTGAAAGGTATGGTTTTGGAATAAATTTAATAAGAATTTCTTAAAAAGGGTTGATAAAAACATAGAAGAAATCAGTTTTATTTGGAATATTAAGAAATAAAGTTTTAATTAAGAATATTTTTAATTTAGAGCCATCTTTTTAAATTTACGCATACTGGAATAATGTTTTTTAAGGCAAATTAAGAATTTATATCGTCTGCACACAGATTAACAGATTAGATCTAGAAATAAGATTTTAATTTAATAATTTGAAGTAAGTACGGAATATTATTATAAGAAAATTAAGATAGTATAAAGGTTAGTTTTGGCGAAAAAAAATTTAAATTTGTAATATATATATATATATATATATATATATATATATATATATAGATATAGATATAGATATAGATATAGATATAGATATATACATATATACATATATATAGATATTTCACATTATGCAATGAAAATTCAAAATTTCAAGGATAGAGTGTATGTCAAAAAAGTAAACAATTAACAATAAAGAATTAAAAAACAATGAACAAAATACAGGCAAGAAAAAACAGTCTGTTCTTCTTCAGAGGGAGGACAGACGAAACCTAACCCCACCCCCATCTTTAAAAATATAGAAATGTTTCAGGTTTCTGAACGCCCACCAAACCTGCATTCAAAAATAATATATAACAACAAAAAAATACCGAATTTCTTAATGAACGAAGCAAACAAAAAAACAAAAAACACAAATTACTTTAACATAACCAATAATATAAAAAATATAAAAATAAAATAACCTTTACTATACAAAAAATCTCTGCAATAACATATAAACTATTTTAAAAATGAATGCAGAATGGATGAATTTTAAAAATGAATGTTTCAGAAACCTTAAACATTTCTATATTTTTAAAGATGGGGGTGGGGTTAGGTTTCGTCTGTCCTCCCTCTGAAGAAGAACAGTCTGTTTTTTCTTGCCTGTATTTTGTTCATTGTTTTTTAATTCTTTATTGTTAATTGTTTACTTTTTTGACATACACTCTATCCTTGAAATTTTGAATTTTCATTGCATAATGTGAAATATAACTTGTAGCATTATATATGAGCTGCTAAAGCGCCAATGGTGCTGCAATTTTCCATGATGAATTGATACTATATATATAGATAGATAGATAGATAGATATTTACAAAAATGCTTGATTAAATTGTTATATTATATCATTGAAACTGGAACATTTTTATGGACATTCTGCATTATTATCCTATTAAAATATCATTTGTCAATCAGATTATAATTTACCTAAATTAAATGAATTCGAAGCCTCTATACACTGTTATTTTACAGAGATTTGTTTTCATTTCTAACACAAATTAAATTATTATACAATGTAGTAAAGATCGTCAATATATTTTAATAATATATCTATCTTTAAGACACTTTTGTAAAATACACATTTAAATTTCTTTCAAATTAATAAATTTTAGAAATCTGAAACTTTATATGATTTTGTTGAAAAGATCCCTGTTAAAAGAATTTTATTGGCCGAGGCTTAAAATCAGACAGGACGAATTTATAATAACCTATAAGGAAAACTATTAAAGGTAAGATTTTATGGTTTCTTTTATAATGTTTAATCAGCTAAGAGTCACTCTTATTTTCTAAAAAAAAAATTATAAAATTATATTATTAATTGTAAGCAACATTTATACGGATTAAAATTAAAATTCGACCCCTTTATTTTCAAACATTAAATTTTGTATTCTGAAATTTTATACTTATAAAATTGTATATTTCACTATTTTTCTCACATGTTCACAGTAGGCAGTAAATTTAATATTATGTATAGTAAAGGCTGCTATAAAAATATTTTAAAAACAAATGTTTTCTAAATCTCTCTCTGCTATGCCAAGCATTAAACTATCTAAAAGTGATCAAATGCACTATGTTTTTTTTTTTCGCTTTTTTCATAAAATTACTAGATTTTTAACATTAAACATATAAAACATATACAAAAAATAATTTACAATTGGTTGTTTACATTTTACATCCAAGAAATATCCTTCAAAGATAGGTAAACTCTATTTTCTGTTTAAATTCAGATTAATTTATTTATTTAATGTAAATTAATCAATATTTCTCTGACGTTTGAAAGAGGCCACAGTGCCTTTAATATCCAAGTCTAACGGTATCCTTAATTATACAGTAAAAAGAATTCCCAATTTCAAAATAATATATTTTTATGAAATCGAAAACAGAAATACAATAGATTACCTACAACGAGTAAATTTTTTCTTAGAGAAATGTCTCAGAAAGTTAATTTCTAGCTCATTAGAGAGTAATTACTAAAACTGAAAAGTAAAAAAAAAAAATAGAAATGATAGAAAAAAGTCGCTTCTTCAATTAATTAAAAGTTTATAGTTATTATCGAAAAGCCCATCCTTAAAAAAACTCACTGTGTGCTTTTTATTTCGTTAAAATTTTCAAAAATATTCGGATAGAAAAACAGCTTTTATTTTCGGGGGGGAAAAACGAAATACAAAAAAAAGTACTTTTTATCAATACAAAAGTCATTGTATCGTCTGTAATTTTTTTAAATTATTATTGTATATATATTTTATAATTACTATATGAGCTTAAAAATCTCCAATTGTCGACTGAATTATTATTTATGTTAAAAAAGTGTTTTATTTTAGGAAAATCATTAAATAATTGTATATTTTATTAAAAGAGGCTGAGAAATTTTTTCAACAAGAAAAATTAAATCAGTTAATAAATGAGTAAAGATAATGATTCCTTAAAAACATATTATTTACTATTTAGGGCTATTCTCTAATTTTTATTTTACTTTTTTTTTCTTACTTTACTCAATAATACGAATCTTTTTAACAAATTTAGATTTCCTTTCCATCTATTTGTAAATTTCACATATTTCCAGTAATTTAAAGTAATTAATAATCGAATAGAATTTATTATTATATGAATATATATATGATACGCTTTAAAAAGCTCCCTCGGCACACCATTTTCGTGACCCCAAAAAGCTTTAAAAAACACACATTTTTTCTGAAGAATTAATTGAACGGATAACATTCGTGCTGATCTAAATTTTGATGAAATGCACACAAAAAAAAAATGCACGCATATGAAAATAACTACAAGTAGACACATAAATACTGCGATATGTTAAAAAATGTATATTCAATTTATTCATTTATTTTTGTGATTCTAAGCTAAATTATTGTTTTTTTTTTTTTTTTTTTGGGGGGGGGGCGATATTAATCCACTGCATTGGTAGGAAAACATAGTATGCAAATGTTAATCCTGCATACCTTCAACAACCCTCCCACCCAAATAAATTCTGCTGTTAGGAGTAACCTGAAGCAAAAGCATGTGTAGTCAAGCACAAGTCTCTGGATTAACTGAAGCGCGGTCTGTAAAAAGCCTGGTGTAAAATCACGGTGGAAATATTCTGTCGCGGCCATCTTGGAGAATTTTGAGAAACGCTCAGACACTTGCATCAGCGCAGGAGGAAACAATTGTAGATGATCTTGAATGTTTCTTGTTCAAAATTTTCATCTCTTTCGAATGGCAAATAAAACAGGTTGTTTTGCTCCTCCAATTAAAAATGTAGTATTTTATTGGTGTCACTGTATTTATGTGTTACACTGTATATATTTTTGATAAATGTTTACCTTTATTTGATTATTGGTCAAGTTGATGAAGATTTATCCCAAAAATTTAAAAGAAAAATTATTGGTTTATTTATTAGTTATAATTTTATAAACTATCTCAATTTTTCTTATTTTTGCCATGTCATCCTTTTTCCACCAACCTGTTCAATTATGTTTATAAAAAAATTAAAAACGTTGAATTTGTGATTTATGAATCCATTAGAAAGAAGCTAATATGAATTTAAGGTGATTCAGCTTAAGGCGCTTATTCAGCTTGAGGCGAAATAAGTAGATTGATGATTATAATATATTTTACGAACTGATAATGCGAAGTTAAGGAATTTTGAGCTTTGTTATTTGGAAATTCGTTAGTATAATACGAGCATTTTGGATCGGATTACGGGTTATTTTGGATCACAGTTCTTCAGGGTTAAGCTAATTGTATCTAAAAAACGGCTCAAACGATTTTGACAATATTTTTTTTTATATTGTTTCCGAGCACGAGAAGATCATTTTATTAGTTCGTATGTTTGAGAATTTTTTATTAGTGGGCCATTTTGGGGTCATTGTGCGTAAAACTAATTTTATCTAAAAATGTCTCAAATGATTTTGACTAAATTTTGCATTTTACCATTTTGAATTATGCAAAAACCATTGAGCTAATATAATGTTAGAGAAAATACGATAAGTGGATCATTTTGGGGTCACTGTGGATCACGCTAATTTTACAAAAAACGACTCTAACGATTTTGACTAAATTTTGTATTCTTTCTTTTTCGGTCATAAGAATACAATTGGCTAAGTCGCAGGCTCAAGAACATTGGATTAATGGGTCATTTTGGGTCACAATGGGTTAGGGTTATGCTAATTCTATCTAAAAGAACGACTCGAATGAATTTGACAAAATTTCGTATTATATCGTTTCCGGGCACGAGAAGATTCTTTTGCTAAGTCACATGTTTGAGAAAATTTGATTAGTAGATCATTTTTAGGTCGCTATGGGTCAAGCTAACTTCCTAAACAACAACTTGAACGATTTTGATTAAATTTTGCATTCTGTCGTTTTCGGGATCGAGAAGACAATTGGGTTACGTCGCGTAATCGAAAAAATTCAATCAATGGGTCATTTTGGGTCACTATCTGTTTGGATCAAGTTAATTATATCTAAAAAACGTTCAAACTATTTTAAGAAGAATTTGTATAATACTGTTTTCGAACACGAGAAGACTATAGGGCTAAATCATACGTTCGAGAAATTTCGATTACTGGGTCATTTTTTTATCACTACAGGTCAAGCTAATTTTATCTGAAAAACAAATCTAACGATTTTAATTAAATGCTGTATTCTACTGTTTTCGGTCTTGAGAAGATCATTAGACTAGATCACATGTTCGAGAAATTTCGATTATTGGATCATTTTGGCATACTGCGAGTCAAACTAAATTGTATCTAAAAAACTACTCAAATGATTTCGATTAAATTTTGTGTTTTTTCGTTTTATTGCTCAAGAAGAAAAATTGGCTGAGTTGCATATTCAAAAACATTCGATTAGTGAGTCATTTTGGATTACAATGGATAGTCATATATTTGTATAGTATATTTGTCAAGTTAATTGATTAGTGGGTCATTTTTTGTCATTGTTTAGTCTGGGTCAAGGTACTTGTATCTAAAAAACAGCTCTAACGATATTTAGAAAATTTTAGATTATGTCGTTTACGGGTATGAGAAGATCACTGGGCTATATCACATGTTTGAGAAAATTCGATTAGTGGATCAGTTCTGCGGCACAATGAGTCAAACAAATTTTATGTAGAAAATGGTAAGTGGGTCTATTTGGGTCAAAATGAATCCGTGGTTTAATAAGTTTTTGGGTCTTGATGGGTTTTAACGGTACTTAAAAACGTCTCAAACAATATCAACAAACTTTTCTATTATATCATTTTCGTGCACGAGAAAATCATTGGGCTAGATCAAATGTTCGAAAAATGTCTATTAAAGGGTCATTTTTAGGTCCTACGAGTCAATCTAATTTTATTTAAAATACAGCTTTAACAATTTTTAATTGAAATTGGTATTTTACCGTTTTCAATCTTCAGAAAACCACTGGGCTGTGTCCCAAGTTCGCGAAAATTTTATCAGTGGGTCATTTTGGAGGACACTGTGAGTTCAGCTAATTTTGTCTTATTTTATCTATTAAACGATTTTGGTTAAATTTTATATAAAATCATTTTTCATTACCAGGGAATCAATGAGCTAAATCACATGCTCGAACAAATTTGATTAGTGAATCATTTTGGGTAAATATGGATCAGGGTCACGAAACAGAGAAGATGGCAATAATGCGATATTTAAAAAATATTGACTACATTTGGTCGAAAAATCGACTTTTCCAAAACACATACTTAGTGCCAAATAAAAGAATGTCGTGAAATTCGGCTATATTTGGCAAAAAAATATGGCATTCATAATGTAAAGAAATTTTGCCGACATTCTTTATAGGAATCAAAATGCACGGTTAAGCCAATCAGATTCAAGTTAAACATATAATTTGAATTAATGTCTTTTCGTTGTAAATGTGTAAGTAATGTAAAGTTTATAAGTATACATAGTTACATACATATACATACATACATTTCATACGGGTTGTTTTTATAAATAATACTTTTATAAATAGCATGCCTTATAACAACAATATAGAGGAAATGATGCAGTGAGAATATTATATCGAGTTGAACAGAAAGTTAATTTTGATCGAGCATAACTCGGTCACTCCTACTACTTTGAATAATTGAAGCAAAACTGTGTTTTTCACTGTTAATGAAAAAATTATCTTTTTTTAAACAATTCCGTACTGCGGTTGCTATTGAATATACAAAAACTTTCTAAATATAAAAGCTGTAAGGAATTTCGTTCTCTTTATGACTGTAATTAATAAATAAAAAGCTACGGCAAGGAAAAATTTTATTTCTTTAAATGTAAAATTTTGCTGTTTTTTGCCCACAGAAAATTCTTTTTTGAAACATTTTGTTCGAAAACTCGTTTTTGTTCATTCTGACTACAGTATATACAAGTTAGGGTTAAAATCAATACAACTCAACAATTACTTATAGTTCAAAAATTAACATAAGTAATAACGAATCCCTAACTGTTTTCTGTATAACAATGGACAATTTAAAAAAATAAATCGGTATTGCATTTAAAAAAAATCGATGTTTGCAATTTAAATCAATTTTATTAAATAGTTTTTACATAATTTTATGGTGCAGATTCAAGTAACTATTGATTCAAAGTGTATTTTCTTAAAATTACAAAAAATGTAATATTTTACAGTTAAGTACAATCTTAGATAATTTAGTTTAATGAAATAATGAGTTGTAACAAATTTTCTAATTTTATATTAAAAAAAGGATTAGCAATAAGTAAAAGTAATACTTAAATTTTTGTTCAAATTTATTTAGACAGAAATCCTGTAGAAAAAAAAAATTCTGTGTTGAAAAAATGCATGAATTTATGAACAATTTTAAATAGATACAGTTAAATTTTCTTTATAAGTTAGTATACAAAAACTATGTGAAGTAAATATTTATATACATGTATCCATAAATATATTTTTTACTTTTAAAAGAAAACCTGTTTAAGTAAAAATATTCGTCTTTAATGCCATGGATACAGCATTGTTACGCATTTATTTACTGTCTTGGGTGAAATTTTTAAACAGGAAGAATTCGGGTTTATGGAATCCAGTTCCTATTACAAATTGTACCTTTTTCCGTCCAAAAATGAAATGAAGTCATTTTATTAAAATAAATCGTGATCGCTATAAATAATGTTTAAAACTGGTTTATCTTTAAGTATTTCTGCTAATTAATTCACGAAAAATTAGTGTTTTCATATTAGAAAGCTAATTCTTCATCATATAAATGTTAAATGCACATTGGATATTTAGTGAATATTTAAAACTTAGTAAAGTGTAAAAGTTTAAAACAGGAAAAATTCGGATTTTTTTAATACATTTCACTTTACAAATTAAACCTTTCATCAGAAAATGAAAAAATGTAAGTGAAATAAAACAAAACGTGGTCGCTTTAAATATATGATTAAAACTGACTTATCTTTTAAAATTTCTACTAACGAAAAATCAGTTTTCATCATAAGGAGCTAATCCTTCATCATATAGGTTCTAAATGCACATCGGATATTTGGAAAATATTTAATACTTTACATTTAACATTTTCTTTATTGCATTTAAAAGCAGATTTCTTGCCTGTGCAACTTTCCAGTAGAGTTGTAACCGAATGAATAGCTTCAATCAAAGCAACCTTTGTTCCCCGTAAGAAAATTTAAACATTCTTGTGCTTCAGTAATGGAGAAGAAAACTTACGATAGCAAAATAAATTTAGAGAACAAAGTATTCAGATTAATACTGAAGTTTTCAATTAAGTTTAACTCTTTTCATTGGTATTATTTGTCTAAACCCTGTGAAACATTGCCTTGGAATTTTATTCCTTTTTAAAACAGAATATAAATTTTGTCGATTCAAATATAAATTTAGTGAATATCATTTTATGTTATGAATATAAAATGGCAAAATTCGAAGATAATGTGTGGATACGATACTATAAAAAATTCTTTAAAAATTCGCATACAAAAAAGAAAAGAAATTGGAAAACAAGAATTATTCTTTTTCAGAATTTAGTGCCGCCTTCAATGAAATAAATACAAATATAAATATAGATAGCACAAAATATATTTCAGTTTTAAGACTTAAACCACATGTTTTTACTTTATATAAAATTAGGTCATTCGCATCCGTTGAAGAATTCCACATTTACGATTCAGTCTTATATATCAACTACAGAAAAGTATGTATAAAACGTACGTATGTATGTATGTATACGTCGTTATCACAGAATAATACACAAAATCATGGAATTTGTGCGAATAGCATTCAAGAAATTTGATTCATAATTCTTTCAATTCATTTTACATTCAAGAAACTTCAAATTCAAATTTATCATTAAGAATCATTCATCTTCAAATCTATTCAAATTCGCATCAGCTGAAGAATTCCACATTTACGATCTAGTCTTATGCAGTAGCTACAGATTAGTATGCATAAGATGCCACTATCTGAGAATAATACACAAAATCAACAAATAGCATTCAAGAAATTCAATTCGCTCTTTTTTCAACTTAATTTTTACTCAGGAAAATCTGAAAAAATATCGGCTAGCTAATAATTTATTTGCCTTTATTTGTTTGTAACATTCATCGGAATACTTAAGTATAGTTTTTAATAGTTTCATTTTATCAGAAATCAAATATTTTTTCAAAATAGCTTATATTTCATTTTTTTTTTCAATTCTTGTGAGAAAATGACAACAAAAAGAAACAATAATCTATTTTTTAACTATTTTTCCTTTACTTTTTACAGAAATGGAGCACTTCAGTTGTCAATATTAAAGGAATAATGTTAAGAACTATAGAAAAAAGAGAGAGATAGTTTTCAAACAAATTGCATCGAAAAGTACTTTTTTTCCCTATACGACGGTATAAAAAAGAAACATGAGCTATGCTTAGAAGTTTAAAATATTGCAATAGAGAATATCAGTATTTCACCGTCCAATGATAGATCTGGTTCGTTTTACGTCTGGATTACGTAACGGAATGCTATATTTTAGCGATGACACTTTTGTTGCCCAAAAGAAATAACATATCAGGTGCTAGAAAGCTATTAGACAAAATGCCAGTAAAATCTGTTTTTCCACGAACTTTCTGTACATTAGCAGTTAAACGTGATTCAAGGCGGAATTGAAATATGGGTTTCTTGTCATATTCTTGACTGCATATAAAAACAGCAAGTCAAAATTTCACGCCAAACGTAACAAATGAGGTGCGTTCGTATTACAACGAAGTTTTAAAAATATTCAGATCTTGGTGTAATAGTATATAGTACTTTGGATACAGTGTAGTATCCGAAATATTTTGTGTCCTTGTAAATACTATCTACTTCCTATTATATAGGAAGTAATTTGTAACAAACCTCAGCAATTTATATCAATTTCACAAAATGTGACATAATTTAATATTATTAAAACGCGTCCCAAACAATGTTTTCCCCCTGTACCATTATATAATAGAATAGCTTTGTGCAGCCCTATAAATGAATAATAAATATTTTTTGCATCGAATATTGTACAAAATATATGTTTTAGTATACTTCATAGGTGCATATTAATTTCGTTGTGTTAACGTTACTAAAATGCACTCGAAATTATTTTTTTCCATTGACCGTAATGTAACTGATTACTTTTGATTGTATCTGTATTTAAGCTATCCATCCAATTTTCCTAAAAAATTAAATGACTCGACAAAATTATATAACAATTACATATTTTAAATTTCAAACCATTCGGTTGGGTAGTTTTTACTCTGTTATATGTACATAGACAGACGGACTGTTATTAGACATTACTAAATTCCAGTGGTGAAATTATGACAATCTTGAACTTTTCAAAGAAAAGAGCGATTCAAAGAACTAAAGTTTGCTATTTAACAGTTTTTTCTGTTACTTTCGAGTTACTCTTTTCACAAATAAATAATATCAAAACTAATATTCTGAAAGCAGTTGTCTGATAAATCCTGTTCAGTTTGCATTAAAAACTAATCTGATATTGAGATGCAATAACAAAAATTAAATTAAATCGCCTTCTTTCTTTTCTTAATTTCTAAGATATATCTGTTTTCAAAATCATTATTATGCAATATCTCTATGTATGTTTCTCATGTTTAAATCTCTATCGAAAATTGTAATTTTAATCCATTTTTTTGCCCTTATTAAATTTACTTTTTAGTTGGCACGTATAAAATATTTTTTTGATCAAATTTAGCATGCGGCAACAAAAAGGCTCGCCAATTCGGGTATAGACTGCCCAAACTAATGTTCGGACACTTAAAATAATGTTTGACATCTATTAAAATCAATGTCTTTTTTTTTTTTTTTTTTTGGAAATTATGCACAAAAATGTATTTTGTTACATAATAACATATCAAAATATTCTTTTTTTTTTTTTTTTTTTTTTTTTTTTTTTTTTTTTTTTTTTTTTTTTTTTAGGAACAGCTATCTTTTTCTGATAGCGACAATATCAAGAGGAATAAATCGAACAATCAAAATCAACCGTCTAATTCCATTCGATCCGAGACAAGCTTTGTTTCCATTTTATCTTCATTAACGACTCCTTCCATTTTCTTTTAATGACTTTGTCGAGCAGGAATAGAATGCAACACACAGAAATCTTTTATGGATGCAACAAACAGCACTTTAAGAAGAAAAAAGTAAACAAATATTTAGGGATCACAAACGCATGAATACAAAATGTCACAAACTAATTAGTGAAATACATCAGAAGTCAACATGTTCATTAGCATTTGAAATCATAACGCGTTATTAGTCAGAAAAAAGTTTTCTACTTTATAGTTTAAGAAATCATAATTATAATATTTTAGAATTTTTAATGCTTTACATTGTTTTATTTACAAATATGCATATAAAGAAAGTATTACAATCTACAAAATTTTTGACTGCCTTTTTAGCTTACTGGCTTTGATAGCCTGTAAGCTAATGTGCCCACAAGTTCTGTATGTATAAACCTATGCATGTACTTAGTGCGATAACTCATAATAAAAATATTCGATTTGCTTCAAATTTTGGATATAATTTTATTCTGATAAGGCACTTCTCTAATTAGTTTCGGAAATTCAGTGGATAAATATAAGGGGAGTAACGGGGGCTAATCTCCCCTCGCTTAATTTAGATAAATGGAGGATTTTTTTTTTTTTTTTTTTTTTTTTTTTTTTTCAGAATTACCAGATTTCTTTCAAATTTTAGAAATAGATTTATTCTGATAATTCGTCTCAAATTATTAGTTTTGGGTATTTATTGGTTGAGTATAAAGGGGGGAATGAAGATGAACCCCTCTCCCCTTAATTTAAGTAAATGCTTTTTTTACGCGGAATTTACCGGTTTGCTTCAATTTTTGAATATAAATTCATTCTAAGAAGTCACTTTCCTCATTTGTGTTGGGGGTTTATTGATTAAGAATAACAGAGTAGCTGCTACCCTCCCCCCCTTAATTTAGGTAAATAAATTTTTCATGCGGAATTAACATATTTGCTTCAACTTTCGGATATAGGTTTATTATGATAAGCTGCTCTCCTAATTAGTTTTGGGGGTTCTTTTTTTTTAATGTAAAGTAGAGAACGAGCTATTACTTCCCGATAAATTAAATAAACGGGTTTTATGCAGAATTAACCGGTTTGCTTCAAATTTTTGAAATAGATTCTTTTAGATAAGGCAAATTCCTGAATAGTTTTAGGGGTTTAATGATTCAGTACCAGGGGAAGAACGGAGGATTACATCCCTTTTTAAATTAAATAAATGGTTTTTTATACAGAATTATCCGGTTCGCTTCAAATTTTTGATACAAATTCTTTTAGATAAGGCAAATTCCTGAATAATTTTAGGGGTTTAATGATTCAGTATCAGGGGAAGAACGGAGGATTACCTCCCTTTTTAAATTAAATAAATGAGTTTTTATGCAGAATTATGCGATTTGCTTTAAATTTTGGATATAGTTCTATTTTGATAAGGCGTATCCCTGATATTTAGGTGGGTTCAATGGTTAAGTATAAAGGGGGAAATGGGATAGCAACCTCCCTCCCTAAATTTGTTTTTTGAAAGGCATTATGCTTTGAAAAAATAAGGCTGTAATATACAACTACTCTGAATAGCCTGTGAGCTCAATGCCATCAGTTTAACAAAAAATATTCTTTTTTTTTTTTTTTTTTTTTTTTTTTTTTTTTTTTTTTTGATAGATTACACGTTTTTGGATGTTCTGAGCAGGATTAGATTAGTTTATAAAAATATCTGTTTGTACGTATGTATGAAAATAAAATTGGACGTTCTATCTCAGAAAGTACTGAACGGAATTACGTCAACTTGATAGTCTGTTGGACCTTAACATAAACTGCTGTTGGTTTAGTTTGGATGCAAATTGTTCAACAGATGGCGCTACTATGCACTGTTTATCACGATTTCCGTGAGAGCTATATTTCAGTATCTATGGATGTAATGACATTAAATATGATACTTAGTCAAAACTCGACCCTATATGTGCGAATTAGATTTTAGTGTATATGGCCCACCAAGTAGCATTTCTACAATGCTGGAAAATAGTTTAAGACCACATGCTATTTTTCATTCTTAAAATAAAATTCCGAAAATTGTTATGTAACATGAATTTAAACACAAATATCTGGTGTAATATATGAATTTATTTCCATTTCAAAAGTTAAAAAATATTTTTTTAACGTTTTAAAATCTTGTAACATTAATAAATGGAAATAACTTTAGGACCAGTATCTTTTTTTTAATCTAGCATAATGAGATCCAGTTATGGATGTAATATTTTATGCGGAACTGATCTGTGACAATGTTTATAGGTTAGTGCATTGTAAAAAATAAATAAATAAATAAATCTCAAGTTAGTAAACTTTTTCTAGGAAACTGGGATATCTAGAACATTTTATATTCGGTAATAGCAAAAATTTACGTAACAGAATCAGTTTTTATACAGTATAATGGCTAGATTTGAAGTTTTAGGGATGAAACTACATCATTTGAGTGTAGTTGGCGGGAAGTCATTGACTGAAGAATAAAAGTGTAAAATAATGGTGTTTTCAGATTGCGAGCTTCTGAAAGGCATATTGAAGTGTAGTGACTCGGTCATGATTTGGACAGGCTTTAACACGTTGAATGCCACATTGACTGACATTGAACTTTTCTTTTAAGCCGCGCCAATCATCGGTGATTGAAAATGTAAAATATTATTTAAAACTAAAAATATATATATCGCTTTAAGTAATTATTAAGAAAGATAATCTTGCAAAATTGTAAAATGTGTTTTTTTTTTTTTTTTTTTCATTTAAGTAAATCTTCTGGTTTATAATATATTTTTTTGACTGGAACGAAATTTAATGTTTAGTAGCCATGTTTTGTGTTGGCATTTTAATATTTTAGCAAAATGCAATATTGGATGTTTATATAAAGTAAACAAAATGTAAAAAACACTTTTTTAACATGTGTTTTTTGCGATATTGTGAAAATCTATTTCATTGCAGCTTAAATGAAACACGATGTGCATATTAATAAATAAATAAAATATGCATGCATTTCAGACATATTTTTAAAATGTAGAATATGTATATTTCAATACTATTAAAACAGTCATCTGAAAAATACTAATTTAGTTATCTTAAATTTTGAAAACAAAAATATACAGTAAAAGCCAAAATACAGTAACATTCTAATTTATTCAAAAACCACTAAATCTTATAAAAATGAGAAATAAAAAATAGATTTTGAAATAGATTTTACTTTGTTAAATTACCTTGTAAAAAATTTTAGGCAGAAAATTAAAAGCAAGCATAAGCTACATGCTGAACAAATATATAATTTAATAGAACACACAATTTAAAGCATTTAATTCTATGGTGAAAGGAAAACAAAATCTTCAAACAGCGTATTCAATCGATAAAATAAACAGATTATAGCATAAAAAAAGCAACGAAACAAATTTAGTTCTAAAAATATGAAAGCACATATATTTTCATCGTTAATCTAAAACACCCATAACAAGCACAAAAATGACAGATTAAAATATAATAATAAATTTAACTGGTAAAAAACTCACCAAATCCATAAAACAATATCTCTGAACGATCATGAAAAGCAACCGATTATATATAAAAGCAATATATACTGATTAAAGTCCAGAAATGTAAATTAAATATTCTTTTTTTAAGAGAATCAATTTTTTAATGCTTTACTATCAGGAAGCTGAGTAAAGATGATCCAGTAAGTTTGATGCTATAAAAGTCATGAACTCAGTATGTCGTTGGCCACGGTTGAGCTAGGGGTAAATGTAAAATGATAAAACAAAATTATTTATGTTTTTTTCACAGACACACACCTACACACTTTGTAACACCGAAAGTAATACACCTAATTTAAAATATGTGACAAATATATTAATAAAATTTAAAATTAATTAGACTAATTTAAGACCCTTATTGGGAAATTTTAGCATCCATAATTTACCATTTAAATCCATTAATAATATGCGCAATTTTCATTTAATGAATAAAAATTTGGAAATCATCTGAGTTAGTATTGAAAAGCATTATGAAGCAAAATAAAATGGTCTATATTTTCCCAACCAGCCAACTAAATATAGCCAAAACGTATGCAGCTAAATCCGGGTACATCTATAACTTGCCTACCAAATATCAAACGAATCGGAAATTCTTGTGGGAGTTATCTTGGAACAGACAGACTAACATACAAACAGAAACCAAAAACTTTTAATGTCTCCACAGTGAACCTTCACTATCACTTCGGAAATAAATGTTAAAAATTTCGTCAATTAACAGTAGTACAAGCCTGGAAATGTCGATAAAATGATTTGCGTACCGATTCAAAGATGCCATGAATTTCAAGCATGCGTGCAGAAGCAAAGTATTTTCAAGCGACGAGATAGTCAACTACTTCAACAGGTTTCACGTAAACAAGTCTCTTCAGATGCCCCATAAAATGTAATCTAGGATCAAGAAATCGGAAGATCAAGGTGGACAAGAGACTGGCGTAGCACGCCAAATAAGCAGTTTTTATCGTCTTTTTCGAGAAGAATTTTGTCAGAACTACTTCAAGATGTTTCGATCACCGTCTGTAAACGACTGCAGTTCACCATGAGCACCATTTTATGCAATTACCTGGATGCCACTTTTGAAGCATGATGGATTGAAGGTCGGCGTTTATCGACTCCATGAGAATCTCATCCCACTAATGTCCATTGCTGCTGCACGTGTGCATGAAATATACCCAGAATCTTTAAAAACGCTTGTTGATCCATCGATGCTACCAGGCATGGATTACTGTTGATTTACGCAGTTCAGAACATTTATTGTAAATATAGCATTTATCAATGTCTCAATCAGTGAACATATTATTCATGTCTCTTTGTTCTGTTTGGGTATCAATGCCTCACTTGCGACCATACATTCTTATAGAATAAGTTATTATTACAAGGTTTTCTATCAACCCTTTTAGATTGGTCATAATTTTAGAAACATCCTGTATATTAAAATTACTGAAATGCGTTTTCTATATCTCTAGTCACCAGCTTAAATACTTCACTAATTCATGCAAAACGTGACATTTAAAGGGAATGCACATTTACTGATAAAACTAACAAGGTAAATAGCTTACTTTAATAAGATAATTAAGGTAAGTATTACCAATGTGCCCATCACAGGCCAAATCATCACGCATTCTACGTGTGTCTCTAGTTTAAAATTGGGGAACAAATTAGTTGTTTTTTTGCAAGTCAAATAAAAGTTGACATGATGGAAATGTTTTTACAAAAAATACTTTTATGTAAGCAGAATTTTATTAGATGTAGGCGTTCAATACTGTAAAATATATATATATATATATATATATACAGGGTGTCCCAAAAGGTCGTTTACAAACTTAACATGCTGGTCTGTCATATCATGATGAACAATATTAAATAGGAAACTAAGGGTCCTAAACGTCTTCCAAAGGAGATATGCGCCATTAAAGTTTAGGGTCCAAAAATTCAAATGATTATAAAAAAACAGAAAAATTGGTCGATTCGTTTGCGGTTTTCACTAAAACTATTCTTTATGTCAGTATTTTCTTGAAAATAAATTATAAAGATAAATTTCAAAAAATGTCGATAGAGGGCGCTTTAGATCTTGGAGTAACGATAAACTAGTTTTTACCATTATTTTTTTGCATCTCATAAATTTTTTTTAGAAGCTTAGACATAAGCTTAAATTTTGAGCTCAAAATCTAAATCGCTGGAAGTGGTTAAGTAGCGCAAACTGAATTGTGGGGGGAGGTTCAAATTTCAAATGATTATAAAAAAAAGGAAAAATTGATCAACTGATTTGCGATTTTCACTAAAATTATTCTTTATGTCAGTATTATCTTGAAAATAATTTATAAAGATAAAATTCAAAAAATGCCGATAGAGGGCGCTTTAGACTTTGGAGTAACGTACAACTATTTTTTTCCGTTATTTCTTGCATCTCATAAATTTTTTTTAGAAGCTTAGACATAAACTTAAATTTTGAGATGAAAATCTGAATCGTTGGGAGTGGTAAAGTAGCGCAAACTGAACTGTGTTCAATGGGGGTGGGGAGGTTCAAATTTCAAATGATTATAAAAAACGGAAAAATTGGTCGGTTTTCGCTAAAACTATTCTTTATATCAATATTTTCTTGAAAATAAATTTTACAGATATCTTTCAAAAAATTCCGTCAGAGGGCGCCTTAAACTTTATAGTAACCAACAACTATTTTTAACCGTTATTTTTTGTATCTAATAAAATGCTTGTAAAAGTTCAAACTTAAATTTTGTGCTCAAAATCTGCATCGTTGTGAGTAATTAAGCGGCCAAAAACTGAACTGCGTTCGAGGGGTGGGGAAGGTAACATTTCAACTCCTGAACACAGTTCAGTTTACGCTTCTTAACCCCTCTTATCGATTTAGATTTTGAGCACAAAATTTAAGTCTAAACTTTTGCAAGCATTTAATTAGATTTAAAAAAAAAAAAAAAAAAAAAAAAAAAAAAAAAAAAAACCTGTTAAAAATAATTGTTGGTCATTCTAAGCGCCCTCTAACGGATTTTTTTAAAATTTATTTTCAAGGAAATATTGACATAAAGAATAATTTTAGCGAGAACCGACCATTTTTTCCGTTTTTTATAATCATTTGAAATTTGAACCTCCCCACCCCCATTGAACACAGCTCAGTTTGCGCTACTTTACCACTCCCAACGATTCAGATTTTCATCTCAAAATTTAAGTTTATGTCTAAGCTTCTAAAAAAATTTATGAGATGCAAAAAATAACGGAAAAAATAGTTGTATGTTACTCCAAAGTCTAAAGCGCCCTCTATCGGCATTTTTTAAGTTTTATCTTTATAATTTATTTTCAAGATAAAACTGACATAAAGAATAATTTTAGTGAAAATCGCAAATCAATTGACCAATTTTTCCGTTTTTTATAATCATTTGAAATTTGAACCTCCCCCCGCAATTCAGTTTGCGCTACTTAACCACTTCCAACGATTTAGATTTTGAGCTCAAAATTTAAGTTTATGTCTAAGCTTCTAAAAAAATTTAATGAGATGCAAAAAATAATGGTAAAAACTAGTTTATCGTTACTCCAGAGTCTAAAGCGCCCTCTATCGACATTTTTTGAAATTTATCTTTATAATTTATTTTCAAGAAAATACTGACATAAGGAATAGTTTTAGTGAAAACCGCAAACGAATCGACCAATTTTTCTGTTTTTTATAATCATTTGAATTTTTGGACCCTAAACTTTAATGGCGCATGTCTCCTTTGGAAGACGTTTGGGACCCTTAGTTTCCTATTTAATATTGTTCATCATGATATGACAGACCAGCATGTCAAGTTTGTAAACGACCTTTTGGGACACCCTGTATAAATATATATCCAAGAAAATACCTTTATATCTTCATTTATATCATAAATTACCGCAATTAATATTTAAATGTTTTATATTATGATAATAATAACTTTTTTTTACAATTAATTAGAACATAAACTGAACTGTATGCAACTATACATCATTCTTTAATACAATTTTATGAACATGTAATTAATTTTTAGTCTAACAAAATCTCGAAAGCATTAAAAGCTCTAAAGTCACGGTTCCTCTTGATGACTTAATTAAAAATTAATTTTATGAGAAATAATTTAATCTTCTAAGAACGGACGTTGTCCTTTATTACATTTAGCACGTCGAAATTCAATATTAAGTCTGAAATAACTCCATAATTTCTAGTGTGAGCAAAATAATTTTTAATGAAACACGCAGTGTTTGTTTGTCTTTGTATTTCCATTGGAATTTAACTCAGTGTTTCAATTTTAATCGATCAAAATCATTCAAACAATGTTAAAAGCTATAACTTCGTAAAAATTATAGTGTATAAGCATTGAATTAATCATGAACTTATCAGTATTTTCACTTCACATTGCTAAAATATAAAAGTTAATTTATTAGTTGTTTTTTTCAATCTATAAATATTGAAATTAATTATGTTTAACAACACATACCAACTTTCAATACCTCTTTCTTTCTTAACAAGTTTTACCACACATAAAGAAATTTAAAATTTTCGAAAAAAAAAACTACTATTACACACGAATGAGACAACAATCATAAATATAGAATCCAAAATTTGCCAAAACTTAATCATTTCTTTTTGACTGACTGTTCTAGCTACAGGATGATAGTACAATGAACTACATTAAAATATGTACATACATTTTGCAATAATTCTGCATTAATACTAAACACTGAGTGGCCATTTAATTATGACCACCTGTCAGTTCAATGAAATTTAGCTATGGTATCACATTTATGCCGTTAGAGAGCTATTCTAGAACAAACAAGAAAGAAATATCATGTGTCAAGCATTGATTGTGAAACACTGTCCAGTACTTCCAACGTTCTTTAACAAAACTTGAGAAGAATATCTTTAAGAAATATTTTACGAAACGTATAATACATTCGAAAACCAGATTTCAACAATTATCGCTCAGAGCCGGAACATTTTCAGGAAGAATCACGTTTTGAGCACCAGCCTTGGCGAGTTGGCGAAAGCGAAAACGTTCAGCTAGCTGCATCGCCAAACACAAAATAAACTAAGTTCAAATGTGTCATAAAACGTATGATTAATAGAATTATATCTATTACAAGAGAATCTTTACTACTGTTTTTAATTAACTTCTCATTTCTTAGAACATAGTGAGTTAAGGAAATATTTTTGAATTGAGAAAAAAAAAAAAAAAAAAAAAAAAAAAAAAAAACCTATGCTTGGATGTTCTGTGAAAATTAAAGCATTTTAATCTGAAAAAGCTCTTTGTTTTAAGCTGTTTTAATCGTAAACAACGGTGAATAACATTTCCTCATATTATAGTCTTCGCTTGATAACATTTACGGAAAAACAAATGAACTACAATAAGCGCGATCTCTCTGCAGAAGGAAGGGTTGCTACTCGCTAGGCGTTTGACGTCACAACAAGAAAGGGTGCGTAGCATTGACTTCATCTCAGCGCCAATCACTGTTCTGGCCAAGGCCCCCTTATCATAATATCATGATAAGTTAGCCTTGGTTATAAGCCTTAAGTTAGCCTATTATATTATGATAAGTTAGCCTTGGTTCTGGCGATAAGGTGCTCAAAACGTGATTCTTTCTGAAAATGCGAGCCGGAAAGGAAGATCAATTCTTTTTGTGTAATATTTATATATGATCTATAAATCTGTACAGATTGTATTTATGCCAAAATTTAATTTAGTAAGGAAGCATGTCACACAATTGAAAAATCACTTTCAGCGATTTCCACCAATAGACGGAACTACATGCTTTAATTGTTTTGTATAGCCATGTATATTACATACATATTTTAATATATTAAACATATTAAGCTGACATTTAAATCAGACGAAAACATACTAAAAACTATTGAAATTATTATCCATTGCCGGCCATGTATAAAATCCTTAGCGTGGCACCATGAGTCATACCTCAATGGCAAACATGGACTAGAAGGATGATATCCAGCTTCAAAGATGTGACAAAGATATTGGCAAAGACAGGCTGATGATTTCAAGCGTCAAAAATAGACTAGAAGTATATTAGATCAGGAGTCAGCAGCATAGACCAAGTTCACGGAAGAAAATCTTGGATTGATTAAATCTCGATTCGCATATTAAAACTCAATAAGTCTTCAAGTCATATCTTGGTAAAAATCACCTAAAAACCGGATTTCAGTGGTTTATTAATAGGTTTACTATTATGTTTTTCTGCTCTCAGTCCTCCATGTTTTCATATTTTTGGTGCAAAAAAGCACAATGGTAAACTTATGAGTCAACCGTTGAAATTTGGTTTTTAAGGTGCTTCATCAAGATATGATTTGGCAGACCGATTGCATTTAAATATGCGGATCGATAGTAAAATAATCCTAGATTTTCATCCGTGAATTTAATGAGGTGATTGTTTGTACTGCCGCCTCCCGGTCTATATACCATGTTTCATTGAAAAAGAACAGACAAGACGACTAGAGAGATGGACCTCAGTAACAAAGAACAAGCTGGAGGTATGATATAGAGACTCAAACATCATTTCCTCAGTGACAAAATAAGACTTTATTTGCACTCGGTTGGCATCAGTAACTTTCTTCTACAATAATTTGTTCCAGTTTAGTTTTTCTTTTTCCACTATGGTACATGCATCAACTGCGCTCATAGATAAAGGGAATCAGCAACTGCATTCAAAGCATCAAATCTCATCTGTGATGTGTACGCTCATGTGGTGTTAAATAATACAGATTTGGAATTTGCTACATACGGATAAAATCAGTCCATCAGTTTATTAACAGTTGCTTTTAAAGTGTTTGGTTTAAAAACAAATTATTTAAAGTTTTACTTCAAAAATGTCTTGAAAAGCAAAATTATAAAGGATCAGTAGTCAACTATTACTAAAAATATTTTGTTGTTCTTATTGAAAATCCTACAAAGATATTTTTAATCTTTTGTAGAGAGACGGATAAAAGTAATTTCTTTACTTTAAAACAATTAAGTCCATTTTAAGAAATTAAGCTTCCTTATTTCGCTTGGGATGCCCATTTTTGGCTACATATTGAAAAAACAAATGGCAACCTATGAATATTTTAATCGAAATTGATTTCTTAGGAGTTTCATATGTGAATTAAAATTTCGTCAAAGTTCGTTCATTTTGAAAAGTACTTTTAACTTTACAAAAAAGAAAAATGCCCAGTTAAACTGATGGCATTGAACTCATAGTTATTCACATCAATTAAATGTTTTACTCTTATTTACGTCGACTATTAGCAAAATAAAACACACTCTTTTCGGGAAAATCGGTAAATAATCAGGAAAGCGCCGTAAATTTGAAACAAAATGCATTAATTAGAAGCAAATCGGATAATTCTTCATGAAAAACCCCTTTATTTAAACTGAGAGGGGATTAGTTTGTTTTCCTCCCACTTGATACTTAACGAATGACCCTCGAAATCTAATCAGGATAGCGCCTTATCAAAATAAACCAGTATTCTAAATCCGTACCATCCCCTGATGCTTATTAATCTATAAAATTCCAAAACTACTTAGGGAAGCATCTTATCAGACTGAATCTACTTATAAAACTTGAAGCAAATCGAATATTTCTATAAAGAGTTACAATGCGTCACAGGAGATTATAGACTGATATCCAAAATTTACACATTCAAATATCATGTACTCGTAACGCAGTTATTTTCTGAGATATAAGCGAATCTATCTTTCCTTTTCTGGTTGATTGCAAAGATGCCTCGTAAAGTGTAGTTTTGGAAAAAAGAAATTTTGAAAATCTACCGTTTAGAGACTCGTGGATGGAAAGCTGTGGACTTTGCAAGAAAAACTGGACGCAGCAGTGTTTGTATCTACCTAATTCTGTCAAAAAGTGACAGTTTTGCAACAAAGTTCCGTACTGAATGACCAAAGAAATCAATTGAACAACAAGACAGATATTTTGGGACGATTAGTTTCCATCTAGAACTCCTATCTGTACGGTTAGTTTCAATAGAAGAAAGCATTCCAATATTAAAATCTACTGTCCATCGATGGCTACAGGTGAGTACATTTCTTGATTATCCCAAAATGTGTCGTCCGCCAACATTTATAAAACGGCATAAAAACGCTTGTGTTCCACAGTTCTCAAATCACATGAAATGGACAGATGAATGCTTAAATTTCTTTTCTGTGATAAAAATAAATTTAATTTAGATGGCCCCGATGGTTGGGGATATTGCTGGCATGATATCCGTATGGAATCACGAACTTTTTTTTCAGCAGACTACAAAAAGAGTTCATGCATGGTGTGGGGAGAATTTTCTTTTAATGGAACAATCGATACTGTCTTTTTTATTATTATTATTGTCAATTATCTGAAAATTATCAAAAAACGTTTGAAGCACAATTACTTACATTTGGAAAATTGCTAGGTGAGGACAAACAGACATATCAACAAGACAATTATTCCATTCATGTGTGCAACTCTACAATGTAGTGATTTAGACAAAAACAAGTAACTGTTATGGATTAGCCAACCCTTAAATCCTGACCTGAACTTAATAGACAACTTATAGGAAGATTAGCTAGAGACTATGCTAATGGACGTGAATTTACAACGATTCAAGATTAAAGTTGTAAATTGAACTAAGTTAGTTATACTATAATTTTCAACACAATCTAACTGATTGGTAAAGTAATCATACGAATTAAATATTTCCAACTAAGCGAAAAATTGACCAGGCTGGGAATCGAACCCAAATACTTGGCTTACAAGGCCAATGCTTTACCTGTTAAGCTACCTCGCTTATATTTTTCGCCCAGTTGAAAATATTTAATTCGTATGATTACTTTACCAATCAGTTAGATTGTGTTGAAAATTATAGTATATCTACGTACCCATCGTCATATGAAGTTCCATTACCTGCGGTCTATTCTGTTGAGCTGTCTAAATGGCAGACCAGATCTTATAGACCTATAAGGTTATCTGAGCGAAAAATCCCAGCTAGCTATCGCCCAGGTAGCTTAACAGGTAAAGCATTGGCCTTGTAAGCCAAGTATCTGGGTTCGATTCTCAGCCTGGTCAATTTTTCGCTCAGTTGGAAATATTTAATTCGTAAGTTAGTTATCTTTAAGGCTCCTGTAGTGTTGAAATCAGGGAGGGGGACATTCCCTCCCGGAGCATTGAAATGCCCCCCCCCCGGAAATTTTGAGATTTTGTGTTTACAGTGGTCAAAATGGGCAATCCCCTCCCGGAACTCGATAATGTCCCCCCGGAGCCAGAAATATCCCTCCCGGAGAAAAGTGTCTGAATTCAACACTGGGCTCTTGTACCTGCCGGCGAAAACTCTCACGAACTAATGCTAATCTTACAGGATGTTTTTTTTTAATATCTAATTTACACTTCGACATTTTTAAGGGGGTTTTTTTTCATTGGATAGCCGAGGACCGTGTCAACATCGCACCTTTTTTACTTTTTCAATTTTGGTTGCAGATATATTTTAGAATGACATTTTCATTTTCAGAACCAATTTTGAAAGTGAAAGTAACTTTATAAAAAATATCTGCGACCAAAATCGAAAAAGTAAAAAAAAGTGCGATGTAAAACTGAGATAGAATCGACTATCAAATGCGAAAAAAAAATATTTAAAATGCCTAAATGCAAACGAGATATTAGAAAAAAATCCCTCCCCATACAATTAAAATTAGCTCGTGACTGCCTTGTCGGCAGATAACGAACATATATTCTGCCAACGAATACTTCACTAAACAAAGAAACAAAGTCAAGAAAAAGCAATGCTGTGTTTTAAATTTGCTGGGCTGTATTTAATTGCATCTATTGTCGAGAACATTTTAGCAGTTGCATGCTTATGACGTAATTAATCCACGGGCTACTGAATGTTCAGAGTCCTGCATATTAGGGCTCTCAAATTGGAAAGAAAAGATTAAAACCATTATTTTATATATTGTGTGTCGCTTTTTAACACTTTCCAACAAAATTGAAAAGTGTTTATGATTGCGGTTTGTCTGTTCGTCTGGCCGCACTCTAACTCCCGTAAATATACTCGGATTGCTCTGAAATTTTTGGAAGTTGTTGACGTTTATCCTAGCAGGAACCCTATTTCAAATGAAATTTCTAGAATAATTAGTTTATTTACAGGGAAAGTCAAAAGTTTATTGTTGCATTACGAACTATGGGAAACAATCGTTTCAAATGAATTTTAAAGATGTTACACCCTGTCAAACATATTAAAATTTATGTGCATTTACGAAGTGCATTAAAATATGCATTCTGTATAGTATGCGGTGAAAAGAATAGTTATTGTTCATTTACAGGACCACACAAAAGAAATCCATTACATAATGGTAAAGAGGGGAATTGTGTGCAACATATTTTAGTTGTATTAAATTATTTTATGAGTAATAAAATTTATATACGTCGAAGAGGCTTATACGATATAGTCATGCTTAATACGAAGTTCATAGCATTTACAGGGACACACAAAATATTTCAAATAGTGTATTCGTTTGGTTGATGGATGGATGATATACATTTTAATTATGATATGCGCTTTTAAGTTTCACTAAATCTGTGGATATTATAAGGTGTGTATAAATGTTTCAGTTGAAATACAGGGCTACACAAAAGAACTCGTAAATTTCACTGAATATGAGAGTATATTACTTAAAGATGATTATTAAATAAGTTATGCATTTTTACGCTGAATTGTATTCAGTTTACTAAGAAATGTTTGCAGAATATAGATAAAATGATACACAGGGTCACGCAAAGAATTAGATACATGGATACCTATAACTAATAAATTCTGAGAATGTGATTTCAGTAGTTTTAAAAGTGTTTTAGTTTAAAATAAATTTCAGCTAAGTTACTAACGTGTAATAAAGGTACTACGTAAACTACAGGACTGGACAAAAGTATTCAAATATGTTTCCCTCTATTAGTATAAATTATTGAAAAAGAAATTTTAGTCTGTTAGGTATTTTCTTGCTAAACTAAATTTTTCCATTATATAGTATCCATATCAACCAACAGATATATTAGAGGGCTGTTCAAAACTATTGGAATACATATCTTGCTATAGCCAGTAACCTTATTTCCCTAAATAATGAAGTTTTCCTAAAGAATTTATGAAGTATTGAAAAGTATTTCATAATCTATGATTAACGCTTTTTTTTTTACTTGTTAAAAATAATAATAATAATAATAATAATTGAAAATTATTTGCATTAATTCAAATTTAGTTCACAAATTTTTAACAAGCTATAGGTTCTATTTTTGGAATTGATAAAGTGACAAATTGACATGATTTGATGCGGTAGTCAATAAATGTAATCCTAAAAGTTTTTACAAAGGGCATTTAATATATTTTTTTAAACACCACGAAACGGACAAAGCATGAAAATGCGATCTCTTCATATTAAACAAGTAGATAAATGTGATCGCAGGTCGCACAAAGGATTTCGTTTAATGTTTCTTTCAAAACAACTTATACTTTAATTAATAAATCCAAATTATTAATTTATAATTAATAAATTCTTACATAGATATGGTAGCACAAGCAAATTTAATTTTAAAATATTTTTTTAAAGTAATTTATTTGAATCATATTAAAAATGTTCAAATCCAATTGTTTAAATAAAATCCAAATGCCAATTTTTTTTTAATTCCACAATGAAAAAAAATTAGCGGGGATATAAATAAAATTTTTAATTTCTAAAAACGAGAAAAAAATTTAAAACGAAATTTAAAATACTGAATCGTTGATAAATAACAATAGTTTTTAAAATAGAAAGAAAATTAAATTCCAAAAAATATAACAGATGAATAACAGATGACCGAAACCCTAATAATATAAACCCTTAAATTGCAAACTGATACGATATTTCTTTTAATTAAATCCATCCTAACCCCCTTCGTGATGGGAGCCCTTTACGAAATTTTTAATGTTTTGTGGTTGGTTTTAAAAACAGAGATTTGTGTTTTATTAAATCGAGAAAATGCTTCGATTAAATAAGATAAATTTTACAGTAAAATTTTACTGGTGGGAAAAACAAGAAAACTTAAGACTTTTTGCGGCACGTATATGTGTCGGTCGTCTCCAAGGGGTTAATATGAAGATTTCGACTTTCAGCATCCTTAATCGAACTAACAATCTCTTATTTATTAGCGAGACGCTTTATCATTAAACTATGACGCCTACACGCAAAACGTTGAAATCAAAGATCTCTTTTAGAATGTAAATCGCAAAGATGAACAGATGACAATGAAAAAATTAATTAAAATAATAAATTTTCTCAAAATTTTATGATTTGTCGTGTGACACGAGGTATTCAGTTGTAAGTATACAAATTTTGAAATCTCTGATTTATGCAATTTTTTATACGGATTATGTGACAGACGGACAGACAGAGGACAGGGACAAATGAGGTAGCATCAGATAAACGAAACTCTAAAAAGAACATATACCTTATTATAAAGGATAGATTTATATTATTTCATGTATATTATTTAGTTTTTAAGAATAAATGAACTAAACAAATTAACTGAATTGCCGTACAAATCCATACTAAAAGAACACTGCTTCAAAACGGATTAAGTTCGTTCAGCAATCATCTACTTGTTTCTAAATGTTCTTTCATCGTAATACAGATGCTAAGTACTAATGCTTTCGTTGATGAAGGAAAAAAGGTACAGTATTTTAGCGAATCTTGCATAGTTTTTCCTTGTGATTAAAGTATACTCATTCTTTTCTCTTCAAGGCTTTGAATATTGTATATATATCTCTGAGAACGATAGACGAGAATTCTGTCCAGGAGAGAAGCTTTTTTTTCTTCACACAAGAAGATAGAATTCTTCGCAACAATCATTCATGTTGCTGTCTTATCGCTCCCATAGTTTATTCGCAACAAAAAGCTTCAAGAGGGGGGAAAAAAAGGCATGAGATTGGAATTTGAAGTATCTTTTATATTACAAAGACAATTACTGAAGAAATTTTGGAAAACGTTTTGAGTTACTTACAAAAAAAGAGGGAACAGAGAATTTTTATCATTTTGCACAAGTGAAATTCAAAAGGTTTTTAGCTCAACGGGTATCAAATCCTGAAAGCTTATGTGCCCGTCCATTCTGCATGTGCGTAACGCGATAGCTCATGATAAAAAAAAAATCCCATTCACTTGAAATTTTGGATGCATGTATATTCTGACAAGGCGCTTCCCTTATAATTTTTGGAGTTCATTCGAAATGTATAACAGGGGGAACGGGGGCTAATGCCCCTCCCCTTAATTGATATAAATGGGTTTTCCATGCAGAATTATCAGTTTTCGCAAAAATTGTACATGTGGGATCATTCTGATGAGGTACTTCTGTGATTAGTATTAGGTGTCCTTTAAATGAGTATAAAGAGGGGGAACGGAAGATTCATGCCTATCCCTTAATTGATATAAATGGGTTTTTCATGCACAATTTTCAGTTTTTGTTCAAAATTTTTATATGATAAATCATGTCTCTCATTAGTTACAGGGTTTAAGTATAAAACGGGTATAAATTAAGTATAAAACGGGGAAATGGGGAGAGCTCCCGCCTCCCTTAATTTGTTTTTCGAATGGAATTAACGCATGAAAATATATGGCTGTAATATACAATTAGTATGCGTAGCCTGTGAGCTCAAAGCCATCAGTTTAACTCGGCAATATTCTTTTTATTTAATTTTTAATCATCTCAGCGCGAAGTATTGAGAAATATGCTAAATCCTCTACATAGATATCAAAATTAGTAACATTTTCTACGAAAACGCAACTTACCTATATAAGCGTAGGTTCAAAATGAAGAATAAAAAGAAAAAAAAGGTGGTATTTTGTCATTATTTATTAGCTAACACATCATCCGAATCTTTCAATAAATTAAACAAGTTGGAAATTGCACGTCAACCGTAGCAAATAAAATGCGTTCGTACTGCAAGGAACTTTTTAAAGTATTCAGATCTTGGTATAATAATGCACAGTATTTTGGATACAGTGGAGTATCCAGAATCTTTTGCGTATCCCTGTAAATGCTATTTGCGTACTGTTATACATTAAGTAACATATTAGTAGGGTTTGAAATGTCGTAAAATGTAGCTCCAGCTGGATTGACGTGCCAAGTTTGATATTTTTGTCTTATACTGGAGATTTTGACATGGAGATTCCAAATATCTTAGGTGCCATTTTTTTCTTGCACGTTTTTGGGGTTATTTTTACGGTGGCATCCAAGATGGCTGCCATTTACTGACTTCTTTAATATTTCTTGAATATTAATGACTGATATGTCAAACTATATGTTTTCGGGGTCAAGAAATACAAATTTTAAACAAAATTAGGAGTAAATTGAGTTTTTTAAGTATTTTAAGTGATAAGATGCAAATAAATTACAAACATATGAAAGACATCGGATATACTACAGCTTTATTAATCAGTTATACACAACCAAAATATTTAAATGAAACAACATAAATAACTGAAAATATTAAAAATAATTATTAAAAACTGCATTTATATGTATATACACTACTGGGATATCACGTATCCTCTTCTGAATCGCTATTATCACTGGGATGGTATTGATAGTCCTTTGTATTATTGCAGTCACTGCATTTCCAAAGGGTAGTACAAACCAAAGAGTTCTTTAAACAGGAACATTTCCCAACTGTACATGTTCTTTTACACTCGCACTTCACAAGTTCAATAACGCCTTTAGGCGCAGGTAACTCCAGGGATTTGACTGGAGTAATTTCTCCTTCGCTATCTATTTCCCAACCATTTCCAATAAGTGGGGGTACAATAGGTCGGGGATTTTTGTAGCCCTTTCCAGTGGTGCAAATTAAGTTGGATCGTAGAATATGTGGCTCCAGTGCTCCAATAATTGGTGGTAATTTCTCTCCCTCAAAACTTTTAGTTCTGAAAAGGTGTCATCTTAGCTCTGAAATGCTTGAAAAATTACTATTTCTCAAATAAGTCAAGTTGGTGAATTTTTCAAATAACGACAGATTGGATAATGGATCAACGTTAGGTTCCCCAAGTTCTTGAAAAGCTGTCATAATATCATCATCATACGGAAGACTGATATATACTTTTATCCACTTTTGTTTTGAAATGCCCAGAAATTTTCCTCCCCAGTCTCCACCAGTGTATGAATGTAAACCTAGTAAACCTTTGCTTTTATGATCACCTATTGCTCTATATCTTTCATTAATATTGATTTTCCTATGTTTGTTGCCTCGACCAGTTACAAAATTGATTTCACTGTTTACTAGATGATTTGAAACCAAGTCAATCAGCAGTATGAAAATGTCTGTATCTTGTGAAAATACATCTTTCTCACAATTATCGTGATATTTAACTATATCAAGTACATGAAGAGGTATAATGGTGTCTGCTTCTTCATGTGTATGATCACATAATTTTGAATCATAAACATTTGCTTGATTACTGTATGTTTTATTGCCAAAAACGACAACAATTTTCTTGATGCTAACAGCAAAAACCTGTAGTAACTTATTCCCAAGATATTTGGTTAGCTGTGATTTTGTTTCATTGTGTGAAAGTAACGTCTATAATGATACTAAAGATATATTGGTACTATTTGAAATAACAAATTTTATAGGTTCTGTTGCCCCTAATCTTTTCTTTCGAGGTTGTTCCTTCAATGAGTTTTCAAGGTATTGATCAAATATTATTCTCCCCTCAGTGTATCTGTTTGTCATTTTTATAATGATCACGATAAAAGCATTTGCAAAGTCTTCACAAGTTTTCACGGCAGGTATCTTTTTTATTGATAATACAATTGCAATTCCCTCTATAATACACAGTTTTTCTATTAGAGAAGCAATTGAATATTCTATTATTTGAAGTATGGGAGAACAATTATATTGCTCTGTTTCTGCAATAAATGAATTTTAGTCAGATGGAATATGAAGATATCTATCAGAAGAAAATAATGATCTTGGTGTTACTAATAACTTGTAGTTTATGCATTTATGTTTGTGTACATTTGATGTCTGGATTCCATATCAATAAGAAAACCAGCAAGAAGTTGCCTATCTTCTTGAATTTAAACCAATTTATCACCAATCTTAAATGCAGTGTTCTTGTTACAAGGATTGAATGTTTTTAATTTTTTTCATTCGACGCTAAAGTTACAATTTAGCGTATTTACTTCGTAGTTTCTCTCTTGTAAATTCTTTCAATTCCAATTGGCTTTTTTGGTCACAATTCAGAATATCATCCTTCACAGATGCTAAAACTTTCATAGGTGACACAATATTCATTAATGCGGTATTATCTTGGAAAGGGTTTCCTGATTCCGAATACTCTCCTTGACGATGTCTGCATTATGAAATATCCTTAGTGACTTGGAGGTCTAAAGTTGATAGTGTTTCCTTGAGCTGCTTAGAGATTTTATTTGGACAGTTCTTTTTAAAGAAGCTTGAAACAGTACGTAATACGTCTGGTGCTCACAAGAAATACTTTTCGAGGATACTTTCATTCTGAGTTAAACATATAAGTTCACCAATGCTCTTCCGTTTTTTGATTTTCTGTTCCAAGTTCTCGTCGGAAAATAGTTTCGTAAATGACACATTAGATTTGGATACTGCAAAACAACCAGATTTAAGAGAATTCCATACTTCTAAATATGTTGTTTTAAGGACCTTCATCTGTGCTATGTATACAGTAAAGTGTCTAGTATACTGAAAAATGTCATGAGCAAAATAATATTTGATTTTTTCCTATAATGACGCAACATGAAATGCCCAGTCACCTTGACGAGTGGCACGGATGAAAAGTTGCGAAGACCCGAATTGGTTCATATACTATAGTAGGAACTTTGCCATGTCATCACTGCTTTCTTTAATATGTGGAACACAATCTTTTACATCTACTGCTTTGATAACTTCAAACGAAATTGTAGCTTCAACTTCACAATTGTACAATTTTTCACGTAGTGAATTGCATTTTTCTTGCAGAGAAATTTTCTCTAGAGAATGCGACAGCAGGCCCGTAGCCAGGATTTCCTTTCGGGAGGGGCTCAATTTTGGAATTAATTCTGATTTTATAAAAGTAGTTTGTATAATTTACAGCAAAAAAATTAAAAATATTCAAGGCTTAATCTAAAGTGTGTTATCTGCATGGGATACTTGATAACTATGTCAAATATTGTTACTTCATATTTAATCTTTTCAATTTGTGTTGCAACTTTTGGACTTTCAAGAGCACTTTTAATTTCTAAACCGCTTCGAAAATCAGAGAGTTTTTAGAAAAAAAAACTTCCATGAAACTTAAAAAGCACAAACTAACTATGTTTGAGATGAGCCTTAAGTATCCTATAAGAAAAACATTAAAAAATATTGAAATGCAAAAAAGTAATATTTATTGATTTAAAACACACGATTAATATTAGTGTGCGAGAGTCTGACATTATGAGTGCGGGATCTTGAAACTATTGATACATACATTATATTAATTACACGCTTTTTTTTTTCGAAAAAAAAAATGATTGCTACAGTCATATGTAATCATAAAAACTATATTTGTACTTCACATTCTCTGATTATAATAATTATAAATGATACATTTGGTACGATAAATTTGCTAGTGCAACAGAAACAATCATCATAATTTTTTCTTAGTCATGATACTGATTAACTTATCAAGATCTATTGTAATGTCCCAGTGAATGAAAATCTGCAAAGCTACTCAGTCTCTCTTCGGCCGCAACGCTTTGAAGCAAAAATTTAATTATTTTCTTTGTCGACAAGGATCTTTCAGCACTGACTATTGTTACTGTGCTTTCAACCAAGACTGTCAGCAAGTGTTTGATATTATTGTAGTATGTCACATTACAGCACTAAAACTTTTAGGATCTCTGTGTTGGTATCAACATTAGCAATTCATTTGCACCCTTATTCATGTTCAGCTTTCATCTGCCACATTGACAAGTTATCCTGAAAATACTGCGTCAGATTTTCTAATTTGCTTACTTTTTCTACTTTTTCAATGAAGCAAATTCTGGAAGATGTAACTATGGGAATTTCTTAGAATGTCTTTATTCAAAGTGAATCGATAATTTAAATTTTGAATAAGACGTTCTACATGGGGAATAAAGACAGCGATATTGTAATACTTGTCAGCGAATGTAATTTGAGAGTTTGTACATGTCTGTCTAAATGTTAGTCTTGGGATTTTTATTTCAGTTTGGAAGACGTCTTACCGACGTCTTGATGCACAATAAAATATCTCACAAAAGTTTTTTTTCTGCATTTTACTATGTATTTATGTAAAACAATTAGGACATCTTTAGTATGAATTACAGCCGATATCATGTAACGAGATTTTTCTTGAAGAACTCACTATGACTTTGTCAAACAGACAGGTTTATGAGAAAATCATTATTCTCCCCGACTGCCAAAAAAGCTCCAGCAGTTGAAGAAATCTTCCAAGTGTTTTTCGAAATATTTTCTGAGTTAATCCAAATGTACTTAAGTAGATCAACAAAAGTTAATATGTTTTCATGCGTCTTGATAAATTTTGAGTAACAAATGCGAAGAAGTCATTTTCTTTCGTTTTCTGGGGTATATAATGCAATGCAATTGCTTCTTGAAATGCTAAATTTGCTTATATATATATATATATATATATATATATATATATATATATATATATATATATATACATATTAAAGTTTCGTTGTTTTAAGCCTTTCCGGCACAGTGTACCCAGTCTGGGATACCTAGTTTTAATTCCAAACTTGCAAATGACACCAATAATATTTTAACCCCTTGGGGACGAGCGACACGTATACGTGCCGCAAAAGACTTAAGAATCGTTGCTTATCTCCACCAATAACATTTTACGGTAATGTTTGCCTTATTTAATCGAAGCATTTTCTCATTTTAATTAGGCACTAATTTCTGTTTTTTAAAACCGGTGACAAAACATTAAAAAATTTCGTAAAATGCTCCCGTTGCGAAGGGGTTAGTAAAATTTTGCTTTTACAATGAAAGCTTAAATTAAGGCATTCTTAATTTCTAAAAAAGTCGTATGTAAATTCTGGTGTCAGTCGATAATTTCTCATTTTACTAACAGAATTTATCCGTGTCGAAAAGGGCTAAAAGTCCATGATATTTTCGAATGACGGGATTCAGCATGCTGTTGGACAAGACAAGATTTATTCGATGGCTTCACAGTAGACGTATCTAATTTTTAGATACTCTGAAGAATTCTAGAATGGACCCCGCTAACATGACCAAACTTATTGGCTCCTTCGTCATACGCCTATGAGACGCATTTATACATATCAAAACATAATTCATCACATTGTTGTAGTATTACTTTTTTTAAATTTTTGAAAGAAAAAACATTTATTGGAATAAAACCTTTAAAAAAATTTAAACTTTCTTAACATATTCTTTCGTGAAACAAAACAGGGTTTACAGTAAATGCGTTTTGGGATATGTAAGAAAAGGAAATACTATTTCTGAATTTTTAATCCTATTCCCTTATTTTTGTTTCTTCTCAGCAGTTATTGAAGAATTGCATGGTTATTTGGAAAATAAAATGGAATGAAAATTTTTTCTCTTCGTGGCATCATGTAAGTCATCTCTAGTTACATAGAGTAATATCGAATTGAGTTGTTTGCCATACTGTAGGCTCATATCGAATATTTGACGAAATCCCACCAGATTCAAATTGTTCCGAACTCTAACTTCGAAACATTCCTTAATTTTAGTTTTTAAACAATACTTGCTGCCAAAAAAAGTTGATATAATTGAATTGATTTAACGTAAGTCAATTCAAGATTTAGTACACCCATGGGGCTGTTTTAGGATTTTGCAATTAAAAAAAGGTACACATCTGATTTTTTTTTTTTTTTTTTTTTTTTTTTTTGCCATTTTATAACATATTTTACAGTTACATAAAAGATTCCACTGACAATCATTAATATTTTTGCTTCCATCTTATTTAGCCAATTGACAAAATACTATATTTTCTGTCATTTAATCCTCGGCTCAAAGAGTTTATTTTAGAACCAAATATTGTATTTGATCAAATTTGCTTTTTTTTTTTTTTCTAATTAGGAATACATTTCGTTTCAATCAAACTTCTGGCTGTAAACTGAGTTAATATTGTTTGTAAATGTTTACTATGTTCCTGGATAACATTGAAAATGTCCCTTTACTGAAAAACAGCAAACTCTAGCCCGTCAGTACATCTGTCTACATTTGTAGATTGGCTTTACAATATAATTGGGTTACATTTTATCCAAATACGAGTACTGATGGGCTAGAAAACTTTCTCGATGGCGCTATGAAAAACTGCCAAAAAATCCCGACATTGTGGTATCCATCCTTAAAATTGATAGTTCTATAAAATAGAAAGAAAATTTCCAACCAGCTACTTTATGTCCATTTTCTTGCTATTAAAGATTCATATGCAAATTTCGCAGAAAAGTTGGTTATTGAAGAGACTGGGGGGGATGTCGTCATGGGATCTTTAAAGGTTTCTCCATGCCATATCGTTTTTCTTCGCAACATTACTTTTCAAAAATACAATGTTATGATTTTTTAATAAAAAGCATTATACATTTATAACATCATTATCAAAGATACTTTTTTTTTTCACATGATTTTATATTATAGGCGGCTATTATAGAGATAATTTTTAATGTCTTTTTAAACTTTCGGGAGGAGCTTCAGCCCCCTTAGCCCCCTCCCTGGCTACGTGCCTGTGCGACAGTACCTCAAAGAGAAGCTCGTAGCATATCAAAAACACTGTTATGTGAAACTCAAGCCTCTAGTGTATTTTTCACCTCCAAAAATCTGAAGAATTGTTGCAGGAAAGTACAGATAAATTTCAGTGCATTGATATTGCAGTATACATTGATGGTAGTGGCTTTGATCTCATAAGATCAAAGCCACTACCATCAATGTATTTTCCTACTGCATGGGGATATGGAACACAAACATGAATCTCTTCCACTCGGAGAAGCTAGTTTTGATTACCGGTAGATAATTGAATTTACAGCGTAAACAGAGTGGAGCTAACTGTGACAGCGAATTTTTCAGCATATTCCTTCAGTTTTTCGAGATTGTCTGTTCCAGGTTTTTGACATAATTATCCACCTTTCAAGCACACTAAACAATGCATTGTGTATTCAAAACACTGTCACTCTTATTAGTATCTTCCAGGGAACATATAGTTTTCACATATGCAGCAAAAGAAAAAACAGGCAATATTAGTAATTTTGAAGTAAATTTATAAATAAATAATAAATAACATGATTTAGGCTTATTTGGATTGTAGATTTGAATTTCTTGACCCCAAAAACATATAATTTGACATATTGGACAATAATATCACACAAATATTAAAGAAGTCAGTAAATGGCAGCCATCTTGGGCGCCATCTTGAAAATCACCTCAAAAATGTGTCAGAAAAAAATGGCACCTAAGATATTTGAAATCTACATGTCAAAAGCTACAAAATAAACAAAAAATATCAAACTTGGCACAAAAATCCAGCTGGAAAACATTTCAGACCCTACTATATAGTAAACTTTCTCAATGTATATTAATTTCAAAAAATGTGAAATAGTTTAATATTATTAAAACACGCCCCAAACAATGCTTCCTCACTACATTTGTATGGATCTGTAAATTAATAACAAATATTCTTTGCAACACAGATTATACAGAATGTATATTTTAATATATACTTCATAGATGCGTATCAATTTTATTATGTTCGAAAGAATGTAACACCATTAAAATGCACTTGAAACTATTTTTTTCCCATTGGCCGTAATGTAACGGAATACTTTTGATTGCCCCTGTAATTAAACTATGCACCCAATTTTCATAAAATTTGAAATGCCAGGACAAAATTCGGCATCAATTACATATTTTAAATTTCAAATGATTCGGTCGGGTAGTTTTATGTGGACAGACGGGCCGACAGACAGACGGACTGAACAACGACTAAAAGTGCTATATATTTACATAATTACGAATAACCTAAAAACACCACCTTATCGTCTCTTCTTTACATTAAGATATCTGCCTACATTAAATTGGCCATGTTCATGAAAATTTTCGATTATTTTGAAAGAGTAGCCGTTTACGATTCCAAATCTGTTTTAATTTCGTAATAGTCCAAGAGCCGTCAGCACAAAAATCTAAGGTATCGAGCACAAGAAAAAAAACCTTTATTTTATGGAAGAGTAGTCATAGGGAAATCTAATGATCCATGTCTGCTGGAAATGAAGTGGTGCATAAGCCAAACATGAATACTACTAGTGGTTGACTTGTAGACTTAGCATTATGTTTTTCTGCACCCAGTTTTCCATGTTTTCATACTTTTGATTGTATGGCAAATACAATGATAGACCTACGAGTGAGCCACTAGTGGTATTAATTTTTGGCTTATGCACCACTTCACTTCCGTCATTAGATTCCCCTATGACTACTCTTCCGCAATATAAAAGGATTTTTTCTTGTGCTCGATGACTTAGGGCTTTGTGCGGTCGACTCTTGGACTATTACTTTTCGCGTAGAAAATATCGTCTGCATTAGGCAGATAATGACCTGTGTTCGCATGTATATTTGAAAGAGCTAAAATTCATTTATTATAAAACTGATTATACCATCGATTAGAAGAAGGTTTCAGCTTTAAAAACATGCTCTTTTTAACTATTTGGAAAATAGTTGTTGTCCTCGGAAAAGAACTGGGAAATCTGAAGTACATCCGAATCTTTTTATTGGTTGAATTCCGCAACTTTTTTTTAAATTATTCGTTTTCTTATTCGCCCATGTTTAATGTCCAAAAATGGAGTACTCCTGAGTCAATCCATTTCAAGTGGTCCAGAAAATATTTTTTTGGTCGCTCGACCATTTCTAAAAAATCTGAAATTTTTTGTGCAACAACCCTAACATGATGGAAGTTCAAAATGACTATTATTTTATTTTTATTAATTTTTGTTTGCGCATGGCAGTCATCTTTGTTTTATCGTTTACAGCGATTTTTTCACATACTAGGGTATACAAAATTGTAAATATCTCGTCTTTTATTTTCCCAACTGAAATGGGATTTGCAGAATTGTGTTCAGAATAAAATAGGATAAAAATATAGTGGTAGAATAGTTTTTAAAAATAAATTTTTACAGGTAAAATTTTAGCACAAAATGTAAGATTTTTTTCCAAAATCTGTCCGTTTAGAAGAGGAAATTTTTCATGCAAGGAAAACTGTCAACTTTTCACAATTTTTTTCACAAAGAGGTCAAAGGTACATGTACTCACACACCGAGTTCTAGGTCTGGGAGTGGATTTCTCTTTGCGAAAAAAATTCCAAAATTTGTCAAAAATTCCAAAAATCGCACTTTTTAGGCTTTGATATCTCTGGTGGGGCACGAGATAAAAGTCTGAAATTCCAGCCTTTGATAGTGTTGTATGAGAGTGTTATGTACAAAAAATTTCAAGAAGGTTTGACTACAAGCTGAGATATGACGTGGACAATGTGTTAAAACAATGCTGCCAAAATACTGTAATCTACTATGTGTTTATTCATACTTGCAAAATGTTAAATTATAATGAAATCTTGGACTTACGCTGTAAACATTATAAGTTAAAAGCAAAAATTATTACTTATCAGCGTAAAAAACAATTTATTAAAGATTAAAAATTCCTAACGTTTCGAACTCAATCTAATGAGTCATCTTCAGAGGTATATTTTTAAAGGAGAAATAATTTACATTAAAAACAGATTGGCATACTATAAATTGACAAATATTATACCAAATAAACATTAAAGACCAAGATTCAAAAATAAAAACATGAACCAGTTGCCATCACTCAGTAGACAATACAACAATGACAAAAACATGGAGGAAACTTACAAAAGGATTTCTTTTAAAATATTAAATCAGATATTAGGTATTTGAAAGGACAAATTGTCATTGCAGACTTCTTTCTTCCTGAAACCAATTTATATAGACTCCCTTATGAGTGCTTTTTGAGGATTTGAACAATGAGAAATAACCTTTACTTTATCAAAACAAACATTTCTTAAAGTCCCCTTCATCGATAACCTGGACAGAGCTGTGGATGGTCTATTAAATTTTAAATCGGCTTTATGCTCCTTGATCCTCTCAAATAACCACCTCATAGTTTTGCCTATATATGACGTCACTGTACCATTATTCAGTTCTATAGGTACTTCATACACGCCTGACTGGAATAAAAATGGAACGGGATCTTGTTTTTTGATTATAGCTGCAAACAAATTTTTCGTAGGGGAGGCTACAAGATGAATATCAAATTTATTGAAAATTCTCTTAAATCTTTCAAACATTATAGGAATATATGAAATTTTTCTATAAGATTTGCGTGTTAACTGGGCATCTTGAGGATAACTATTGTACTTGCTGATAAAATTATGTATAATTTTAGGACAATAACCATGATCAATTCCAATTTTAATGATGTGATCAAGTTCGCCTTTCAAAAATTCATCTGAACAAACAATGTGCGCTCTTTTAATAAAAGCATTAAGTGCTGACATTTTATAACTCCAAGGAGTGGAAGCTGTAACTGAAATAATAGTATCAATTTTCATTGGCTTTCAAAAATTTTCCTTTTAAGTGAAGAATCTGATTTAATAATTAAAACATCCAAAAAAGGGAGTGAATTATTAACTTCTTTTTCCATAGTAAATTAAACCAATTAAACCAAGGAAAGTAATTTCAATGCGGCATGAAAAGAAACTCCGGCTCTTAGTAAAGCAATTAAATAAAAATTACCCTCCCCCCAAGTTAAATATACTTGGGAGGGTGTATACCTCTGAAGATGACTCATTAGATTGAGTTCGAAACATTAGGAATTTTTAATCTTTAATAAATTGTTTTTTACGCTGATAAGTAATAATTTTTGCTTTTAACTTGTTAAATTATAATTGATTGATGGTGCAAAGTTAAATGTTAATTACAAAGGTTTTCAAATGCTTTCGTATGATTTAAACAATCGGGAAGATATGCTAAGCCAATGCACTATTTGGCCATATGAATAAAACCTACTATAGATGATATTGGGTCAAGCCATTTCAAGTGGTGCGGAAAATGTTCTTTGATTGCTAGACCATTTTTAAAAAATCTGAAACTTTTTGTACAGTTGTCCTAATATGATAGAAATTCAAAATGATTATTATTTTGATTTTACTATTTTTTGTTTGCGCATGGTGACTATCTTTGTTTCATAGTGTGATTTTTTTTTTTTTTTCCAAAATCTGTCCATTTACAAGAAGAAATTTTTTATACTAGGAAAAGATTCAACATAACACAATTTTTTATACAAATAGGTCAAAAGCACTTGTACTGACACACCGAATCCCAGACGTGGAAATTGATTCATCTTTGCGAACAACAAAATGTATTCCACTTTGACTCAATCATAGATTTTTTTCCCCACGAAATCTAAACCCAACATTATTTTTAACATCTCAAAACTTACATATGCATCTCTCATACTGTATTTATGTTTTTTATTTTTACTTATTTAATTAATTATTTTTAATGGCATTTTATTTTGATCATTTCAAAATCATTTTAATTCAAAACTTGAAGTCTCGATTGTTATTGCTGTAAACAGTTACTGAGCTATTTATATTCTTTTAAGTATAAATGTAATTTTCTGAAATAATCTGCATGCAATAATATTCCTGTGAAGCCAAAGTGTAAAAAGAAAGTGTTGCATCGAATTTAAAGGATAAATAAAAACGAAATAAAACAAAATTTCACGGGATTTATAAGTATGTCGAAAATAAAAATTCTTGATATAGCACGTGTTTTACTTTTTTTTTTTTTTTTTTTTTTTTCACTCTTTATGAAAAAATGGCCACAAAAAGGTATGGTAATCTGCTTTTGTTTTTTATTTTTTCTCTTTACCACTGAGTAAGAAACAGGAGGGGAAAGTAGTGTTAAAATTTTGCCATGTGGATTTTTTGACGATAGGCGGCGACACCGCTGCATGCAGGCTGTCGATCGATGCTTCTGCAATGCTTTTCAATGGGGAAAATGGTCATTTAAAAAAAAAAAAAATACGAAAAATCTGAATTTTTAGAAAGTTGTAGAAATGAAAATCTGGTTAATTGAAGTTTTCTTCACAACATGCATATTTTTTAAAGGAATTCGGCGCTTTATTTTCGTTTTTAAGCCATTTAAAATACGAGATCATTCTGACAAAAACCACAGAGCAGGCCATTTAAAAACATTGAATATCGCGGATTAAAATGATTTGCGTAAGTAACTTGAATATCGCAAAGAAATAGACTTATGATTTTTAGAAATTAAGTATTAATCAAATATTTTGGAGTAAACTTTAATTTCGCGTATAGTTTTTATAACCTTAGAATATTTTAATAATCCATAACTTTGGATATTTATGCAATTAATGCATGTAGAATTAAAGCAAATTTTTATTTTAATTACTTGGAGGGAAAAAAATAAGTTAATTATTTTTTTTTTTTTAACTTTGTTTTTATTTGTGATTGTGCAGTAAAAATAAATCTATTAATCAAAATTATTCTTAGCTCATTCAGGAACTTTTGCTTTTAAATCCCCATCTTCTCCATCCGGACAATTCAGGCCCGTGTGAAATGGGGGGGGGGGGGTCGCGCCATTCGAGGAGATTGAGGGAGCACCAAATTTATTCTACCAACACCAATTTCTTTTTTTATTTCCTGCTATCTTTACAAGAAGAAAATATAGGATTTGTATAAATTTTCGAATTCCGGTTTTCGACGGATTTTACACGTTTTAGGGGTCAGAGATTCCAAAAAAAAACATGTTCTTTTAAAATATCTGTCTGTGAAATATATTTTGTGGGTGCTCCATCGCAAGAAAAAATACACGGAATTTAATAAAATTTGATAGTTAGGTAGCCCCTGATATAAATTGTTGCTGATTAGTTTTTGGCGTAAATCGCTCAACAGGTGGCACTGCTATGCTGCATTTTTTACGATTTACGCAACAGCTATATCTTAAGAACTAATGCACGGATTGTAATAAAAATGTATATAGTATAGTCTAATAAGTAGTCCCTGATATAAACTGATGCTGATCAGTTTTGGTGTAAATCGCTCAACAGGTGTCGCTGTTATGCTTCATTTTTACGATTTATGCAACAGCTGTATCTCAAGCGCACAGATTCTAATAAAAATTTAAATTTAGATAGCCCCTGATAGAAATTGATGCTGATCAGTTTTTGGTGTAAATCGCTCAACAGATGGCGCTGTTATGTTGCATTTTTTATGGTTTATGCAACACCTGTATCTCAAGAACTACGCATGGATTTTAATAAAAATTTATATTTAGATAGTTCCTCATTTAAACTGACGCTGATCAGTTTTTGGTGTAAATCGCTCAACAGGTGGCACTGTTATGCTGCATTTTTTTACGGTTTACGCAACATCTGTATCTCAAGATATGTATTAAAGCTTGTGTAAAATTTCTAGAAAAAGGAATCGGAAACTTCAGATGGCGAGATGAAATCGAAACAGTTTTATATTTTATGCAGTGTTTAATTAAGGGAGTGGCCCAGGGGGGTATCCCCCCCCCGGAAAATTTGAAATTTTGTGTTTTCAATAGTCCAAAAGTACAATCCCCCCCACCCGGAGCTACTGATGTCCCTCCCGGAGAAAAGTGTCTGAATTCAACACTGATTTTATGGACCAATAAATTTGTATAGTATTAATTAATCTATAGACAGTGGATAAAGAAGTAACAAATACTGCTTACAAATGCTATAAAAAATCTTTGGCTAATTAATCTTTTGTAAAATGTACAAGTCTTTTTTCATATTAAATAAGTTTGTATTTAGACACAAAACAAAGTCTGTGCTTTATTATTCCACATAACATTTAAAAAAACATATAAATTAAGATCTATACGCAATAAAAAATTCTCAATTTAAATATAATTACAAGTAAATAGCTTTATATTAAAACCTAAAAAACATCACTCATTTGCGGAGCACCGAATAAACTTTTTTTTTTTTTTTTTTTTTTTTTTTTTTTAACTATTATAGCCTGTTTTACATCCAGGAACACAGCACTTATATCCCATCTTAATTTATTTTATCATATATCAATATGAAACATAAACGAATAAAAAAATATCGTTCAATTCGAACATATGCATCTTAAGCATACAATCATATTGAACGTCTGCTAAAAAACCAGCCTACATCGTATCGCAGCTCCCTCATTATTTACCAAAATTTCACTTTGTATTTTCGAAGAATCATGTGCATTAAGTTTCCCCTCCTGTTTCTTACTCCGTGCTCTTTACTTTTAATAGATATTGAGTACGTCTGTTGCCACAATTATAAAAACGGTATAAAAAACGACAAAAAATTAATAACTCAAAAATAAAAAAAAGAAATAGCTTTCAAACAAATTGACTTTAAAAGTACATTTTTTCCCTATACGATTGTGTAAAAATTGAAAATGTGGGATGTTTAGTAATTTAAAAATTTGCAGTAGCAAAAATTGTAAATCCGAAATTTCATTTCAAATTTAAAAGTGTTGCCTTTCGCAAAATGACGTATGCGTTATGCACAGATACGTTTGACCTTTATAATATAGATATTTGCACAAAAAATATTGTTTGTTAAAAACAGTTTAATAACAAAATGTTTAATTAAGATATTGTATATACTCAACAAAGAGCTGAGATATATTTTCACACTATTTATGAGAGATATTATGATGCCTCTGAGTCAATGTCTTCTGAGTCAAATTGTTGCAGTATGATTTTTAATAGGTTTTATTCATCTGGCAAAATAGTGAAGTGGCTTAGCATATATTTTGAATTGTTTAAATAACACACACGCAATTGAAGAAGATATTTTCAATTAACATTTAACTTTGGACCATCAATAACATTTTTGGAGGTATGAACAAACACATAGTAGGATATAATAGTTTCGCAGCATTGTTTTCACACACTGTCCACGTCATATCTCAGCTTGAAGTCAAATCTCCTTCTTGAAATTTTTTGTACGTAACACTCTCATACAATACTATCACAGGCTGGAATTTCAGTTTTTTTTTTTCTCGTGCCCCACCAGAGATATCAATATCAAAGCCTAAAAAGTGCAATTTTTGGAATTTTTGCCAATTTTTGGAATTTTTTTTTTTTTTTAACAAAGAGAAATCAACTCACAGACCTAGAACTCTGTGTTAGTACATGTACCTTTGATATCTTTGTAAAAAAAAAAATTGTGTAAAGTTGACAGTTTTCCTTGCATGAAAAATTTCCTCTTCTAAATGAATAGATTTTGGAAAAAAATCTTGCATTTTATGCAAAAATTTTACCAGTAAAAATTTTTTTAAAAAAAATTCTACCACCATATCTTTAGCCTATTTTATTCCGAACACAATGCTGCAAACCCCATTTCAATTGGGAAAATAAAAGACGAGATATTTACAATTTCGTATACCCTAGTATGTGAGAAAATCGCTGTAAACGATGAAACAAAAATGTCTGCTATGCGCAAACAAAAATTAATAAAAACAAGTTGAATGTAGGTTCTGCCATTGCAGAATTCAATTTCGCCTCCGATTAGAAAAAAAAAAAAAAAAAAAAAAAAAAAAAAAAAAAAAAAATAGAGGTTTTTTAAAAGGGCGACCCCGTTTAGAATGCAATGAACTAACTTCATTTTTCCTGTGTTTATCAATATAATAGCAAACAGAACGGTGTGAAACACCCAATTGATTAGCAATTTCTCTCTGAGACATTAGACTTGCGGAATAATAAAGAGATACAATTTGACGTGCTACTTCTTCATTGACTAGATTCATCAAAAACGGATTTTTTCTTTAGTTTAAACGTTTTTTATAGACTCTGTGAAAAAGGAAATGCATTTTAACAATAAAACGAGTGAAATCTCGTCGAATTTGACGAATGAAATGTTTAAAAGACCCGATCGATTTGGTTTTAAAAAAAGCAAAAGTAATTACATTATTGAATCAATATATAATAAATATATTTCCAAACTTACTGTAAAGTTTGCCAGTTACAATTTTGCATGCAAATATTCGCACATCTTCAGTTAAAATTCTAATCTGAGTGCCGGCGAAATCCAGAAATTTTTTTTATATGCACTCACAAAAAAAATAATTTTATAAAAAAAAAAAAATAAATAAATAAATAAATAAAAAAAAAACTAATTTTATTTCTACTATGACATTATTTTCACTAACTGAAATCATCTTAAAGTAAAATCTCAATCTCAGTGTCCATAATGAAAAGAAATATTGAAATGTAATATCGTTATGAGTAAAAATGCGATATTTTAAATAGTGACGTCATTTTCTCTTCAAATGTTTTTTTAAAAGTTACTGTTATTAGTAATATGAAAAAGGTGTCCGTAATAATATTGTAAATCCCATTTATCTGGTTGCTGAATGACATCATTTTCCTCATTTGAAAATTTTCTTATTTTGATTTAGACATTAATTTTTATTATAAATTATTTTCTGTTATTTTATTTACATTATTAATATTATTTCTTAGTAAATATATATTTTTAACCTCAATTAGTGCATAATTATACGCAATCCTTTTATTGTGGTTAAATTTTACGAAAACAATTAACTTTTTTCTTTTAAATGCGAGGACATGTTCACTGATGAAATAGAGCTTCTGACTAATGGAAAGTGATAATGGAAAATAAATTTTTATTATCGAGAAAAAAGCTAAACTGGGTTGCCACCATTTTGAAGAAATATCGTAAAAAAGCATTTAAAATTAAAAATAAAATATAAAAATGGAAATAAATTAAAAAATAACTAAAATGGGCACAACTACAAATAAATAGCTTTCATTTAAAAAAAAAATTATCAAAATTGGTTTAGTAGAAAATTCAGGGCTGATGACACGACATTTTTAGCTTGTCTGAAAGAAATAGCATCGGAGGCTAATAAAATAATAGTCATTTTGAACTTCCATCCTGTTAGGGTTGTTGCACAGAAAATTTTAGAATTTTTTTTTTTTTTTAAATGGTTAAGCGACCAGTGCTGGGCCACTTGAAATGGATTGACCCTCCTGATTTTTATTTTATTCGTTTTCTAATTGGTTTATGTTTAATGTCCAGAAATTAAATACTTCTGTTGCTACAATGACAAAACAAGTATTTAAAAAATTGCAAAAAAAAAAATAATACCTTAAAAACAAATTAAGATACAGATTTCAAGCAAACTGCATTTAAAAGTAAATTTTTTTTCTCTAATACAGTGGCGTAAAAATTTGCAGCATCAAAAATTGTAAAACTAAAATTTCATTTAAAATTTGTATATGACTGGTACAGGAATATTAATTTTTAATCAATGGCGTATGTAATGTAGGACTTGGTTATTAGGTAAACAATCTTTTGATCATCATAAAAATTATGTTTATTATTATTATTATTTTATATATATAGAATTCATTTATAAGTCTAAAATTTTAGTCTTTGAAAATATAATTTTCAAAATAGTCGTTGTAATTTGTCAAGTTACAATTTCATTTATTTATTTATTCATTTATTTATTGTTGTTGTTGTTGTTTTTCGGAACCTCTAAATTTGTACTCTGGAGAGTATAAAAAAACTCATTCAAACGGACTCATTCAAACAATATTCAATTTTATGGATTCTATCAAAGGTTTCCCACATTTTATTGTGTTAAAAATATTCGTACCCATCAGAACGTTTCGAAATCTTTGGTGTAATATGTCAAAGTGATGTAAATCTGATCTACTGAGATGCTCTAAAAAGGCTGTGTTAAAGTTATTCAGTGAACTTAGTTACTTTTAGCGTAGAAAAAAATAACGTCTCCGTGAGGCACAATGTGATACAAGTTTGTCGTAGTGTGTTAAAGGGTTAAAATTCTTATTTTTTTAAAATCGATTACACCATCGTTGACAAGAAGGTTTTAATTTAATAATGTATTTTTGGTTTGTCGATACCTTTAAAATTGCATGCTGGGGAGATGTTGCAATAAGAAAGAAAAACATTTTTTTAACAACCTTTTTTTATTTTTTCCCCAAGGGGTTAGCTGCGATATTTTTTTTAATTGATTGCAGTATTTAAGATGAGTAGGATCTTTTACAGTATGTCTTCCGTTTTCAACTTTACTAAGCGGTTTGGACGATGTTAATTAATAAATAATGACAAAATATCTCCGAAATTTTTTTCTTTCGCTTTTCATTTTCAACCGATGCGTATATAAAACTTCAGCGCATGCGCCACGGCTTTTTCCGTCTTGCAACAACCAAAGTGGGTTTTTAATGAGAGTGAGTAATAATTGTTAATTAATTACTAAATTAATTGTAAGAATTTTAAAATTCTGAAATTCAGGTACATTAGGAAAGGCCTTGGACTATCTTTACAAAAAATTTAACCTCGTACGTGACGTATTTTTCGCTAGCCATCGCAGATATATAGACATATACACACTAAGACAGAGCGAAACTTTCTTTTATTAGTGTAGATTACTAGAAGAGGAGTTGTGGCCAATTTAATAAACAGGAAATAATGAGTCAAATAAAGGAAGTTAGCGTAGTACGGACAAGAGTAATGTAAATAACGCTTCAGTGCATCATTTTCTTACTCTTTTTTTTACATAAAAATATTAATAAACATTATCAGGGACTGAAAGTTTAACTTTGTATGTATCTGAAAGATATAAAAGAAATATTTAAAACCGATTTCTTGAAAATCAATTTTTAAGCTATTGCATAGCTTTTATCGTGGGCTTTGAGCGCAGAGACCGAAGCTAGAAATTCAGTAAAGAGAAATAACCTGACACTTCCGTAACGAAAAACCTAACACTTCGGCTAACGTCGTTTCAGTTCGGCAAACTTCGGCACGGTATCCTTCGGTACACTTCGGCAGACATTGACGCGGTATTTTTCAGATATTAGGATATCAAGTCTCAAACTTAGGTTTCTTATGATCTAATTTTCATAGCGCGGCCAAATTTTGTTTCGTAGTTTATTATGAGAAAGTGTTAATTTTTGGCGACAGGAGACCCCCCACCGTGAGAGTCAAAAAATTTAAAATGCTTATAACTCGCGATCTAATTTTCGCGGCCAAATTTTGTTTGGTAATTTATTATAAAACAGTGTTAATTTTTGGTGACAAGAGACCCCCCCCCCCCGCGGTGAGGGTCAAAAAAGTTAAAATGCTTATAACTCGCGATCTAACTTTCGTAGCGTGGCGAAATTTTGTTTGGTAATTTATTATGAGACATTGTTAATTTTTGGTGACAGGAGACACCCCACGGTGAGGGTCAAAAAATTTAAACGCTTATAACTCGCGATCTAATTTTCGTAGCTCGGCCAAATTTTGTTTGGTAATTTATTATGAGACAGTGTTAATTTTTGGTGACAGGAAAACCCACACGGTGAGGATCGAAAAATTTAAAATGCTTATAACTCGCGATCTAATTTTCGTAGCGCGGCCAAATTTTGTTTGGTAATTTATTATGAGACATTGTTATATTTTGGTGACAGGAGACCCCCACAGTGAGGTCAAACAATTTAAAATGCTTATAACTCGCGATCTAATTTTCGTAGCGCGGCCAAATTTTGTTTGGTAATTTATTATAAGACAGTGTTAATTTTTGGTGACAAGAGACCCCCCAAGGTGAGGGTAGAAAAATTTTAAATGCTTATAACTCGCGATCTAATTTTCGTAGCGCGACCAAATTTTGTTTGGCAATTTATTAAGCTATTGCATAGCTTTTATCGCGGGCTTTGAGCACGGCGACCGAATCTAGAAATTCTGTAACGAGAAAAATCCTAACACTAAGGCTAACGACGTTCAGTTCGGCAGACTTCGGCACGGTTTCCTTCGATAGACTTCGGCAGACATTGACGCGGTATTTTTGCATTAGTTGATAATAAATGCTATGCAATAGCTTGACCGCGGCAGTCCCCGAGTGCCACACGTATTTTTTTACGTTATCTTGATGCTCGATAAACTTAAGCATGTGTCTGAAATATTTTGTCTGAATGCTTTCCTTATTGCTTACTCTGTTCTGAACTTGAATCTAAGTTCTATGTGATAATGTAATTATTACAGGTACTCAAATAACAAAATGACAATTTTTAATTAAAAAAACATGTATTTTTCATATATTTTGAAATATTTTTAGCTCATTTTAAAGATATTACAAAATTTTTAGTTCAGTGTGCAGGTGAGTGTAATAGCAGTTTGAAGTAAAAGAAAATTAAAATATATTTAATTGTATGTAGTATATGCTGTGCTTTCAAAAAGTGCGAAAAACACCAATTTTTTAAAAGGTTATAAAGATATTGCTAAGATTTAATGTTTTTCATCGTTCTTTTTTGAAATTAAACAAAAAATATGCGTCTTTATCCAATGTTGTAGTTTATTTATAAGCGCTCCGAACGCAGAGATACCTTAAGGGGACTTATAAAGTGGGGAAGAAACATGGGGGAATCCCATGTTATCCTATAAGAAAATTTCTTATTATTCTTATTCATACAAATTATTATTTTTTTTTCCAAGAAATAGATAGAAAAGATAAGTTTTTTATCCCTCTGTAAGCTCCAAATTTTTGTATCTTTTTGCAGTCATAAATTACAAACGATTAAAAAATACCTTTTTACTTTTTAGAATTTTTGGAATTTCAGCAAAAATTTTAAAATACTCATAATTGTCTTTGAATATTTTAAGCGTACACATCGATAAAGAACCTTAATATCTACATGCTGAAAAAAAATAATGTTTAAATTTCCAAATTTGTGTGAACAAGGAGAAATATTTTCCTCATAGGATAACATAGGATTCTCCTTTGTTTCTTTCCCGTCACATAAGTCCTCTTAATTTAAAAACAAAAAATAAAACTATGTGTTAAACACAAATTGTCAAACAAATATTGTGCAAAACTTCGAAAGAGATTTATAAAAGATGAAAGACGATATACAAGCAAACAATTTCGAAAATACATTATACAATAATACATGATACATTTAAAAATCCTATTAAAGCAATTACCATTTTAAAAATTATCCGAATTATTCTATGCAACCCTGTGTAGAATTCATAGATTTGCATGCATAAATATTAGACCGGGAGGAGGCATCGAGTTCACTGTTGAAATTTCAAAATTAATTAAAATTCGATTCGCACATTAAAATTCAATTGGTCTGTCAAAACATATCTTGAGGGAAAACACCTGAAAATCCGATTCTAGCAGTTGACTCGTAGATTTACATTGTGTTTTCGGCAGCCAAAGTTATGAAAACATGGAGAATTAAAAACATGAAAACACTATGGTAAACTTACGAGTAGATAACTAAAATCGTGCATTCAGGTGTTTTCACCAAGATATGATTTGGCAGATCGATAGCGTTTTAATATGGAAATCAAGTTTTAACTAATTCTAGCATTTCAGCCATGAACTCGATGAAGTGATTGTCTGTGCTGCTTACTCCCGATCTATTACGGTTTTCGGTTCCTTAAAACCTAATACTGTTTGGATTTTTTTGTGACAAGGGTTTGATTAGATTTTGAATTCTTTTGCAAATTACATTTCCTGCTTACTACCAGCTGGTAAACAGTTAAAACTTGTTCGTGTAGGATATATGTTCTAGGATTTATTTTAAATAAATTTCTTGTATTAAACGGTGCCAACAAATTAATTCTGATAATTAAATCTAAGAAGTTTTATATTTTTCAAGATAAAGGTTGAAAAAACAATTTATTAGAAAGAGTAAATTTAAAGGAAGGAATAATAAGAAAAAACTAGACTGCCATTAAAAAAAAGTAGCGGTGGGGAAAATGATCACTGGGAGTTAGGTGATTGCCGAATTTAAGCAGCTTTTTAAAAAAAATTATTAAAATGTTCTAAATCATGAAATCGGCCTTTTGTTTTTTCATTTAAATTGACGACGAAATAAATATTAACGTTTCATTCAAATGATAAAAATCTACCACTTATTTCATTTTTTCCCCCTAAAATATGCATTTCACATTTATCATTTGTTATCCATAATATTTACATTTCTATCTACGGTAAGTATTTAATTACTTGGCGCCACATTTTTCAAGAATTCAAACAAACTTTAAACGAAACTTAATTAAAATTTTCAACCCTATTTTTTTTCCTCCTCCTTCTTCTTTTTCTTCCGGAAGGGCTTATTCCGATTCTGTTTTTCCTTCGGTGAGTTTACACTTTTTGTAATGAATATACTTGGACTTTTAATTACTGAGGTATTTTCTGAATCTTTCGAATGAAAGTCTAAAAATTAAAACGTGTTAAATAAAAAAAACGGAAAAAAAACGAAAAGAACACCAAAAAGGAAAAAAAATAGGTATTTGGTAGCCAACGTTAAGCTGAGTAAATGATTAAACAAGTAAGAAAAGTCGTGGTTTAAGAATAGATTATGAAACACTTTCCTATACTTCCTAAAATCCTTACCAAAACTTTGTTATTTAGAGAAATAAGGTATTAGTGTCTTTAGCAAAATATGTATTCTAATACTTTTGTATAATTCTGTATTTGATCTGTCGGTTGATATGTATAGTACACAGGGAAAAATATAGTTTAGCAAGAAACGCAAACAGGTTGAAATTGCTCTTTTAGTAATTTATACTAATTAATGGATACATACTTGAATACTTTTGTTCAGCCCTGTAGTTTACCTAATAGCTTTAAAAACATATTATATGTACGCACATATAATTATTTTATACATGCTAAATATTTCATCACAAATGTAACAAAATTATACATATTATACTACAGTTATAATTGTACATGAAATCGTATCAGCAAAAGAGAGCCATTTTATATTGCTGGGAAATTGCTCCATAAATTCATTTTATATTAAACAATGTATATTATTATTATAATTCCAAATGTCTGCCACGTTTTCTACTACAAAAAAAAAAAAAAAAAAAAAAAAAAAAAAAAAAAGATATGCATCAATATTTGGCGTAATACCGATTTTGACATTTTTAAAGTTAAAAAATCATTCGTGATATTGCCGGATTGTTTGTTCTCCTTCAAATTACTAATCCGGAAAAAACAGCGATAAATCGTTTTAGATGGTTTTCCTCAATAAAATTAACAATTCGGAAATAATTATCGTCTATAGTTTTCGTAATTGCTCTATTAATGTAATGTTCTATACTCAAAAGCAGCCGATAATCGGTCGCTGTAATTTATTTCGGCTTTGAATGAGACAGAAAAGAAGCTCGAATACGCAAAGGAAAAGGCAATTAAATTTAAAGTAAAGAAATATTTCAATTAAAAGTTTTGACATTTTATCAGATAAACTCAGAGTTATTACATGACCTTAATCTTTATTTTTGTATTTATTTATACTAATAATAACTAGTCGTTGGGGACCACCGTAATACTTACCCATCATGGGTATGAATAATATAAATATAAAAATAAAACACGTGTAAACTATTTAGATTATATGGATTAGTTGTTGTGCACTCTCGAATGAACTATAGATAAATTTATTTTCTTCCAAAAGCATTATTGGTCTCACAAAGCAAAAATACTTTTAAAAAGATGATTTCTTTTTCAATTGTTTCTTTTCAGCTTTCTTGACGTTGAAAGATCGAGAGAAGGAAGTTTCAGTTCGGAAATATTTCCACATTTTCATTGTAAGAGTATTATATTTGTGCAGTTCCTAAGTCTATTAAATAGTTTAAAAAAAAAAAAATCTAAATAAGAGATTTAAGTGGAGCTATAAATATTTCACAAAATCCCTACGCACTCAAATTTAATTAATTAATTTTAATTGGCAAAATCCTTTAAAAATGTATTAAATAATTCTATAAATCTTCTAAGGTAGTTTAAAAAATTCAGGAAAAAGGCTTTAGAAGATGGAATTTTCAAACATTTATAGTTTTGGATATAAAGGATTAAAAAAAGTAAAACTTTTAGGATTAACATCATTGACTACAACATTAAATTATAACAATTTGTCACTCACCGTACAAAAACTCCTTAGTTCTCTAAAAGATTGTGTTTATTGCAGAGCCCGATAAAGCTTGAGACTACTCGATCCGCTCTTTTTTTTTTTTTTTTTTTTTGCATAGGATAGATGAGGACGATCAACAACCGGCTAGTATTTACTTTTTCGATTTTGGCTATATATTTTTTAATATTTTGAAAATTTCAATTTCAGAACCGGTTTCAACCGGTTCCAAATAATAATGTAATAAAAAAAAAAAAAAAAAAAAAAAAAAAAAAAAATCCGAAACCAAAATTGAAAAAGTAAAAACTAGCCCGATTATAGATCGTCCTCAGCTATCCTACGAGGGGGGGGAAAAAACGAAAATCACTTTTTTTACCGATTTTTCAACGAAAGTCGCGCTTTTTCAGCGATTTTTTGACGAAAGTCGCGGTGTTTTTTGGAATCCTTTGATAAAATTAGTTTTTTCATTTCCGATCTTTTGGCAAAATTTGCGTTGTTTCTCTGTTATTTTGCTTTGTTTCTTAATTTTTGTTAGAAATTAAGCCCTGGTGGCGCCTGGAATATTTGGGTTTAGGAGTCACAGGCTCCTTAAAAGTTTGGAGAATCTGCAACTATAGTTATAAGCAATACTGGATAGCATGAAAACTGGTTTTTCTTCCTTTGCTGACTTGTATTTCTCCTTTCTTCTGGTAATTCGGTTCATATTATCATCTTTGCCAAAATTTTCCGAAAAATCATTTGTGTTTACCGAAAATTTGAAATATATTTCAATTACATAGTTTTTTATTAACAACACCCGTCAATATCATGCGTTTCTGAACAAAAATGAATTAAAACTTGTGTCATAAAGTTGTCCTTTTGGATTTGAGAACAGCCTTTGGTCTTGAAATTTCAATACAAGCTGCGTTTAACATTAATATGTATATTTAAAAATCTTTTCAATTCTTTAAGAAAATATTAATGTCAATTTTATGCATTCACTAAATTCTAACACGTAAAATTTTGTATAGAGTTTTTTTTTCAATGGTTGACAATTTTTATGGTTTGAAACTACCTTAAAATTTAATCAATAAATACTTATTTACGTAAAAACTTAATTTATATACATATGGATGCGTGCGTGTATGTATCATAATGCTGTAACAAAAATTTTTACAGAAACATCTGAAGAAGCATGTATGTTTTCTTTGAATTTTTGATTTCTACTCTACTTATACTCTGTTTAATTAATCATTATCGAATTCAATCATGCTAAAATTTTATTCCCTTTCATAACATTTAAAGTACATGAATAATGTAATATTCACTATCTATCTATCTATATTATAAAGGCCAAGCGTATTTGTGCTTAACGCATACGTCATTTTCTGAATCGCAACAGGGATGTACGGATGTACAATTCTATTTTTGCAGTTTTTTCTACTGTTATTTTTTAAACTTCTAAACATTGCACATTTTCAATTTTTACATCATCGTATAGGGAGAAAAATGTACATTTAAGTGCAATTTGTTTTAAAGCTGTATCTTTATTTATTTTTGAGGCTTTTTTTTTTTTTTTTTTTTTTTTTTTTGTATAGTTATAAAACGTTTATCTGATAACAGATGTACTCCATTTCTCTTGAAAACAAAGGGAAAAAAGCAGATTACTGTATCTTTATGTTGTCATTTTCTCAATAAAAATTTTTGAAAAATTGTGAAAAAACTTTTAATGAAAGTACGTGCTGTGTCAAAAATATCTTCTGATATAAAATCCGGTGAATTTTGATTTCATTTACAAAATTTCATTTATACTGAAAAGAATATAAATAGTTTGGTATCTGTTTCAGCTAATAGCATCCAGATTTCCAGTTTTGAATTAAAATTTCAAAATGATCAAATTAAAATACCATTTTTTAAAAATAAGAGATGCATAGAGAGATGAAAGTTACATATATAAATTTTGTTATGCTGAAAATGATATCCTGTTTAGATTTTATGGGCAAAAAATTCTATGATTCAGTGAAAGTGTGGAATATTTTTTTATTTTTTTTTATTTTGGAATACCAGCATAAGAGTCTTAATTGATTACCTTATGTACATTTTGGTAATTTTATTTGCAAATTTTGGTGTGGCACAGAATCAAAATGGTTGAGTAAACACTGGCTAAAAATTCCATATAACAGATCTTTCAAGAAATTTTATTGCTTACATGCATGATTAAAGTTTGATTTTAACAATTTCTACAACTAAGTTTTATAGAAATAGTGTTTTGTTAATTTTAGGTTAAATATAATTTATCTGAAAGTTAGACTGACGTATATAAGGTGCATTTTTATTATAACTAAATTTGTAGATTTATTATAAATCAATGAAACAAATCCTTATTAAATATGTTCTTCTATACTTGACAGGTTCTACCTTGTAGAATTAAAAGCAAAAACTCACGGAAATCTATCTTTGTGAAATATTATTTTTATCCATTGTTAGCATTTAAATCAAGCAATGAGTGGAAAAATACATTGGCATACTCAAGTATAAATTTACATAGTTTTTATGTATTTTTTAATAAACAAATTGACTGTTTTACTAATAATCGTTTTGTTGTTTTATAATTTTGTATCTTCTTTAATAAATGCACTCACCACCATACACACATTTAAATATTTAAATATACTTTAAATTTTATTTTAAAACTGCAATGCATTTTATAAATAGTTTTCACGTTTTATTTTCATATTTTATAGTATGCATATCCCTGATAAATAAATATTACAGAGTAGGGATGCATCGAATACTGATTTTGCCGGATATCGGATACCGGATATCCGATTTGCCTGCCGGATTCGGATATCCGGTACTGAATATGCTTTTAGTTATGATGAATGTTTGTTTATTTCTTTATGCAATGCCATCTCAAATAATAAATTGCAAACATGTTTCACACACCATTGCAACTTTTAAACGTAATGGAATATAATTTACAGAAACTATATATCTTTGACTATCAGGCCTTGAAATTCAGGTTTTCCCAGGCAGAGAGAGTTTTCCTCATAACATTTGTAAATGCAGGGGTGTTATACTATATGAGAAGGAAGAAATTAAAAAAAAAAAAAAAAAACTATTATTTTTTACATGCCATTTAAATATTTAATTTATACCAGCATGACAAAATTCCATTAAAATAACTTAAATCAACAACTCAAGATAATTATCCAAAATGTCTATTTTAATTAAAACAAATGAAAAGAATTAAGCCTTATATATATCATATATATTTTTCAATTTTCATTCAGTGTTATGAAAAATTAATAATTGAGTTGCTAAATTAATATTTTAATTTAGATTTTATTCGATTTTGTGTGGTTTAGAATCTTTTGTAAGTTACACTTTTTTATTTTTATTTTATTTATTTATTTATTTATTTATTTATTTTTTTATTATTATTATTATTATTTTTTTTTTTTTTTTTTTTTTTTGTAAAATCTGATAGGCATTCATTTTTAATTTACTTGCAAGAATAATACATTTAGATGATTGTATTGTCAATATCCTGCGGTGATTGCATACCACTTAGTGGAATTATCGACAATACTGTAATTTCTGACATTTTAGCTAATTGAATTATGTTCTTCTATGCAATGGAATTTTAAACCCATATGAAATTCTGAAAAGGGCATAATCAGTAGGTTTCTTCTATTCCATGAGAAATGATTTATTTAAAAAGGTCATGTCCTAATTTCTGTGAACTATGCACATAAACTATTTATTGTTTCTAAATGTGTTTCCTTAAAGTTTGCCTTTTTTTTTTCAATCATTTGGAAAGCGGTTGATGCTATCGGTTGAGAATGGACTTTGTGGTGTCTGCATTTTATTTTGTTTATTATTGGTCCAGGAAAGCCATGACATATGTAGTATGTGACTCTTATTACATGAGTCATGTTTTGATCATCATAAAAATAATGTTTTTACTAATTTTCATTAACTCAATGGGAAACATTTAAACATCTTGCTTTGGACAATGGATGTCCTCATTTTATTTATTTATTTATTTATTATTATTTTTTTACGAAATTCTTTAAATTTAGAAGAATTTTTATTTGAATAGGAAATAAATGTCATTTTTAATAAAGAAGAAAATAAAAAGTTACAAAATGGGCAGATGCAAATTATCAGATATGGAAAAAAACCGAATCCAAACAGAAACATCGTATGAAAGATTATCTTTTAAATGAAAAAAGAAGTATGATTATCAAGCCCATTGATTACAAAATGTGCGATTATTTCGAAAAATGAAAAAAAAATCTAATGCTGAACCATTGATTGTAAAAAAAAAAAAAAAAAAAAAAAAAAAAAAAAAAAAAAAAAAACATGTGTTTTTTTTTTTTTTTTTTTTTTTTTTTTTTTTTTACAATGTGCAACAAGATCTAATCTCATTTTGTTTAATGCTGATTCCAGGCTAATTAGATAGAGCTCAGACTCTAGTGACCATTACTGCCCTTTTAGAAATTTCTTGTTTCGGCAAAAGAGACAAAATAAATTAGAAAAAGAAATTCACAAAATACGGAAATCGGCCATAGAAAAAATATCGCTGATTTTGTCCACCATGGCAAAAATAAATTTTTAAAAATAGTCAATCAGTCTGAAAAAATTTTAAGTTTGAGGGAACTTGGACAGTGGGAAAATACAGCGAAATTCATCAGTCATTTACAGTAAAATATTGTGAAATTTGTTAGCCTGTCACAAGCAAATATCATGAAAATCATCAGCAGGTAACAGAGAAAAAACACAAATTTTTCAGCTGGACACCGGAAAATAATTATTAATTTCAGCAGAAGGTCACTAAAACAAAAAGGGAAATTTTCCAATCAGTCGCAGAATAAAATAGCTAAATTTGTCACATTCAGTTGAGAGAAAAAAAATTGTGAAATTTGGCAATCGGTCTCGAGAAAAATGTTGCAAAAGTTTGCAAGGCGAGCAAGCAAGAAAATTGTGAGAAAAATTGCAAAGTTTTTCAATCAAATGCAAAAAACCAATCATGAATTTTGTATAATTGCCATAAGACAAAACTCTGAGATTTGCCAATTGATAGCAGAAAATATCACAAAAATAGTCAGTCAGTCCTGAGATTTAATTGCCATTTAACAAAAAAAAAAAAAAAAAAATTTCAAAAAGGGATTTTTTTTTTTTTTTTTTTTTTTTTTTTTTTTTTTTAACAGGAATGTCTTGGCCATAAGATTTTTTAAGGCATGAATCCAGCCATCCCATGCCAAAGTTCAAGCCCTGTATGTGTATATTAATAATATTGAATAAAAAATGTACTTCAAACACTTAAATATTCTGCTTATTTGTCAATGAAATGCTGATAATGGCTAATAATTACACTGAAAGGCTGATAATTGCTAATAATTTGTACAATGAAATGCAGATAATTTATAGAACAAATTTTACACATTTATCAATATGTTTATTTTATAATTGTAAAGTAATTTCACAAAGAAATACATAGCTTCCATTTATAATGTAAACATAAAAAGGCTTACGAATATACCAATGGTTGAAGAGTTATTTCCAAACATGGGTTTACTTAATGATTTTTTTCATGTTTTAATTATTTAATGCTGTTTTACCTTAAGCTACATTTAATTTTACTTTAAGTTAAATCACTTTCAAATTTATAAGCAAAAAAAAACTTTTAATTTTAAATATTTATAATGAAATCATGAAAATAACTAGTTGGATGCACCAGTCCTAAAACTCTCTTCTATTCCATATATCTGAATGTTTCAAAAAATATTTACAAATACAGTCGAGTCTCTATATAACGAAATCCATCATTCAGTCAAAAAATTCGTTGAATAGAAAACGGCAAAAAATTTTGTACTTTATAAGAAAGCATTATGCTTATCCCAAAGGAGTTTTTATGCAGATGCAGTAGAAGATAACACCAGCATAGATGACGTTTAGTAACAATTCTTCATTCAAATGATCTCTCACAACAAAAAATATTCCAAGTCGCCACAAACAACAAACATAAACTCTAAACTCTAAAAGTAATGAGAGTTAGTTTAGATAGATGAAAACCTGCTGAAAAAAAACAACCTATTCTGCAATTACCCCCTCACCCCTTACTTATTGCTGACTTACTATCCAAACCAAGAAATAAACACCATTTTCAAGACGATAATGGAATAGTTTTATCTTTTAGGATGCTTTGTGATTATTGCAAAGCGTTCCAATAGCAAGCAAATGTTTCACTCTTTTCCAAGAACGCAAGCTCACTTTGGCTAAAACAAAGTCAAATATAACCATGCAAAAGTAATGTTTTTATTTTTTGTTTTTTTGTTTTGTTTTGCTTTGTTTTTTTTTTTTGGAGGGGGGAGGGGTTGAATGCCTTTTTTTATACATAAGGAATAAGGTAGAGGATGCTATGTAGCTATGACTTATAAACGAGAAATCAATGATAAAAATTTACTCTACAAATAATTTGAAGCATTTTCAGAACATATAAAAGAACATTTTTGAAAAAATTCGTTAAATGGAGATATATATTTCGCTATATGTAGATTATTTTTAATGTAATCATGAAAAAAATTGACCGTTCTTGCAAAAAATTCGTTAAATAGAGAAATTCGCTGGATAGAGTTTCGTTGTAGAGAGAGAAAACTGTATTAATACTACTTCAATATTGTTAGTTCATTATTATACCAACTTTTATTTTCATCTAGAATTTTTGCTGCAGTCAGTTAATTAGATTAAGAATGAGTTAATCTCGATCATGATATTTATTAAAATCAATATTCTTTCCTGTTCTGCTATACATCAGTTGTTTGCGAATAGCCAATTTTAGAAAGATACGAAGTTCGCATTGCTGTACGAACCACCAATTCTCTGTAAGGATTAGGAAAAATCAAAATTATTTTACAAAAATCATTATTACAGTACCATCTTTGGGCAAACTATTTTCAAATTGAAGGAAGACCAGACAGTCATTCCCAGAAATGTATCCAAAGAAATCTGGTTCAATTCTATGCATAACTTGTTACAGTATTTGATGGTAGAACAATGAAAATGGCACAAAAATTGCAATTACAGAACCGCCTTACAGCGAAATGTTTCCATATTGAAGAACCTGTTGGTTACAGTCAAAAATATGCACAAAATATTTGGATCATTCTATGCATAACTTCATACACTTTTTGATAGTATGATGGCGACACTGGGACAGACAGATGTTTTGAATATACATATTTTTGGGGATATTTGATCCCTAAAACACGCAAATTCGTCAAAAAAATTTTATTACAATAATTTCTTCTTTGAGATAGAAGAAATTAAAAATAGGTTTGTTTAGTTGTGTAACTTAAAAACCAATTAACCCATTGTTTAAATTAAAAGAAAGAAAGAAAATTAGTAAAATCACAGTTTAATAAACAACTTCCAATTTTATGAAGATAGAAAACCAATGTTTAGAAATGCATGTAAGGTAGAAAACAGCTGTTCGAATCTATTACCATTCGCTCCCGTAATAGGCATATAAGACTGTGCTTCCCTGTCGCTTTGTTCAGCTTAGCTTTTTCTAGCATGCTGAGTCATACTGATGAAGAATCTCGATAGTAGATTCGAAACGGCTGTTTTCTATTCTTTTCATGCATTATTTGTGCAATTCTTAATGTTGGTTTTTTATCTTTATACATTTTTGCACAAGAGTTTCATTTGCTATTTTGACTTCAAATTTTGTTTTACAATCTGAAAGTAGATACAATTTTCTAAAAGATGTAAATGTAAACTTTTAAATTTGTTACAGAGTTTAAATATAAATAGTTGGAAAGCTGGCACTTCTTTAAACTTTTGAGAATTACCTTTTATTCATCGATAGGGAACTTATAATAATATTTCATCTTTTGCATTATAAAAAAAAGTTTTTTGCATTGTTTGGGATCAAACAATTACTGTTATTAATATATATTTGGTTTGTTGCATTCTGCCGGATATCCGATAGAGAAGTCGGATATCCGGTGATTGTGATTCGGATATCCGATGATATTTCGGATATTGAAAAATCAGCCGGATATGCCGGATATCGGATACTGGCCGGATATCCGTTGCATCCCTATTACAGAGACTCCCCAACGACTAGTTAAAAACCGGTGACAAAACATTAAAAATTTAGTAAAAGGCTCCCGTCGCGAAGGGGTTAAAGGATCTCTTTGAGATTTATAAATTAAATTTTTCTGCCCTAGAAGAAATTCCCCATCCTCTCCTTCGACACTCTTCAATTTTCATGATTTTCTGATGAAATTTTTGTTTTAGACCGCATGCAAATATGTATTTGATTCGGGACACCTTGTGTTAATTTGGATAATTATAAAAATAATAGTTTATTTATTTAAAAAAAAAATTCTTTTAACTTTGGAAATTTATCTGGATATTTCATTAACATGGATGCATTTTGTATGTGCAAATTTTATTCTGTGCGATATCAGTAATACATATTACATATAATAATCAATACATATTTGGAAAATAGTTGTTGTCCTGTTGTAGTATTTTACAAAACATGTGTCACTAAAATGACAATCATTATAACAAGTCCTTTGCATGTTAAACAACAATCATTTAATAAAAATCCCATTGGGCAGGGTTCGTACAGACTCCTTAGAAACTACTTAGAAATGAAAATGCTCCCAAGTAGTACTTAGAACTACTTAGATAAACAAAATACTCCTTAGAAACTCCTTAAATTGTATTGTGATTTGTGGTTAATGGGGACTATAGTCAGGGAACGAGAAAGAAGCGAGTATGTACAAGTCTGATAGAGACTTTTTACTCCGTTGGCTTAACATGGTTGCAATATCTAGCATTGTAGCAGTCTTTTCGGCGACATAATATGAATTTGGAATTGCGTTTGCAAAAAGCTGATTTCAAAGATTTTTTTTTTTACGTCGTTTTTTGAAAGATTAATATAATCGGTTATTGACAATTTATTATCAAAGCACATAATTTAAATTAGAATAACATACATATACTCCAAGAATTTTTCATCTTTGAAAGTAATCTTTAGAATTAAAATGATTTGAAAGTTAAAAACAAACATATTGTTGCAATTTTATATCACCTATAATTTTTTTTTTTTTTTTTTTTTTTTTTGTAATGGAATCGTAATTTTTTCTTTTATAAATGTGTTTTTAATAATCAGATTTAAAGTGATATGTGTGAAATTTGTACCAGGTACCTAACATTGTTCAATGTGCAATTTTGAAGAACCACACGAATTCACATTTGTATTTTACATGAAGTCTTTTCATATTTTAAATTAAGATAAGAAAACATACTATTAAAACAAAAAAGATTTTAGAATGAATGAGATATGATTTATGATTGTGGTTTGCAGCCTTGATCACTTTTTTTTAATTTTATTTTTTGCAAAAAGTTCACTATAAAGAGGGCATAAGATAAGCTATTTATTTTATATTTATTTAAAACATCCGCGCAGGAAATTTTTTATAACATGCCAAGAAAAAAAAAAAAAAAAAAAAAAAAAAAAAAAAAAAAAAACTTTAAAATTTAACATAGAAAAAGAAAAAAAAATATTCAAACTTGAATTTCTCTACTGGCATTAAAAATATGAATAAATAAATAAAAAATAAAAAGAAAGAAAGAAAATACAGCAATTTCTTTTTCGTTAGGGAAGGCCACCCCTCCTAAAATTCCGTTTAAGATACATTTTTAAATATTGAATTTAAAAGGAAAACAAATCTAAAGGGAAACAAATTATAGAATGTACACACTATAAAAATATGTAAAATAAACTTTTAAACTTATTTTTATAACCAATATATTTTTTCTTTTTATTTATTTATTTATTTTATTTTATTTTATTTTATTTTTATTTATTTTATTTTTGTTATTCAATCCCATATTCACGTTAAAACTTCTATACTATATTAGCATAATTATGTAATGTTTTTTATTTCTACTATTGCCTCTAAACATAAATAGCAATTCGTTGAATGGATTTCGGTAGAACGAAATCCAGGGAAAATAAAGACTTAAGAACAAAAATGAGGTTCAAATGAGACTATTTATTGCTATGAACTTCATTGTTTACAATTGATCCAATTTACTATTTACAATCATCATTGATTCAAGATGTGAATACGAATTATAAAGCAAGCAATTCATATGTGATTATTTTTATGTTCTCATTAAAAGCTGAAAACTTAACAAACAGTAATAGTAAATTTTTATTTTGAAACTGCAAAAGTGCTATGAATACTCTTCGAGATAGGCTCTAGCACAACAAACGATCATTTACAAAAATTGTTATAAAAGATAAATCGACCTGTGTATGCCTAATACTAATTAAATAAATATTTTATATATATAAAAAAATAATAATAAAATAAATTGGCATAATAGAAAATATCTCTGTGTCGTTGTTCAATTATATTCTATTTTATGAAAATAAAATGGGTTTAAGATACAGCGAGTGCACTTGAGTCACACACATAATTAATTAAAAATTGTGTATAATTAATAAATATGTATAATTAATTAATAAATATGTACTGTTAATAAATAATTATGCATATTTAATAAATACATTTAATTAAAATAATTATGTATATTTAAAAATATGTATAATTAATTAATAACCATGCATATTTAATAAATACATATAATTAATAAATAATTATGCACATTCAGGTATGGCTTACATTTTTTTTTCATTTGTTTTTAGCCGAAAACAGAAAGATCACCGAAAGTCCGTATCAGTTTCGACCTTAAAACCTGTTTCAGTCGATCCTAAACCTCATCACTTAAATAAAAACCTTTTCATTTATTTAATATTACTTTAATATTTTATTGTCATATTTGGTATGCATTTCAATTAAAATTTTCCGATAAATTCAAATCCACAAAAAAATTTTCTGTATTTTAAAAAGTTTCAAAAATAAAAAATATGTATTGCAGATTAAGTACCGCGATATTTAAGTAATTATCTCTTAACTGACCGGAAATTCGGAAAATGCGGGAAGCCGTTATCTGTAAAAGGTTTGCAATTTTTGTACAACACATGTTTATTAGCGCCAAAATCTCGCCAAAGCGAATAAATACATTTTTATATAAATTTTATATGTACATATCATAATATTGAAAAATTTAAACTTAAATCAGTTCCATTTGGTGAATAAATCGTTTTTGCATTAAAACTTTGAAGAAAAAATAGATACTGAGTAAGATTTTATTAAAATAGTCAACGCACTTTTTCTTGTCGCGGAAGTATAACATTCACAGTATAAAATGTACTCTCAACGTGAACGTTGCCCAACTATAGTATCTTACAGGGATATTAATAAAGGGGCTTTTTTTTTTTTCATTTTTTTATGTATGTCATGGACAACATTCACCTTCAAAGAAAGTGATTAAGGTAAAGTGTTCTAAAGCTGACACCCAAAATACAGTTCTTAAAGCTGACATCTTTAAGTCAAACAAATATTTATAGCATTATCAAATTTCCAAATCCAATATAACTTTAAGAAGAAAGAAAAATTTATTCTAAATTATTTTAGAAAATTGGTAATGCTTTAAATATTTGTTAGATGTCGACTTTAGGACATTTTACCTTATCGCTGCTCTAAAAGAATAAATTCAGAAGTTGTTATATTTTTTCATGTACCGTATTTTCGGGTGTATAGTTCGCGGCTTATACAAGAAAAAAAACCTTCCAAAAAGCCGCTGCGGCTTATACACGGTGCGGGTTATACAAAGATTTTTTTTTTTTTTTTAATTGGAAATCGTGATATTTTTTCTACAATTTTTAAACCTTAAAAAATTTGAAAAAACATCGAAATTTGTAAATTTTTTTCGCTATGCCGCGAAATTTAAAGAGTTCTCCCATGTTTGTAAACGCTTTTTTTTTACTGCTTACTTTACTGCTTTCTGGATTTGGAAGAACTGTCGCAGTCGCAACTATCGCCATGTATTGCACTGATAGATGTATAATAGCCATTGTGTTTGTAGAGTACAAAATCCGGAAACTTCCAATCTCGACAAATCTGAATTTAAGATCATTTTTAGTTTATTTTAAAAAAAAATAATCTACCGACCCTGTTGCAAAGAACAAAAAAAAAGGTGCGTGATTTATTCGGAACAATTCAGAGTAGTCGTTCTTTTTCGAAACGATTCCGAGGTAGCGTTCCTTTAGAGAGTCGTTTCATTTCGGAAGGAGTTCAAGGAATAGAACTTTTCCGGAGTCGTTCCATTTCAGATAGAGTCCGAGGAATCGTTCCTTTTTGGAGTTGGTACCTTACCCTGTTGCAAAGAATTAAAACAAAGTGCGTGATTTATGTCATTTCGGAACGATTCAGAGCAGTCAGTCTTTTTCGAAACGATTCCGAGGAATCGTTCTTTTACAGAATCGTTTCATTTCGGAACGAGTTCTAGGATCGAACTTTTCCGGAGTCGTTTCATTTCAGATAGAGTCCGAGGAATCGCTCCTTTTCGGAGTTGGTGCATTTCGGATCGATTCCGAGGATTCAATCCTTTTGGGAGCCAATGACCTAAGATACGTATACATTTTATATCCGAAATTTTGAATTTATCACCTTTTTTTTTAAATTTTCGTAATTTTTTTTTTTAATATCACGCTTGTTTGAAAAAAAATATGAGCGTAAACGCCGCATCGCTTGAAATTTTATATTAAAACCCGTAAACGCCGCGGCTTTTTTTCAAAAATTACGGTACTGGTAATCTTAATTTTTTAGCCCAATTACTATAGATATTATGCATCACGAAAAAATTTGGTAAATTTGTGTTAAAAATTATGACTAATGGCTTCTAATTTCGAACCCTGGTCGAAATATACGTTCGTAAATGGTGCATAGCCCGTAGACTATACACCGATGCATCTCCGCGGGTTATACATGAACTTTTTTTACTGTACTGCTCGATTTAGGGGCGCGGGGTAAACACAGGGTGCGGGCTATACACCCGAAAATACGGTATGTTGCATTAGCTTTTTTTTTTTTTTTTTTTTACCTTTGAAATTTTTTTTAAATATGTATGCGATATATATAATAAGTGTTTCGAGTTTAACTCATCTTTGTATATATGACGATTGGTCACAGATTAGGAAAGTTGATTGTGTATTTTTTTATTTAAACTTACAAAATCACCAAGGTTGTGAATTCTGTGCAATTTCAGTACCAGTAATTAGATTCTAATAGAGAAAAATTTGTTTGAAATGTTCTTCTCTTCAAAAGGGGCAATAAAAATTGGGGTGTGCAAGTGCATGCCACATAAATACAGTAAAACCCCGATAATTCGGATTAATTGGGACCAGACCAAATCCGGATTATCCGGAGAATTAGAAAAAATTGAAATAAAATAAAACATGCTTACAGAAAATCACCTTTATGCTTAACTTATTTTATTTATTATTTACAGACAGTAAAAATGTTTACTTTGTAATAAAAAAGTTTGTAATTTTTTGCTGTGCCACTTTTCTATACCTTTTGCGAGCCGTACGGTCACGCAAGCATAAGTAGTTCGTTTTGGGTGTAGTTTAAATAAGAGTTTAAATAAGAAAGCTTAAGGTATTCTTCCGAAAAGATTTCAGAAAATAAGTTTTTTAGAATACGATGGTGAGAAAAGTTAATGTTATGGAAATTAGCCGAATCACTTCTCAAACTTGAAAAAAACAATTACTAAATCGATCCGGATTATCCTGAGATCCGGATTAACGGGGTCCGAATTAGCGGGGTTCCACTGTAACAACAAAAGTGGCAAGTCCTTGAAATTTTTGGGACTCCTTGGATGTTTTCTGTACTCCTTGAATTTTTTCTTCCCAACTCTGTATAAACCCTGCATTGGTTTCTTGCTGATAAACTGGCTATACAGCAACCTGTGTTCACTCAGATAATTTTTAAAATATTCTTGAAAAGCATCACGTGACCAATTCATCTACTTTAGGCCGTTCAGCATTTAAATCTGATAATCAACCTTAAGGACACTATTCAGAAAAATTTGAGGGCGATTTAATCATGCAATTGTGCAGTTTGTGCTTATGTTTTATTGGTTATGCTTTGTTCAGTAGGTTGATTGATACAATTTAACAATTCAATTGGTGATCTAAAAACGAATCTAAAAATTTTAAAATTGTTTTCAATTTTCTTTTTATTTATTTAAAAATGAGGCGAGTTGCTTTACATTTTCTGTGTTAAACAGAAAGCTATTAACAGGGGTTATTGTAACTCAGAGAGAAAAAAAAAAAAAAAAAAAAAAAAAAAAAAAAACAGAAAATTAATTGATACAAAGTAAAAAACCCTGAAAATTATCGATGCAAAATATGCCAATTTGATAAGTCACATTCACTCAAAAAAATTTCTAACAGAAAAAAAAAAACCAGTTTTGGGGGGAAAGCAAACAATTAAAAAAAAAAAAAAAAAAAAAAAAAATGTAGTAATAAAATCAGTTTTTAAAGATGCAAAAAATGCCTTTGGAACAGAAAGTTCCAGTCCAGCAATAACTTCTTTTTCGCAATATTTTAACCCATTAGTGCCTAGCGTCCCATTTTTGGGACAGTTTTAAAAAACTCAAGTAAACGCATTTCACACCAGTAAAAAAGAAGTATAAATAAATACTTTCTTTCTCGAGACAAAGTCCTCGATAAATTAAGATAAAAGTTATTCTTGCTTTAAAAGTGGTGGGAAAATGCAAAATTTGAATTTTAACGAAGAAAATAATTCAGACAATAATGGGTTAAAGAAATTTGCGGCTTTTTTGCGAGTTTGACGAAATTTGCCGTTTTTTCGACATCTTTTGAAGAAATTTGCCATTTTTTCGCGATTTTTCGGGGTTTTTTTTCGTAATTTTATCACGAAAGTTGCAATTTTCTCGCGATCTTATCACGAAATTTGTGGTTTTTTTCGCTATCTTATCACGAAATTTGTGGTTCTTTCGCGATCTTTTGACGAAATTTGAAGTTTTTTGTGCGCTTATTTGACGAAATAAACTTTTTTCTCGATTTTTTTACGAAATTTATCATTTAATCGCGAACACTATCACCTCTGTAGTTAATAAATCAAGATTGAGATATCAACACATTACGAGATTTATTTGTAACTTACGATACTGGATGGATTTCAATGGAATTTGCACTGTTAGTCAGACAGAGAAGATTTTAGTATATCTATTTCTTATTTAACCCCTTAACGCGCAGTGTTGCCGGGTCGGCTACTCCTAAAGTTTCCCCTGTTTAGACACACAAAAACTCCGTGAATATTTCAAAAACTACTCTAATGGCTACTTTAAATCTTTCTTATGAGTTCTAGATGGCAGCACCACAGAGATCAAACTCTACTGTTTTTAAATAATAGGTAAAATGTTTTACTGTAATACGCGCTTCACAGCAATGCTCTTCTCACTGCGCTTATCAATGCTTTACTTATGGGAGGTTACCACTTCAGCAATAGCTGTATAATTAAAATGATTAATGCATTCTTTACAAAACAATGCCTGTGTACTGCTCTAGGCCTAAATAGATTGCCTAATTTTTTTTTTCTTTAAATTCCAAAGAGTAGTGCGCTGGAAAGGGTTAATGAATGAATATTTTAATGCCATGTGGATAACAGACCAAAATACATCATAAAACATGAGAAACAAATGACACTTAAAAATAACATTTTAATAATAATTTTAATAACACAAATTAGTATAGCCAAAATATTTACTTATACATAGAGTAGAAAATTTATAAACATTCTAATCATATTTTATTCTTTACAAAACCAGAAGGCAAACACCATATATTTAATCTCTTCAAAAAGTATAAGTATAGATATTTTTAGTTAAAATAATGTACATCTATTACATTTTACTTTTTATAATATTTTTCATGTTGATGTAACACCAGAAAAATATCATTTGCTAGTCTTGATAGAAACCAACTTCTAAAATACTAAAGAAAGAAAGAAAAAAGAAAAGAAAAAATTACGCATACAGTAATCCCCTAACATTTGCAAATTTTGATTATTCAAAAAAAAGGCAGAACATTTTAACATTTGCGAACAATGAACTTGGTTATTCTCGAATTTTGCTTTATAAGAGAATAATTTTTATTACAAAATAAACTCAGTTTGCTTAACCAATTCTATGACACTTGACACTTTTTTCATGTAGGGGAGAGTGATAATCCAATTTAAAATTTGAAGGCAGCATTTCAATACACCAACATTTCTCTCTATAATGCATTTTTAGAAATTCAAGCAATTTTAAAATTAAAAATTGCCACTCATTTAAAGTAGGAAAGGGGAAGGTACAACACCTTGTTGTACCTTGGGACCCATGTGTCTGAAGTGGTTAGCTAACTTCAGACACATGGAAGAAAAAAACATTTTGCCAGATACTTTGGCAAGAGAGTAATCTACTTGGTTTCTAACACATCTATGATATGATCAAAATTAATATTGTCACCATCTTTAGTACTAGATAAAACAAGTTTATCATTAAAAGAATCAAAACTCTTTTGTTCTGAAAGTGGTCTTTTAATTTTTTTTTCTACAGCAGTTTTCTGCTTGACAATTGCTCTATTTCTCACATAGTATTAAAATTCATTTTCATTGAATAAATTTTCAATGGTTTAATAAATGCCTGTTACCTCAAAGCCTTTGATGATATTTGATGATGCGAAATTTTTTAAAATGCATTTCTAACAATTTCTACTATAACAAATATGGTTGATTGGCTGTCCAGAATGTTATATCTATTCATTAGCATAAGGCTTTGTATGTTTTATACACCCAAAACCCAGTACAGTCAAATGGCTATAATTTAAACGGTGGGAATTGTAAAAAAAAATAATAATAATTCCAGCTTCTTGGCATTTTTCTATTGATAGAATCAAACTATGGCTGTTATGTTATCTGTGATTGACAACATAGCAAAATACATAAATATACCTTTAAAAACTGATTCAGAATCCAGAAAAGTGCATCGGAACAAATACTCTTTAGAATATTGCATCACATGGAAAGAAAAAGTTTTATCGGGGGGTACCAGATTCATATTTGCAAAGTTCAGTCATTATAAAAATATATCAAAAATAAAGTTTAGTTGTTTTCTTTACTGTATTTCACATGTTTTGTGGAATTTTCTATAAAATAAGTAATAAAAATGTTTATGCAAATTATTGCAAACCATGCATTTGTTACAATGACCCGAGGTACAACATAATTTACCGCCCCAAGGTACAATTACCACATAGTTTAAATGAAATCAAAATACAGTCGAACCTCGTTAACGTGAACACACTTTACGTGAATTACTTTTAACATGAACAGTTCCTGCTATCCCCGTCAAAATGAATAGGGATTCCAGGGTTTTTTTCTCCTTTTAACATGAACACGTTTAACATGAAAATTCGCTTAATATGAACAATTCTCGATGTCCCATGAGAGATTTAGATGGTTAACATGAACGAAAGATTCTAAATACAGTTAATATTTCAGCAACTCTTTCCTTTTCAAAATTTAAAACAATATTTTAATTTCTTCCACTTTTAGAAGATAAAAAAATAACGCAGTCTATTACTGGGTTCAAGTTTTACATTACATAATATAACTAAAAAAACAAGAAAAAATGGTTTTAATATCAATTATCTAGTAGGTCACGTGACATGGCACCTCCCGTCTGTTCGAATGAGAAAGAAGTTTATAGTTTGGTGTTGCAACTTCTACATGAAAGGTCATGTATTCAGTCTTTTTTTTTTTTTCGTTTACTCGTAATAATTCATAAGGACTTTCACGTGTACAGTATAGTTGCTCAAAATGAGTCGCAAAGTTCAGCAATCCTTAAATTTGCAAAATAAGCTCGATATATTACATGACATAGATTCGAGAAATTTAAAAAAATCTGATATTGCTAAGAAATATGGAATAGCTAAAAGTACGATATCAATGAATTTAAAAGGTAGAGACAAAATTGAAACAGCTTAAGTACTAAACAAGTTTGAACCAAGTCAAAAAAGAATGAGAGTCGCCAATAATGAAGTTGAAACAGCATTAATCAAATGGATGAATGAAGCACAAAACCTGAATCTTCCCATCACTGGTGCGATTTTGCTTGAAAAAGCTCATTTTTTCGCCGATGCTTTAGGCATGAGACTTTTTAGGCTCATCAGGATGGCTTCAACGATTTAAGGATAGACATGGAATAGTTTGCAAGAAAATTTGTGGGGAAGCGGCTGCAGTAAATGATGAACTAGCGAATGATTTCGTAATCAATAAACTTTAATCAATTTTAAGCAGATATGCTGAAGAAGATATTTTTAATACCGACGAGACATCATTATTCTGGAAAGCACTTCCTTCGCGAACTTTAACGATAAAGAATATGAAATGTTCAGGTGGAAAATGCAGCAAAGAAAGATTAACCGTGTTAATTGCTTGCAACATGACTGGAATGGAAAAATTACCATTGATGGTCATTGGAAAGGCTGCAAAACCTCGCTGTTTTAAAAGGTATAAAAACATTACCAGTGACGTACGAGTCAAGCAAAAAGGCATGGATTACCATAGTTATTCCAGAAGTGGGTTAAAAAACTCAACAGAAAATTTGAAAGATATGGCAGAAATATTTGTTTAATTTTAGATAATTGCAGCACTCATTGTGCCGTTTCCGGACTCAAAGCAATCCATATTGAGTTTTTACCTCCAAATACAACTGCAAAAATACAACCATGTGATCAAGGGATAATTAAATGCATAAAAGCAAACTATAGAAGAGAAATTGTTGTCCAACAAACAGTTTCTTGTTTCGATCAAGGAACATCCTTTTCTATAAATAAACTTGTTGGATGCATTAAATGTACTCCGATCTGCCTGGAAAGAAGTTTCTGTCACTACTATCCAAAATTGTTTCCAAAAAGCTGGATTTTCTACCAAAGAAACTCTTTCACAAACAGAAGAAACAATAAAATTTTATTCTTCAAAAGCACGCGGTATACTTCCAGAAAATGTCACATTTGAGGATTATGTAACAATGGACGATGAAATAATGACATTTGACACAGTTACGGATGAAGAAATAGTTAAGGAAATTAAGTGTGCTAAAATCACTGCCGATAATTTACACTATTCTACTGAAACAGAAGAGGAAAATGATAGGAGTGAGTGTTCAGAATACAACAATGTATCTAGTATTGAAGCATTTAATGCATTAAAAATTGTAAGAAGATTTGTGATGCAAACAGAAAATTCTAGTGAGTACCTGGATGTTGTAGATAAACTAGAAGATTTCCGCAAATGAACTGTTGACAGAAACCGAAAACAGTCACAAATAACAGATTTTTTAAGGAGTAATTTTGATTTTTTTTTTCTGGTACCTATAAGTTATAAATAAGGTAAGGATCTAATTATTATTTTTGTTATTATTTAGTCTTTTGAGTGTAAATAGAATTAATTTCTCGTAATTTAGTTACAAATGTATGATTCATTATTTGATATAAATCTATTGAAGTTGATATTATATACTTCAAAATTTATGCTGTAAAATAATGCAATTTATAGCATTCATATTTTATTTACTTCATTACTTTTAACAGTTTTCTATTAATGAAAAAAAATATATATAACTATTAGTCTAATTATTAAAATAGAAATAAGTCTCAGTTCAAAGTAGAATTCAAATAGAAATAAGATTGAGACAAAGTTTTCTCTCATTAGACCCTATTTGAAATGCACATTTGTCCCTGTATTCTTTATCATTGCATTTAAGCTTATTGTAAATTAACTGTTTGGTAGGAAATAAAAATTAAAAATAAGTATAGTATATAAGTTTCATAATAAATTTTATTATTATTAAAAAACTGATTTAATTGTTTATCAAAAAAATATTTATTGAATATAAATGATCATTAAAAAATTTTTTTTACTACTGATAACATGAATTACGGATAACATGAACAAAAATTTAATTCCCCTTGAGGTTCATGTTAACGAGGCTTGAGTATAATGGTAAATCTAGAAGTACTATCATCATTTTTCTCATAACCAAAACATTTTTTAAAAAATTATAAAAAAATAAGTTGCAGTTATTTCTTGTAAAAGTACATAGTTAAAAAATTTAATTGGGAAATAAGTGGAGGGAAATATTTACTATGGACTAGTGGGTTTTTTTTTTTTTTTTTTTTTTTTCCTTTACAAGTCATTGATTTAATGCTTTTGATGTTATTACTATGCTGATATCAGTTGGTTACAGGTCACTATTAGACATAAAAAGATCATTGCTGCCAACAGTTTATTAGAAATTGCCAATGTTCTGAGGTACAAGCATCCCAAGGTACAACACTCTCCCCTACTGTATAGCCTACTGTATTACTGTATGACTTAAGTTGCAAGAACTTCAGCCCTTGTGTTGAGGGAAAATACAGATCAGTAATTTTTTATTTTTTATTTTTTGTGCAGATGTTTTTTCCACTAAATTTGTAAATTTTTACTGCAGGTGGAATATTTTCGCAAAAATTGTCAGGTAAATTTTAAAACATCCAACAACAACTTGATGAAAAAGCAATAGAATGCTTTTCTTCACCGATAAGGAATCTTAAATTTCAAACAAATATCAATGTCACAACTTTTCCTTACATGGAAACTTAAAAATAAGATCTGTTCTTTCGAACAATTGCACATCACTAATTTTTTTCCACTATACACTAGCATATAAATCTTGCTTATAATTATTCAAATTTATTTAAAGCATGTACTTTTAATGTATAGTGCTTAATAAATATATTTTTTGAACTTCAACTGCTCTGTTCCATAAAAAAAAAAAAAAAAAAAAAAGAACCTAACCCTCTTATATGTACAGGAAGATATTCTCAACATTTGTGGATATTTTCAAGAACCTAGCCCTAGCAAAATGTTGAGGAATTACTGTACATAAATCACTTTAAAACGATACTTTAAATATTAAAAGGCACTCAAATGTAAAACTTTCAATGCAAAATATCTCATTTTCTCATATTTAAATAAGTATTTTGTTACAATATTAGCAATAATGTGCTTTTGTATAATTAATATAAAATATTTCCTTTACAAAACTATCTTATTTATTAAAAAATCAAGAAATAAAAATAAAACTAGTTGGATGTGCCAATCCCAAAACTTTCTTCTATCTCATACGTACATTTTAATATTTTTTAAAAAATAGTTACTCATTTTAATGCTTTAATAATTTTAATTCAATACCATACCAAGTTTCATTTTCATCTTAAATTTCTGCTTCAGTCAATCAAAGTAAAACCGAACTCCGTCTCTGCACAAGCCAATGGACAATAGAATGATAGGCAGGTTTTTTTTTTTTTTTCAAATTCAGGGAGGACCTACTTGCCTTACTAAAAAATAATCATATATAAAAAATTTAGTTCAGTTCTAGAACTAACTTCATACACTGTTAAGTGTATTGAAAATGGCATAAAATTCACTACTGCAGCGCCCCCTTCCGGCAGATTTTTTTTTCAAATTCAGGGAGGATCAACTAGCCATAGCCATACACTTACACAAAAAAATTGGTTCAATTCGATGCGTAACTTCATATACTTTTGGTCGGTACAATATTGAAAATGGCACAAAAATCGCTATTGCAGCATCCCCTTCTGGCAGATTTTCTTTAAATTCAGGGAGGATCAACTAGCCATAGTCATACACACACACAAAAAAATTGGTTCAATTTGATGCGTAACTTCATGTACTTTTGATTAGTACAATATTGAAAGTGGTACAAACATCGCGATTGTAGTACCCCTTCTGGCAGAATATTTCAAAACTGAAGGAGGGCCTGCTTGCCACAGCCAAAAACATTCACAAAAAACTTGGTTCAATTCTATGCATAACTTCATACACTTTTTGATGGTAGAATGGCAACATACGGACACACACACAGACAAACATTTTGTAAAAACATGTTTATTGGAATCTCTGACCCCTAAAACGTGTAAATCCATTAAAAACTGGAAGTTGAAAAAAATTTTAATAACATTATTTTCTTCTATTGAAGATAGAAGAAAGTAATTATAAACACAGCTTGAAGGTATGAAGGATTCGAACCCATAACCCTTGGTTTTGAGTTCAGTGCTCTATCCATTCAGCCATCTAATTCTCTTTTATTTGCAACAGATTATCTTTATAATTAACACTATAATTAATCAAATCTGTTCTTAATCTGTTCCCGAACACACAGAATTGAGCACTAAACACTTATTCCATCCATGATAAAGACTCACGCCATGTCCCTGCCTCCTGAGCCTGTGTGCACTTGAACACTGACAAAAGTAAAGTTAGGTTAATTAGACATTAGCAGAGTCTCACAATCTCACAATTTAGCATGTGGAAGCAATCTGGATTAAATTGTCATGACTAATGCTTGAACTTTGACTTAGAATTTAAAAATATATAGGATGATAAAAGCTGGTAAATGATAACTAAAACTTTCAGGGTGAAAATATTTATTCAGTCTTTAGCAGTTGAAATGCATATCCATCATAAACAAAAGTTAATAGTTTAAAAAGATCTTCATTTAAAACACAAAAACATCTTGAACATTGCAGTAAAGATAAATGACTAGGTAAAATTTTATAAAAATATGACATACCAAATAACTTTAGAAACTATGACAAGCTATATCCAAAGAATTGGCAATTCAATCTTTCACTAGACAGAGCATAAATAAATTTATTTAACCTCTTCACGATGGGAGTCTCTTACGAAATTTTTAATGTTTTGTCACCAGTTTTTAAAAACAGAAATTTGGATTTAATTAAATCGAGAAAATACTCAGTATAATTTTACTGGTGAGTATAAACAAGGATTCTTAAGCCTTTTTGCGGCATGTATATGTGTCGATCGTCCCCAAGGGGTTAAATGCAGAAAATAAACCCCAAACTCAAGATGTCTTTTCATTATCTACTGACAACATTATAATATTGCCATATCTTGAGCTATGAAGCACTGTTTGCTTCTGTATCAGATCTGCATTCTATCGATAAAGTTGTGATATAAATAGGGTAGATGTGCCCCCTTAAGGAATTTCTCTAAAAAATAATTTTTTATTAATAGTTATAATTATTGTATTCCATTTTTTTTTCATATTATATTAATCTTTCAACTATATTTAACTAATCACATAGTTACATTTCCCAATAGAAATAAAAATTTAATTTTAAATAATAGAAATATGTCTAAACACCCAAAAGCCCAGTAATGGACCACCTATGTTCCAGTAATGGACCGCCAAAGTTCCAGTAATGGGCCACCCTACAAAAAATAACAGATAATTGCTTTTAGGTGCATTTGTAATTATGTAAATACGTAGCCCCTATAGTTGTGGTTCAGTCCGTCCGTCTGTCTGTCGGTTTGTCTGTCCGTCTATCAGTCCGTTTGTCCGTATATCTGTCTGTCCGCACATAACAACGCAAAAACTATCCAACCGAATCAGTTGAAATTTAAAATACATAATTATTACATAATTTTGTCAAGTCATTTCAAATTTCATGAAAATCGGATGAATAGATCAATTACCGGGAAAATCAAAAGTATTCCGTTACATTACGGTTAATGGGGAAAAAAGTTTGAAATGCATTTTAATCGTTTGAAATTTAAAACATATAAATATTACAATTTTGCCGAGCCATTTCAGATCTCATGATAATCAGATGCATAGATCAATTACAGGGACTATCAAAAGTATTCCGTTACATTACAGTCAATAAGGGGAAAAGTTGCAAATGCATTTTAATGGTGTTACACTCATTCGAGCATAATAAAATTGGCATGAACCTATGACGTATATATATACTAAAATATAAATTCTGTACAATATGAGATGCAAAGAATATTTATTATTAAATTACAGGGCCACACAAAAGTATTCCACTACATAATACTATACGGGGAAACATTGCTTGGGACATGTTTTAATTATATTAAACTGTGCCACATTTTATGAATATGATATACGTTGCTGAGGTGTAATGAAAATTACTTCCTGTGTGTTTATAGGAACACAAAGTTCAACCACTGTACTGTATCCGAAGTATTGTCTACTATATCAGGAAGATCTGTATATTTTTAAAACTTAGTTGTCGTACGAACGAACCTCATTTGCTACGCTTCACGTGCAATTTCCAACTGGTTTCAATTGTATTTTACTCCAGAACTTAATGAAAGCATAATAATAAAAAAATATTAAAACTTAAGTTAGAAATTCATTACATTAAAGGATTTATAATGAAAAAACATAAAACAAAATATTTAAGTTATGAATTTATTATAATCAAGGATTTATAATGTGGATATAAAACAAAATATTAATGATATTATTAACTAACACTAAAGGATTTATATTGTAAAGATATACAACAAAATATTTAAATTTAAAGGATTTACAAGATAAAGACAATATTTTACTGAAATCAAGTTTAGATAAATTAAGGCATTAAAAAAAGTCTCCAATGTTCATTCACATCATTATCTAAGTGATGTGCTTTGCAACTGTGAAATATACATAACAGATCTTCAATTTTATCTTCCCTTTCCGATAGTCCAAACTGCTCAATATGGAATTTCAGAATGCATTTAAACTGATAAATGTTCTTGCACTATCCAACCATTTTCAGATAATCATATAGCCCACCAATTTGGTACAGATTGATTCCACAATTTCCCTTCAGAGATGCTTATATGGATATATTATCACCAATGGAACAATCTCATTATTTGCTGAAAAACATCCCATAACAGTGATTTGTTCTTTTTCGTTATTTGGTACTACATAATACACATCTTTAACTGATTTTGGCCCAAAAATTTTCCTTGTTTTAAGAGCACAAAAGAAACCTTGTTTTAACCTTATTGAAAATTCTCTCTGTATGGTTTAGAATTCGGAAGAAAATATTAATAATATCTTCTTCAAAATATGATTTTACATTTCTGAACCAACTTCTTTTGTAACGGCACATCTAGATTTTGTCAAATGTTCTGCTTGTGTTTTATACCAATTTTGGATGACTTTTTAAAAACAACTATTTATAAAGAAATTGCCTTTATTAAATTCTAATAGGTAAAATTTAAGTATTAAATTTGATTATTTAGCTTTTCAGTTAAATTAAAATATTTTATCTCTACTGAAATAACACTTTTTGTACTGGTCACTTGGGTGGTCCATTACTGGAAAATCGCGAAATAAGCAATCCAGTAATGGACCACCCCTCCTGAAATCTTATAAATAAAATTTTGTTAATGGTCATTGGTACATTAAATTCAATGTTTTACATTGCTAACTAAACAAAAACCTTCAATTTTTACGGAAAAATAAAAAAGTTATAAACTAAGTAAGTAAAGTCTGCTCTTAGCATGTTCATTAAGATTTTCAGTGAAAAACAGAAAAACTGTGAAACTTTATTTTCTGCTTCCTAATTGTTTTGACGAAAAGTGTAAAAAATTAATCCAGCTTATAAAGCATGCAAGGTGGAGTTCAGAAAAAAATAAAAGTTAAACTATTATTTATTATTTTTTTATAAACAAAAAAGTGTGAGGTGGCCCATTACTGGAAGGTGGTCCATTACTGGCACATCGACCCTACATTTGAAAAGACTACACATTTTAAATACCCCTACCTTCTAAACCTTCCCCGATATAACACAATTACTTGATTCATGAATAATTTACGTCCGATTGGCTTACTGTTCGTTCAATTACGATCTATGCTGCTACCTATCATCGATATAGTGAATCGATTCAATTCTGAATCAAACATTAATAGTGTTTACGTATACTATGCCAGGACGAACAAAGTTCACCAATTAAAATGAAAATAAAAATTATTGTATTAAACTAAATTACGTCAAATTAAGATTTATATTTCCCAGAATACAGATGAAGACGTAGTTTACGAATTTAAATAACAAAAAAGTTTATAAATAAATTAAATATATTATCATTAATGTATATTGTATTTATTACTAATATAATGAGTTTTTAAATAAATATAAAGTAATATTTTTTGATTTATTATATGGATATAGAAATTAATGGCTTTCTAATTAAAGAAGAGATTTGAGCAATGAGAAAAATGATAATTTCTCATCAAACACAACTTTAGTGTCCAAATTTCATTGACCTAGGAATAATAGTTGAGATTAGATGTTTATGAATGAGTCAAACCAATCAAGATGTGTTTGTTTATATAAATGCAGATAATATGCTATCCTATCTGCTTCATTTTTAATTTCCTGTCATTCAATATCATCTGATGCTATTGCCTCCAATGGTTGACCCTGAAAAGGATCACCCTCTACAGCACATTTAAATTAGCATGTCCATTCTTTCATTGTAGATTAGGAAAGAGCGATTTACTGACCACAAAATGATACAGGTATGATTTTTTTTTCCTGGGATTAAAAACTTTAATTAAACATTTAATCACAGAATTATACTAAATTCTAACTATTTTAGAATAAACTAGGAAAATCATTTTAACCAATGAACAATTATATATAAACAAAACTTTCAAATTTATTCATCTAATGTTTCCACTACATGCTAGCAAAAAGAATTTATTGCCAAAAGATTTTTTTAAGTGAGGTAAGAAACTTTTAGACTTGACTATGTGGAATTATATAAATCACATATTTTAATTATCTGAATCACAGGTAATATATCCAGGATAGGTAAACTACTAATTTAATTAAAGACACATTTGCAAAATGAATCAATTTCAAGAAAAAAAGTGGTAATAATGTAAAATCTATATTTTTGCACTTTTTTTTACACTTTAAACTAATTCACATATATAAAATGTATGAATCCAAAAACGGAACAAGATTTAACAAATAACTAATGGATAAATGAATAATTTCTCCACTTTTTAATTTTGATAATAAAAAGGGGAAATTATAGCTTCACTGTAATTTTGAATTAAGTTGTACATATTTTCCCGACTGCAAGAAAGTAAATAAAAAACTACTTATTTTAACAGAAAGTCTTCTAATACCGCATCTAAATTTTAGCAGTTTTGAAATGCATCATCAGTTCCAAAATTATTGAAGTACTGAAAAAGATTGTTTGGCTATGAGTCAGATTATGGATAAATAAAAAAGGAGTTGGGTACATAAACATTCATTTTTAGTCTACTGATAATTTATTTATTTTTTCTTAAATATTTTGATTGTTTTAACACAATTTAGAATCTATGCTTATTGTCTGTAAGATTGATTTTGATTTGGAGATAATTTAAATGAATTATACAAAATTTATTAAAAAAAGGCTTACTTAAACATTTTTAATGCATTTCAATTAGATCTTTAGACAAAAACAAAAAATCCTGCATACAGCATAGATTATGAAATACTTTCCAGCATATTCAGAGTACTATAACAAAACTTCCCAGTTTGCTAAGGTGAAAGATGACATCTAAATGAATCATTTGGAAAAGCCATAATGCGTGTGAAAACCTAATTTCTACTATGGAGAGTGAAAGAAATATTTCCATGAAAAATCAATCCTTTTTTTTCCCAGCACTGTATATGATCTACAGATACCTATGCATACTAAAAAATGTGCTAAAAGTTAGGTCAGTTAAAAATATAAAACCGTTAAAAATGTCCACTCGGCAATTTCTGCCAATAAATGAATGCTTTTCCGCAACTCTGCATATGATCTATAGAATTTATACACACCAAGTAATATTTTTAAAAATGGCTAAATTTCAAAACACATACCACAACTGAAAATGCACTTCTTGCAATTATTGTTTGTGGGGTTCAATTGTTCAATAATTGCTCATTTTCTTCTATAACAAAAATCTTTTGTGTGTCCTTGCAAATAAACAATTTATGTGCACATCATTTTCTATAGTAGGAACCTTGTAGAACCCCTCATTGATGCATATCAATTTCAATAATTTTAAAGTACTGTAATATCATTCAAATGTGAGGCAAATGATTTTTCTCTATAGGCCATAACATAGCTAAATTCTTTTCAGTGACTCTGTAAATGAATGAAAATGCTACACATTTCATTTTCAATACTGAGCATGGTACAATAAACCTGATAATATATATCATTTCATGGCAATCAGACTATAAGACAGAGCACAGGGAGACAAACTGAATTCATAAACACTTTTCCACTATGTTAGATAGTGCTCATAACACAATTATAGTTTTTATGTCTGTTAATCTATAAAATTAAACATATGTAAAATAATAATAATGTTATAAATGCTTCAATTGAAAAAAAAATGGAATTGGTACAATTGAAATATCATATTTTTAGCCAAGAAATAAAAGATCTTTTTTAAAAACTCATAGACATTAAGATTGATATTTGAAATGTATAAAAAAGGCATTACTTTTAGGAAAGTTTCTGTAATGAAAAATAACAGCTGAATTAATTAAAAATTTAATAATTATAATTACATTAAAATATATACAGGAATCATCACATAGAAACTGCAATACAATAATGTTTGAGCAACTGAAAAAAACATTTTTATGCATTTAAAAATGCAAATATTCAGAACTTATTTTTCATACATAAGATAAATCTTCAAACAATTAAAATTGCATAATTAAAATCTGTCTGTCCTTTGATGAAAAAGTGAAGTGCAATCACAGAGCAAACATTACATTTGTTATCACAGATTACTGCCCCGTGAATTGTGCATGCGACTTTTTTTTTTAAATCAAGGACAAATTGAAAATATGCATATCACTTCAAAGTTAAGGCATATGTTACATCATCTGAACTAATATTTAATCTAATCTTCATATACAAATCATTCTTAAAATTATCAACCAAAATCAGATGAGAAGCAGCAAGATCAGCACAAATTCTTGAAATTTCACTAGAGTTGGGAGGATTCAATCCTGTTAACAATGATACAAACAAAAATTAATAATATCAATTAAATAAAATGATTAAACTAGTTACATAGAAATATTTTAATGCATTTTTAAGCAATACTAAAAATTAAAATTTTCCACCTTACATATTAAAGAAAATAATGAAAAAAATCTATACAAGATTGATTATTCATAGATGCAACAAATAAAAGATAAAGTTATTTAAAAACATTATATATTATATTATGACCTTTAAAGATTGTAAATATGGTGAGCTGTGATGCAAAGGGAAAGAAGCAGATTTTTTGCGGAGAAGAAAAAGTTAAAAAACAATATGACAATAAGACTTTTAAAGATTCTTAACTTGGTGAGCTGTAATGGGAGTAAAGACGGAGAAGCAGACTTTTTTGGAGAGAGGGAGGTAATTTATTATTTATCATATTAAAGAATTAAAAATAAGTTAAAAAAATCTTTAATGTGGTAAAAAATAAAACTAGAATTTTACAGACCTTAAGTTTTATATACTTGATAAGAGGTAAAGCAAAAGGGAAACCTCACATTTTGGGTGAGGGTGTAGGAAATATTTATTATGATTGGTTATTTACTATTACAATAAAATGCCAAATAGAACAGTTTTGATTAAAAAGTGTTCAAAAACAGTAGGAAAAGTGAAATTTTGAAGTAATTTGGATAAAATTAATGAAATCTATGACTCGATATTTATTGTTATGATAAATTAACAAATAGAGTGGAAAAGCTTTTTAAAAAAAACTGATATCTTTTAAAAACATCTAAACTTTGGTATTTGGAGGGGGGAAGCAAAATGGGGAAATGAAATGTAAGAAGGAGAGATAAAGGGAGATTAAAGTTTATTATTATTATTATTGAAAATAGGAAATTAAAGCAATACAGGTAAGTTTTGATCCCTAATTAAAAAATAACTGAAGAGTAAAATCAAAAGATTTTATGGATTTTTAAAGATTTTGCAAAAAAAATAAATACTTTCAAAGACCAAAAATTACTCTAGTAAAATTTATGCATTTATAAGGACTTCTAAGAATTGTGTGAACCCTGATATAGAATCAATTTAAAAAGCATGCATTTTACTTTAAAATGACGCATTTGGTTTTAAAAAATAAATATTATGAGGGCCTCGAAATAAAATTCATTTTCAAACTTTTTCACTTCATATAAATTTTTGCAAAATTAGATTAAAAGATATGAAGTCATACAAATTCGAGTTTAACTAAAGTTATTATTATAGGTCCAGGAAACGCCAGATTGGTCAGCAAGTAATGACATAAAATTATTCCTTTGACATTAAAAATTTCTCATAGATTACCTTCAAACCTACAAGTGGAAATGACTTGTCGATGCACTTTTAAAAGTGTTGTTTCTTCTAAGCCAGAACGAGTAAATTCTGATAATATGCACTGAAAGAATATTTTCACTATTTTAGATGATGATCTGAAATAAGAAAATTTTTAAAAAAATTAAAATCACATAGTGACATTAAACCAATAAATCAAAAAGATATATTTAGAAATAAATATACACAAATTGTTAAACTCATAATTATTAGTTTTAATTTTAAAATTTAAGAATCATACTAGTGATGGGCGATTTCGATTTTTTAAATTGATTTAATCGATACTACGGCCAACTCGATTTAATCGATACTTTAAAATTTTTAATCGATTTCTCTGAAGGTAATATAATTTTCATTTTCCTTCAAATAAAATAGACGGATGTGCCAATTTCAAAATTTCAGTGTATTAGTTTCTAAGATAGAAGAATTAAAGAAACCTCAGAACCCCCCCCCCCCCCTTGCAAAATAGCGTTTTTTGTTGAGTGATGTACACCAAAAATTGATCAGGATCAATTTTTATTAAGTACCAGCTGAATCTGAATTTTGATGAAAATCCATGAAAGCGCGAGATACAGCTATTGCGAAATCATAAAAAATGCAGCATATCAGCGCCACCTGTTAGGCAATTTACACCAAGAACTAAATAACACTAATCTAAGTCCGAGATTTACTGAATCTGAATTTTGATGAAAATTCGTTCTTGAGATAGCGCTATTGCGTTAATCATGAATAATGCAGTATAGCAGCGCCATCTCTTAAGCGATTTCCACCAAAATGTAATTAGCATAAAATAATATCAAGGACTAATTGAATCTAAATTTTTATGAAAGTCCGTGCATTAGTTCTTGAGATAAAGCTAAAATGGAAACAGGGGCGTGCGAAAAGAGAACTGCGCCCGGTTCAAAGTTCCAATGTAGCCCTCCCCCCCCCCCCTATTAACTTTTTCTTGTGATATGCTAGAAGTGATGTTAGTAGTAAAAATTTGGCGCCCCCTAAATTTCCGTGCTCGGAACGACCGCTTCCTTTCGCCCCCCCCCCCCCCTTTCACATGGCGCTGAGTGGAAATTGTGAAAAATTCAGTATAGCAGCGCCATCTGAGAAGCTATATGCACCAAAATGCAAAAAACATCAATTCATGTCAAGGACTAACTGGATCTAAAATGTGATGAAAATCCGTTCATTCGTTATTCAGATATAGCTGTTGCGCAAATCGCAAAAAATGCAGCATAGCAGCGCCACCTGTTAGGCTATATGCACCAAAAGTTAATTAGATTCAGTTTATATCAAGGTCAAACTAAATCTAAAGTTTTGTGGAATTCCGTGCATTTGTTCTTGAGATAGAACGGTCAGAAATTTTTGTCGTATACAGACTCACAGAGTGACAGACACACCCACAGACAGATATTTCTTAAAAACCATGAAATCGTGTTAAAGACCTTCTAAAATATATAAATCCATCAAAAACGGGAAATCAAAATTTTTCACGAATCTAATACTCTCTTCTGTAAAGTTACAAAAGAAAGTAAAAATGTAAAATCGATTCTGCCCGTAAGATCGATCTTTAGTTTCGATTTCGATCTTTAGATTCGATTTCGATCTTTAGATTCGATGTCGATCTTAGATTCGATGTCGATCTTTAGATTCGATGTCGATCTTTAGATTCGATGTCGATCTTTAGATTCGATGTCGATCTTTAGATTCGATTTCGATTTTTTTTTCTTTTTTTCTAGGCTAAATTAGTGTTGAATGCAGGTATTTTTCTGCGACTCCGGAGGAATGCATCATGTTTTACAGCTCTGTAAGAGAGGGGAAATCACAATTTGTGCATTAAAAAGCATAAATCTCATAACTTCTTGGGGGGGGGGGTAATCCCCTGAGGGCTACTCCATTAATTCGACACTAGGTTAAATCGTTATATTTTTGTTTAGAAGTCCAGTTATTTGAAGTATTAGTTTATTTTATTTTATTTTTCACGCTCGTCTCTTCTAATTTCCCCTTCCACGTCAGTTTTAACTTACAGGGCCGTTCAAAATATGCATAGAGTTTAAAAAATGTCCAATTCTCGGTCTATTTTATTTTAGATCCACATTTTAAATCCTTGACAAAAGATAAATAAAGGGTCGCCCTTCCGAACGTTTGGGGTTTATCTGCGCCCCGCCGGGGGGGCATATTTTTTTGTTTCTTCAAAAGAAACAAAAAAATTTTTGAGGGGGGAGGGGGCTTGCACCCTCCTCCAATATACACCTTAAAATTTCGCTCATTTAATTTTTTACCATTTTTAACTTAAAAGTTTAAGCTACATGGCACCCCCAGAGCTGTGGACCCTCCCCCCTCTGTCGATCACTCACCTAATTTTGCTTATTTCTTCACTTCATTTCAATCTTTAAAAGGCTATAACTTTGCTTCTATAGCAGTTACAGTGATGAGAAAAATTCTAGTATAGCAAACATTTCTCGCCGTTTTTGCTTTTCCAGTTTTCCGGTTTTCCCTATGGGACCTTTTTTTTGGGGGGGGGGGGGGGGCAGAGGGGGTTTTCCTTCATACAATATGTCTATTGAAAGCTTATGCTTTATACATTACAAATCTAGCAAAAGAAATTTTCTCCCACCATTTCAGGTCACGTTACGGACCCATAATGTGTTAAAATTTTAATTTTCAAACTTCTTCAAAAAAAAAAAAAAAAAAAAAAAAACATTGATACATATTAGCGAAACTGGGGTTCGAACCCGCAATCGTTTGATTGCACACGTAATCCCTAAGCTTATTGGCCACCGAGTACTCAGCAGCGCTATTATTTCTTTAGATTGTCATCTTTAAATTCATAATATCTTTTGAATGGAATGTCCGATTTGAATAATTCAAAAAGTAATCTACAGATATTGTAACAGGCATTAATACAAAATGATTTATTTGGATAAGGATTAAGGTATCGATAGTATGGTCTAATTTTGGTTGATGTATTTATCGCGTTTTAAAATGTAAGAAAGTAGTTATAGTGAGTTAACTACAATTGCTGGATATATGGTATCGCGTGTTTTTTTTTTTTTTTTTTTTTTTTTTTTTTATAGACATTAATATGTTCTTTAATATTATAGAACTTTTTTTTATTCCTTTAAAAGTATTTCCTGGCGATTCAAAATTATATATCATAACGATTCAAAAATACACACGTAATTGTTCAAGGTTTCACTTCTATCGGCACTCTCAGAGTGCCACATTTTTTTTTTTTTTTTTTTTTTTTTTTTTTTATGTTCGTCCGTCCTACCCTCCCCCCCTCTTCCTCACCAATCTTAACTTACAGGTTCGTTCAAATTATGACTGCGATTTTTAAAATGTCTAATCCTCGTTCTATTTTGTTATAAATCCATATTTTGAAACCTCAACAAAAGATATATTTGGGCCGGGGTCGCCCTTTTGTCCGTTCGGGATTCACCTTGCCCCCCTGGGTGGGGGGCATATTTTTTGTTTCTTCCACACCATCTCATGTAACATATCGTTATAAAGCTTTTATCTCCTCGTTTTTTTCTGTTACTACCTCTCTCTCCACCTAGTTACATGCTCTTGGCACTCTTTATAGTTTCAAAGAGTGCATGTTCCCCACGGGGCCACCCCATGAATTCAACACTAAGTTAAACACTATATTTTTGTTTAGAAGCTCAGTTATTTGGGTTATTAGTTAATTACGTTTTTTTTTTCAAGTTCGTCCGTTCTAATCCCTCGCCCCCCCCCCCCTCTTTCCTCGACATTCTTTACTAAATGGGCCGTTCAAAGTATGCATGCAATTTTTAAAATGTCCAATTCTCGTTCTATTTTATTATAAATCCTCATTTTGAAACTTCGACAAAAGATACATTTGGGCTATGGTCGCCTTTCCGTCAAGAGTGGGGGTTACCTGCCCCCTTGAGAATGGGGCATATTTTATGTTCTTCCAAACTATCTCGTGTAACATTTGGTTAGCATTAGAAAAAAAAAAAAAGTTTTTTTTTTTTTTTTTTTTTTTTTTTTTTTTTTTTTTGTATACTCTTTGTTGCCCATCCTAGTTACACGCTCTTGGCACTCTTTATACTCGGTTTAATGCCAAGTTACTCAGTGTTGTTATTGGTTGAGTTATGTCTCTCAAATTTGTCAAAGTTTTTGTGTAAGTGAAAACCATAAATGACAATCATTTTAAAATTTAAAATTCTTAATATCCGTCTCTAAAATCTGCAATAACTTAATTCTATGCCTCCCTAAATGGCGATGGGGGGCGGGAGGCGGTAATTACGGTACTGCTGATTGTCTAAGTTTTAGAATTAGTAATTTGGATCTTCTCTGTGTGAACCAAAATATCGAAATATCGATTTTAGTATCGATTCTAGAACTGAGAAATCGATTCTTATTATGATCGATGTTGTTTTATATGATATCGATTTTAATCGATTCTCAAAATTTCCAGAATCGCCCATCACTAAATCATACATTAATTATACTAAGCAAATGTCATGGATATTTTATCCCTCCGTATATGTCACATTTATATACTTCTTTCCCAATTATTTCAATATCGCATTTCCTGCAAATATTGATTTAGGATAAATTTCGATCAAATGATCATCCCATATAATTGTTTTATATGCTGTCTATTATTGACTGAATTAAATATTATAAAGCCATCAAGATCTTTTGTGCTTTTACTAAAACTATATCAATTCAAAGGAAACTTACCCAATGAAAATGAGTTCAGGCTCACTTTTCAGAGTCCCAGGCATACCCAAGCCCAACAATTTTAAATCGGATCCCACCCAAGCCCGATACCAAAAACATGCAATTAAAAAGGAAAAAAATACATAATATTTAAAAGGTTTTATTTTTATTTATTTATTTATTTGTAATTTAATGTGCCTTTTTAACAACTTTTTATGTAGAAATAACAATTAACATTTAGCACATAAGTCAATTTATGAAATTTATGAATGATACAGAACAATCTCGATTCAAATTAAATAACATAAATACAATAAATTATTTAAAAAAATTATCAAGTTAAATTGTAGTAGAGAAATAAAAACAAAAAAAAAAAGGATGCATACAAATTAGTTGAGCAAAAAGAATGATTTATTGAATGGAATACACAGAAAAAAAACTACAGCATATATTGTTGTAAGATAGAAAAATAATTCAAGTTTACCATTATAACAAATGTTCCATATGACTTTCTTTTGTGACTGTAAATGTCCCATCAGTAAATCATTTCTTGTCATAGATTTGTCAGCATGTTTTCATCAATCAAATTAATTGCAGTGCGGTTTTTTTTTTATTATTAAATTCAGGAATGGAACAAAAAGTGGCAGCTTGTACACTTGATCTATTACAAAACCCCACACACCGAAATCAAACAGTGAAAGATCTTATGATCATGGATCACTGAATAACACTTCCATTTGCTAAGCGATAGTGTCAGTTATGACACCAATTATAATAAATTTCGGCAATACTAGCCTGACTTTCAACTAGTTGATTTCATTTAATATTTCAGAAGTTCTTAACTAACGAAATTTGTCCAACTAATTTGTAGACAGCCTGTGTAACAATTCAGCAAAGCAACTATTTATTACTTTTTAATTTCTCAAATAAAAAATATAAATTAAGAAGGAAAAAAATATTTTCAGATTTTTTATTACCTAATAGCAGAAATCACTGGAGATGAGAACATTTGCTGCAGAGCTTTATCAACATGTTCCATTCCAACTAATATTTTCTGGCCTTTTTTAACAGTTTGTCCAACTTTAACAGTCTCTGTAGCAAATCTACAGATGTCAAGTGCTCTTCTGGCATCGCCTGAAACAGCAGCAACCTAAAACAGTAACATGCAACCTTTAATTTGAACAATTAAAGATGTTTGAATATGGAAACAAATTTTAATGCAACTATGAAATTTACTGTCATATAAACAACCACTTTATAGTTTCACACAATCATTTAAATTTATGATATAGACAGAGAGAAAAAATAACTAAAAAAAATTAACACATATGTTTTGGAATTGATTGTTTAGTAAACTTATTGTACAATCTAAACTTTCATTTTTCATCAGTTTTAATTTCCCTGATCTTGTATGTTTATTTTCATATCCTTATTACAGCATCTACTCAAAAATTATCTGACTAAACATTTCTTATTTTCTAAAGACCTCTTGAAGAGCCCAACATGTTATTTTTCAGTAGCAATAAAAAACAAATAATTTAAAATTACTCCATTTCTAACAAAGTTTCTACTTCCTATTTTGCCTACCATTACACAAAGTTTTTAAAATTTTTAACTAAAAAAAATTCTTTACTTGTTACCAATTGACCCAGCAGCAGAATTTTTTTCTGCAGTCTGCAACAAAAGTAAAAACTTAAAAAACGGTCTGCAGACCAATTCCTCACGTTACATTATATGAATTCAAACCTCCAAAGTATTTGTGATAGACATAAAAGAAAAGTATACATTTAAAAAAAGTTGCTTTTGTTCTCAGAATTTTTAACAACTCACATTATCCGAAAGAGTGTGGGGGGGGGGGGGGGGGGGGGGGTCCTCCCCTTTGACAGAAATTGTGAGTTTTTCACGATCTTTTGACGCAATGTCATTTTTTGCAATTTTTTGACGAAATTTGCATTTTTTGTTTAACAAAATTTGCCGATTTATCGTCATATTTTAACGAAAGTTTCCGTTTTTTCGCGATCTTTTGACGAAATTTGCCGTTTTCTCGCGATCATAAAGAAATTTGTCGTTTTTTCGTGATTTTTTGAAGAAATTGGAAGTTTTTTCGCGATCTTTTGAAGAAATTTGCCATTTTTTCGCGATTTTTGAAAAAATTTGCCGTTTTTTCGTGATTTTTTCATGAAATTTACCGTTTTTTCGCGATTTTTTCAAGAAATTCGACGTTGTTTCGTGATCTTTTAATGAAATTGCCGTTTTCTCGCAATCTTTTCACGAAAACTAGCGTTTTTTACGCGATCTTTTGAAGAAATTTGCCTTTTTTCCGCGATCTTTCGAAGATATTTGCCGTTTTTTAGCGATTTTTTTGCCTTATTTGAAATTTTTTCGCGATTTTTGTACGAAATTCGCATGTTTCCGCGATTTATGGTGAAATTGATTTTTTTTCGAAAACTTAAAATTTGCGATACATTTTAGGTCCAAATTTTTGGATTTAGGACCGAAATTTTTTAATTTTTGCTAACTTTTTTAACAGTTGAAAAACAGCCTGCAGACCAATTCCTCGCGTTACATTATATCATCGGTACCATGTCAAACTATCCAATGTGAAAACAGCCACTTTCCAGGAGAGCAAAAAAACAGTTTTAATTGGGGATTCAAAATCAGTGCTAAACAGCAGTAAACAATTATTACGTTTTTCGGGTGCTGTTTTATATCCTATTTAAGCATGCTGTCGAGATAAATCATTTGAATAATTTTTCTCGTCTAAAAATCACATTGGATAGTTTGAAATGGTATGATTATTTGTACGTTTTCAGCTTCGCTCTACTTTTTCAGCTTCAAAGTATCCAATACGCACATTGGATAGTTCGACATGGTACAAATTTTGTCCTTTTCCCATTTTCGTTGTTTCAAAGTATCGAATGTGCGCATTGGATAGTTTGACTTTGTAAATTTCTCAGGTTCACTGCGTCATGGTAACGAATGTACCACAAACGATAGTTTGTTTTGTAAAAATTTTGTTATTAGCATATGGAAGTTTTAAACATTTCGGAATTTTCTTTAATAATTCTATTAACAAATATACAGGGAATTAATAAAGAAAAAGTTTGTTTTTAGACGCTATGTAATTTTACAAAATATAAGAATAGACGGAAACAATTTTCTAACAAAGACACGGGCAAGCACGAATGGTTTCCCAGTCTTGTTTTAAGATGCGTTCGTAATTATGTAAATATGTAACGCCTATAGATGTCGTTCAGTCCGTCCGTCCGCACATAACAACGCAAAAACTACCCAACCGAATCGTTTGAAATTTAAAATGTATAATTATTACATAATTTTGTCGAGTTATGTCAAATTTTATGAAGATCAGATGCATCGATCAAATACAGGTACAATCAAAAATATTCCATTACATTACGGTCAATGGGGAAAAAAGTTTCAAATGCATTTTAATCGTTTGAAATTTAAAATACATAATTATTACATAATTTTGTCGAGTTCTTTCAAATTTTTAGAAAATTGGATTCATAAATCACAGGGGCAATCAAAAGTATTCCATTACATTACGGTCAATGGGGAAAAAAGTTTCAAATGCATTTCAATGGTGTTACACTCTTTCGAACATAATAAAATTGATATTATTTTATGAAGTATATACCAAAATATACGTTCTGTACAATTTGTGGTGCAAAGTAATGTTACAAAAATGTTACAAAATGTAATATAAAGACAGAAAGTATCTTTAAACAAAGACACGGGCGAGCACGAGAAGTCACCGAGCCCTGATTCTGAATATTTAGCATGGAGTAACTAATAGACGAAATCGATGAGTTATTTGTTACCAGTATTTTTGAATAGTAGTTGTTGATTTTAATTCCGTTTAAATAATGCTGGAATTTTTACCTTTAAAAAATTTGAATGTAAGGAGTAATTTGTTATAGGATCTTTTAATACAATCATTTCAAAAACTTTCTCTCGCGTGGTAAATGATTAAAGTGTAGTAGCACTTTTTTAGTTCACTGGTTATCAAAGCCTTAGAGCTTTTGTGCCCGCCCATTCTGTATGTAAGTGCGTACGTGTGTGCGTACGTTCCTAACACAATAACTCATGATAAAAATATTCGATTCATTTGAAATTTTTGGTATAGGTATATTCTGATAAGGCGCTTCCCTGATTAGTTTTTGGAGCTCATTCAATATGTATAAGAGGGGGAATGGGGGGGCTAAGGCCCCGCCTCTTAATTTATATAAATGGCTTTTTCATGCAGAATTATCAGTTTTCGTTCAAAATTTAGATATAGGATCACTCTAATGTGGCACCTCCGTGCTTAGTGTTAGATGTTCATTGGATAAGTATAAAGAAGGGGAATGGAGGGCTAATGCTCCTCCCCTAAATTTATATAAATTAAGGGGCTTATCCCGTTATATATATTATATAAGGGGATATTATATTCTATCCACTATTATAATAATCCCCTTAATTTATATTTTTCATGCAGGTTTATCTGTTTTCGTTCAAAATTCAGATATAGTATCATTCTGATGAGCCGCCTCCGTGATTAATATTAGGTGTTTATTGGATTAGTATGAAGAGGGGGGAATGGGGGCTAATTCTCCTTCCCTTAATTTATATAAATGGGTTTTTTATGCAAAATTATCAGTTTTCATTCAAATTTTAGACATAGGATTATTCTGGTGAGGGCATCACCATGATTTGTTTCTCGAGTTCATTGGATAAGTCTAAGAGAGGGAAAATGGGAGGTACCTCCCCTTAATTTAGGTTAATGGGTTTTTCAAGGTGAATTTACCGATTTGCTTCAAAGTTTGGATACAAGTTCATTCTGATAAGGAGCTTTCCTGATTAATTTTGGGAATTCATTGGATAAGTATAGATGGGGGATCGGTGGGATTACTCCTCTTAATTTAGGTAAATGTTTTTTCTTGCAGAATTAACCAATTTGTTTCAATTTTTGAATGCAGGTTCACAGTGATAAGATGCTTTACCTGCGGCTTAACTTAATACTTAAACTTAACTTATACTTAAACTGCGGGTTTTTTTAAAGTATAAAAGGGGTACTTGGGATACCCCACACCCCTCTTAAAATTGTTAAATGGATTTTTATGCAGAATTATCCGAGTTGCTTTTAATTTTGGATGTAGGTTCCTTCTAAAACGGCGAATATGGGAATAGTTTTGAAAGTTTAATGGCTAATTATAAAAGAAGGGAATAACTCTTAAATTCTATAATTTGGTGTACAGCGAAATTTTTTTAACTTAAAAACTCATATCACAAATAAAAAGGCACTTGCAACAATAATCTGTAATGTATAGATTCTTCGGGTTCAGTATAACAGCCGAAATCTTTCGTGTATCCCTGTAAATACTATGCACTTCTTATGATAGAAGAAGTAACTTGCAGTAAACCGCAGCAACGTGTATCAATTTCAGTATATGGTGAAACATTTTAACATAATTAAATTACGCCTCAAACAACACTGTAAAAAAGTTGTAAATTTACGGTACTTTACCGTGAGTTATCCAGTCAATTTACGGAATGTGTCACTTTTTTTTACATAAACGGTCAACTTCCGTAATTTTTTGTGTTTTACGGGTAATAACCATTAATGTAATGGCAAAGTTCATTGATATAGGAATAAAGCCTATTTCTTACGGACATTGTCTTTAATCTCTGCTGGAATCTCTCTTTTTACAGTGAATGTTTCCCTTGTACTATTATGTAACGAAAAACTTTTGGGTGGCCCTGTAAATGAATAATAAATAATCTTTGCACCGCAGATTCTATGAAATGTTTATTTTCATCTTACTCATAAATGCATATCAGTCTCATTATGTTTGAAACGCTGTAGCATCATTAAAATACATTTCAAATTGTTTTTTCTAATTGGTGGTAATGTAATGGAAGAGTTTTGACAGTACCTGGAATTGAATTACACATTTAATTTTAATAAAACACGAAATGTTGCGACAAAAAAATACAATAGTTATCTACTTTAAATTTCCACGAATTCGGTTTGGGAGGTTTTTGCATTGTTATATGCGGACGGACCGAATAACAATTATAGGTTCTACGTATTTATATAATTATGAATGCACCTAATAAGAGCTTATCATGAATTGCAATTTTCAAATATTCTTTGAAGGCATTTTTTCCAACTCATATCATAGAGATTAAATATAGCAAGATTACTCTTTGGAAATAATAATAATTGTTAATAATAATATTATTACTCTTCAGAACTTCGTAGTCATTGGCCCAACTACTTCATTGATTAAATAAGACAAAGATTACGATTCAAAAATGAAAAATCTACCTTTGTACTCCAACAGTCTATTTAAGGGTTATTTATTTGTTTTCTCATCTCATGTTTTATAAATTTAAATAACGTTTAAAAATAAGTTTTTATTTATCAATTTACTGTATATTCGTCTTTTAAGTTATTAAAAGAAATTAAGTACTTAATACTGAATACGTAAATACCAAATTTTATACAATCCAAACTATTGAATGCGAAAGATTTACTAATTTGAAGCAATGATCATCAGATAAGTACAAGTAAAGAATTCAAACTAATGAAAGTTATTTTATTTTATTTTATTTTTGCTAGTGCGAACAATAAAGTGACATCATGCTTAAATGGAATAAAAAACAGCAAATTTCCTATTTCTGTCTGGAGCTGATTTTAAATCAGCAATATCAAAAATTTTTTGAAACCCCGAAAAGTGGCTGTTTTCATATTGGATAGTTTGACATGGTACAAATGATCAGAAAATGAAAATTATTACAATTTTCGTGGCAGACGATCGAATACGCACATTGGATAGTTTGACATGGTACTTTTAGAACAAAATGCACATTGGATACTTTGACACAGACATTATCTAAGTTTCTAAGCGAGTTAGGGACGTGCCGATTTAGCATAGTACGTATCTTGCATAATAAAACAAAATGGCACAAAATATAAAAAATGCATTTTTGCACATTGGATAGTTTGACATGGTACCGACGATATGAATTCAAACCTCCAAACTATTTGTGATAGACATAAAAGAAAAGTATACATTTAAAATGAAGTTGCCTTTGTTCTCAGAATTTTTAACACCTCTCATTATCCAAAAGAGTGTGTGTGTGTGTGGGGGGGGTCCTCCCCTTTGACAAAAATCGCGAGTTTTTCACGATTTTTTGACGCAATGTCATTTTTTGCGATTTTTTGACGAAATTTGCATTTTTTTCGGGTTTTTTTAAAACAAAATTTGTCGATTTGTCTTCATTTTTTGACGAAAGCTACAGTTTTTTCGCGATTTTTGACAAAATTTGCCATTTTTTCGCGATCTTTTGAAGAAAATTGCCGTTTTTTCGTTAATTTTTGAAGAAATTTGCAGTTTTTTAACGAAAACTCACATTTTTTCGCGATCTTTTGAAGAAATTCACGTTGTTTCGTGATCTTTTAATGAAAATTGCCGTTTTCTAGCGATCTTTTCACGAAATCTGCCGTTTTTACGTGATCTTTTGAAGAAATTTGCCGGTTTTTTTGCGATCATTCGAAGAAATTTGCCGTTTTTTTCGCAATCATTCGAAGAAATTTGCCGTTTTTTCGCGATTTTTTTGCGATATTTTAAATTTTTCGTGATTTTTTTTGCGATATTTGAAATTTTTTCGCGATTTTTGTACGAAACTCGCGTGTTTCCCGCGATCTATGATGAAATTGATTTCTTTTCGGAAACTATTTGTTGAAATTCGCGATACATTTTAAGGTCCGAATTTTTGGATTTAGGACCGAAATTTTTTGATTTTTGCTAAATTTTTAACAGTTGAAAAATAGTCTGCAGATCTTCCCAAGAGTCTGCGACGTACGTCGCAGTGTTGGGCCGATTCTGCTCCCGGGCCAATTGATCGATCATATATATGCTCCCTTACCCCGAGATTTCCAGTCTTTGTTTCCCATCAAAAGGCAATTCTAAATAGAAGGACGGGCTGAAAAAAAAAAAAAAAAAAAAAAAAAGAGTTATTTCTCCCTCAGTTTAGCTGTTTACATACTTGGCTTTGGAGGTCATTTCTACAAAAAGATATTTGACGTTAATAAAGCTCTTTGCAGAAAGCATAAAATTCTTAACACAAGGACCAAGTCAGAAGTGTAAGGGACTGAAAAAGTCAAATCTTAGCAAATATAATTGCCAGGGGTCTTGCTCAGACTTTTCTCACAGGGTCCTGTTTTAGCGAAATTGTGAATTTTTTTCTTATATTTGCAAAAATTCTAGTCAGAATTTCGTGAATTTTAAATTATCGATGTTTTTAGGTTCTATTTTTCATATATAAAAAACTATGTAATATGCTCTTTGGTGAGTTCAACTGCTTATTTACACACTAGATTTTATTACTAAATGATTAAATTTGTGAAAAGTTCAATTTGAAAATGAAAAAATTCTGTGAAAGATCTATTTAAGAGACAAATAATTTTATGAAGGGTACTGTTTTGGGATAAAATGTTTTGTGAAGGGTCCTGTTTGGGGATAAAAAAATTTGTGAAGGGTCCTGTTTGGAAATAAAAAAATTTGTGAAGGGTCCTGTTTTAAGATAAATTATTTTGTGAAGGGTCCTTTAAACTAAAGGACCTAAAAATTATCCTAAACATATCAATGATTGCATGGTATTATTCTTTTTGTTAAAACCATGAAATTTCTCTGTTAACCAGAAACATTCTATTACAGGTATTCTCAATTTTCAAAAGTTCTACTGTGTAATAGTAGTATTTCTATATTACTGTTCATAAACAAGGGACATTGTATCATAAACAAGGGACATTGATCCAAACAATTTTATCTTGACACTTTTAAAAAGAGAGTTAATTTTTATTTGCATTTTTCTAACCCATTCCCCTTACAATCACATTAATATTACAAATAAAACTGAGAAAAACTAAAAATGGAAACAAATTTTTAATTTGATGAGCAAACCAGTTGGCAATTTTAAAAAATAGAGTTGTAATACACTGTGATCAACAATTTAATTTTTTCTGCACCTTTAATGTCCAACAAACGTAGCGTACAGTTTTTTTTTTCTCTATTCAGCATTTTGCAGATTTAATAATGTTTGTGCATAAATTTTGTTCAATCTATTAAAAAGTACCTAAAAAAAGATAATAATAACAGAAAAAGTAGTATTACATGACCTATGATGCAACATGAGAAAATGAAATTTTTAAAAAATGACCAGGAAACACACACAAAAAAGAAAGTACAAAAATATTAATAGTTTCAAACATACTTTACGAGCAACTAGTTGAACAGCATCAGGATCAAATACTTTTAACTCTTGTATTCTGCTCATAATAATTTCTTGTAACTGTTTAAAAGTGTAAGGCTGAAATGTTTTACGAGTAAGACCCTAAAAAAGAAAAGGAAAATTTTTATATATAAAAACACAGATCATTATTAATCTGTATAAGTAACCACAAATGTAATAGTTATGAAATGGAATTGATTACACACCAAATGATGTTCTATAAAACATATCAAATGCTTGTTAATTCAATTATGGGATATCCCTCCTCCCCAACAAAACCAAGCATCCCAAATACAAGATTGGCGTAAAAAAAAAATTATTGAAGTAAAATTTTTAGCTACAATCTACTTTGAAAAAATCTGCAGAAATTCTTCATTACATTTTCTAATAAATAATATAACATCAAGCAGTAATTGTAATACTTTATTTTTTCTCATTTCATACTTTTTAACATAGAATTGGAGACCCCACTGCCTTTGATACTTACAACCATGAATTTGTATGACTTTATATTTTAAACAAATTAAGGATCTTGATTATAGGGAATATAGATTTAATTTCCAATATTTAAATGTTTTCAATTTTAAAAAAAAATTCCCGAGAAAATCCAAATAAATATTAAATACTCACCCTCACCTCCTCTTTCAATCCCCTTTCTCTTTTAAAATACTTCTTGGAATTAATCACCCCAGATGCACAGTGGCAATAACGTCCAATTAAGAGAGAAAAAGAACTTAAAAACTCATGAACAATTTAACGAACCTTTCTGGATTCTATCTTTTTTCTTCCATGTGGTTTTTAATGACTGACTGTTTCACCACTCAGAGGAAGTTATGAAGTAGAGGTATCTTACAGTTTCTCCTAATGTAGTCATTTAGTTTAGTCGGAGAATTAAAATGCTCTGATTGTTTTTTTTTTTTTTTTTTTTGTTAATATATAGTTTCTAATCGTAATGGAATCATTGATTCAAAACAAACACACAGATATAATAGAATATGAATATAATATGATATAATAGTATATGAATAAGGCCATTTAAATATATTTTTCTTACTCCATTTAAAGATGAGAGATCGTGTTTAATGTCTATCAAATGTTGTTTTTTCTTTTGACTCAACATGCCATAAATTTTCTTCCAATACTAACATGGAAAAATTACAAAATGAGTTTTTGACTCGATCACTGATATCTAGAAAGGTATTGGAGGAAAAAGGAGGTGAGGGGGGAGTGCTGAATTCATGAAAAGAATTTCAGAAAGTTTTAAATAATATATATTAAAATTCTTATGTAGGTCCCATTACAAAAGCTACCTAAGCTAAGAAGCTACCTATTGCAGTTGTCAGGAAAAAGGCAATTTTAAAATATTTTTGCCAAACCCAAAGACCACAAAATAATCCTTTGTTCAAATGTTTATATAATACATATTAGTTCTGTTAAGTAAAAACATTTGTATCTATAAACCTATTTGGATGAAACTAAGCATGTGTATTGGGATTACTAGATTCTTAGCAAAGTTTATTGACCAGCTTAATCTGCCACTATCTTGTGTCAAAATGGCAGTCACTCAAAAAAATCAGAAATGCAAATTTATTTTTTGCTTAAATATTTGACATTAATACAAGATTACAGGAGGGCATATTTTGTTTTATCTCTTATCTTAAAAAGTGGCTGAGATACAGTAGTTTGAAATTCTAGAATGGTTGGCATTTTGGAAGAAAACATATTACAAAAAAGAATATATTTATGACCTTTAATGAATATGGTTTTCCACAAATTATCTTTCATTGGTGCTCTCAAGTTTCCAACTCTCATAGCTTGAAACTATATATTTATATCTGATAGTGTGAAAATCTCAACAAGCTTGGCAACAATTTGTGAAATATCACCAAATTTGGAGATCAAAAATAAATTATCAAAAATGCAGCCAATTTGGGTTAAATGAATAATTTGGTATAATTCTCATTTAAATTCAGTATTGATAAAAATAGGGAATGAATCATTTCTAATTTGTGTCTTTGAATTTTATTTTCATGTTTTCAAGTAAAATTAGTTAAAATCCAAAAACCAAGAAATGGAGAAACTACCTCCCCCCCCCCCCCGGACCAAAAGAATGTTTTTTTAACTCAAGATACAATTGAATGTCAAAAAGAAAGATTAAGTGGATATTTTATTTTTTCCTTTTGTATTTTGATTTGGCAAGTTCTTAAAAATAAAATCAAAAAAATACCTTAAAAATGTTTTGTTTGGCCGAAGAGAAGTGTTAATGTGAACTTTTAAAGATCCAGAAAAAAAAGTAATGAAAAACTGGGAATTTAAAAAAAAAAAAAAAAAAGTAAACATATTTTTAAAACAAGAAACAGTGTTAGAGCTGAAAAAGTTTAATGAATAAGTGGGTATTTTTTGTTTTTTCATATTTTATTAAGAAAAATAGATGTTGCAATTTCAAAACATGAAAAATCAACTTTTTACCCATTTTTTTCTTTGCTTCGATGCCTTAGAATGTTTCGGAAATTTAGACAATCGGCAGTGGTGTGCCAATCAGAGATGCTTTTTATAGTTTTTAATTGATATCTGGGCAAACTATCAAAAAATGAAAGATCTGAGTCTCAGTTGCATTCAAATTTACTTTGTATTATCTTTATGCATATTTTTACACCTCTATGTATTGTAGATTTTCCCTACCTATTGCCAACAAAAAGACATAAATCTTTCTTTTATCAATATTGAATCATAAAAACACAACTCTTAAAAAATTAAAAATAAGGAAAGATAATTACTAAGCGACTTGAAATGCGATTCATCATCATTCGCTCAGGAAGATCCATGGTATTTGCAATAGCAATTACAATCAATTTTGAATTCTTCTTTGAAGGCCAATCAAATAAATTATACATAACAGTTTGCTTTCTGGTCCATAAACGATCCAATTCATCCACTAGGAGAACAACTGCATCTTTTTTAGGGCCACGTTCTGTAAATCTCTTTTCTAAAAGATCTGCAGCTTGTTGTGGTGCAATACCTCTTCCAGTCAAAGACTAAATTGAAAAGAAAAAATATATATATTATGAAAATGGGCTAATTAAATACAATCTGTCATAAATAAATGATCTAGTAATATCATTAAATGAAAGAATTTATATGGAATACTGAAAGTTCTCAATTTATAAGGATACAGAACACAAAAGCTAATAATATGTTACACATAATATAAACACCACTTTAAAATATCAATTTAATTTAAATGCTTTAAGTGATAAATTAAAATAACATAAAAAGATTATAGCTTGACATGTTTCATTGCTCTTACGGCAACATTTTCAAAAGCAAATAAATGATAAAAAGAAAATTTCTCGAAATAAACAGAAAAACACAAATCACGTGAACATGAGCATATAAAATAAAACTGGAAATAAAAATGAATAAAAATAATTGTGAGCATGAAATATTACAAATTATTGTCTTAAAAACCTTTGAAGCATTTCCTTCCATATTTTAGGTAGCTCCATGGAGGCAAATTCATTGCAAACATTGTCTTTACGTATGAAGATTTCTATTGATTCTCTTATGATTGATGGAAAATATGATCTAGAAGGGTATATTATTCTGCTATTTTTAAAATCTATTTGTAATCGTTCTTTGCTATATAATCTTGAGAAAGCTGTAGTTTTCCTATTGTATTTGATGTCTGCTATATGTTCTTTAATTCTAGTTTTGAGTTTTCTACTTGTTGCACCAATGTAATATTGTTTTGTTCCATCTTGTTTTGTGAATGGTATTTCATATACGCCAGATATTTGATGTGGTTCTATTGGGTCAATTTTCCTACATATTGAGTTTTTTAATTTAGCAGACGGTTTTGCAACTATGGATATATTATATTTATTGAGTTTAGATTTTAAACGTTCAAAAAATCCAGGAAAATATTGTAGAGAGAATATATTCAAATTTTGTAGTTTGAAGTTACTATTCTTTTTACCATCCATGCTTTTAATTAACTTGTCTATTGTACTTTTACTATAACCATTTCTCTTTGCGATGTCAAATATTATATTTAATTCTTTGTCTAATTGTCCCGGAGTACAGATTGTGAAGGCCCTTTTGAGGGCATGCCTAAATGCAGATATTTTGTATGAAAACGGTGCTTGAGCGTTACGAGGTATAATGATTTGGTTGGCAATCGGTTTTCTGTAAACTGTACGTTCGATTCCTTGTTGCGTCTTGATTATTTATTAGTATTAGAAGTAGTAGTTATTTATTAGTATCTTGATTTATTAGTAATTTTTATGTTATTTTAATTTATCACTTAAAACATTTAAATTAAATTAATATGTTACGCTATAAAATAAATATTGCTACCAATGTTGTTGAATAGAGGTTTTGTATTATGCTTAACTTACAATTAATAAGTATAAAAACTGTCAAAAAAAAAAAAATTTTTTTTAAGCATTCAATGTTTAAAAAAGTTGTATCTAATTCCTTTTATTTTATTTCATGATTTTATCTAAAAACTTTGATTACAATACATTAATTTGGTACGAGCATCAAACTAGATTATGAAAAATTTATAGATTTTTTTAGGCTTGGTAGAAAGCACTAACAAGTGAATTTATTTAAATATATATAATTTTTAATAAATAATTTTGCTGCATTTTTATAAGATATGATCATTAATACTTCTACATTGATTTCTCAACGTATAATAAATTAATATTAAATACTTAAAAGCATATTTTTTAAAAATTTAATCTTTTAATTATTTTTATTTCAAATTTATTTTTTCATTTTAGTCTTTAAAAAGGTTTTATATTGTTTAACAATGATTGGCATGTTTTGGCAAGCATTTATTGATGTATAATTCATTGTTTTTTCAACTCCCATACAATTGTACAAGTTACACAGAATATTTGACAATTTATCACCTTATTATCACCTTATGATTAGTAGTTTAAAAGTTCTTCTTTAAAATTAACATATTTATCTATAATTACATTGTAAAAATATTAAAATACTGTAATGTCATCAAAAGTAAACCTTGTACACAATTTGTAGAATTTTAGCATATTAAAAAGTATGGTTAAAAATGAAATGCAAAATTCCATCTTTGCATACAAAGACCAGGTTGAATTAAATAAAAATATAATAATGAATCTTGCACTTTCAAAAAAATAAATAGGAAATTAAATTTTGTATTAGATATGAACTTTTTATTCTTCCATTTCAAATTTTAGAAGAAAAGTAATGTAATCCAGTAATGAATTTTAAAAATAAATTATAGAAAAATATGAAGCAGAATTGTTATTCTTTACTTTTAATAATATTATGTATCATAATTCAGGATATTTTGAATCAATGCATATATGATTATCCTTTAGTAAATTTAAAAGTATGTCTAATACTAAAGTAAAGCAACAACTTGTGATATAATATTTGTTACAATAGCCATGATTGTAAACAATACTTGCAAAATTGTGGATATCATTAAATTGTTTGCAAGCGACACATAAAATTTTAAGTGGAAAAAAACAACATAATCCATAAATAGATAATGCGTAACAAGATAATGCAAAAAGATTTTTTAAAATCTCAAATTAAAAAGTAGTATCCATAAAATAATAGAAAGAGTTGTTTAACTTTCTTTTTTTCTCCATTTTATATCACTAAACAGATATACCATACCTTGAATATTTGGACATAGCATTGATAAGGATCTGTCATCCACATTCCATTTACTTCTACAAAATTGAAAATGGGAACTTCACCTAATTCTTTTTCTTCTTCTAAATTGCGTATCACTTCATGCACTGTAGCTGTTTTACCAGTTCCAGGTACTCCAGATATGTACATGCACCTATGTTTAAATTTTTTGATAAAAGAAAACAAAAAAATGATTATGTTCTAACATGTTTCAATGGTAGAATTCTTTTAGAAATTCACTTATACTATGTAAAATAAACATTCAAGAAGAATCCTGATCATTAACTGAGAAGAATGTGAAATATTACCTTTCCTAATATTATTTTAAAGGATTTATTTATACAATTTTTCATTATAAACCAAAAATAAAGAAATAGACTCATGCAAATTATAAAGCTCTCCCTCCCACACAAACTTCCAAGAATCTGTATAATTCACATTTTTTGGTAAGATGTTCTATGTCCTACTGAAAATTTATCTTACTTCTAAGCAGCATATATAGTAAACTGTGTGAAATTTACAAAACAAATTTTTTTTTCATGAATTATCAATCTTCCAATTAAATAAATTGTAATTTTTAAAAATTCATGTTTCGTACTCTGCGTTTGAAAATAATAATTTAAGCTAAATAAAAATGACAAACAGATATATATATATATATATATATTCCATTTGCATTTATTTTATTTATTTTTTCAGATTTACTCGTTACACTATTTTTTATTTTATTATAATTCAATTCAATTCTAATTCTTCGTTTTGGTTTATTGTTTTATTGATAAAATCCATTGGTGAATCTTGTCTACTTTTAATGGTATTATATATATATATATATATATATATATTGTTGCAGCGTATATAGGGTTCTTTCGATCTTATGGTTAGACAACTTCAAACTCTTTTCTCTTAGAAAAGTAGAAAATAATTTATTTACAGATCTTCAGAACAACAGAGTCTTCGAAACTCACAAATATTACAAGATATTCCAAAATAACTGTTTAAATCTATCGAACAAGTACAAATATAGGTCGCAGAGACTCTTTATACAATGTCTCAACACTATATCATATTCAAAACAACGTAGATAAAACTCAATACATCAAGCAAACTTGCTTGGACAATCTCTAGTAGCTCACTCAATGACTGACTGGTAAATAATAACAACAACAGCTCGTATCGCTCTCCTTATATACAGTCTCGTAGCATGTGCTAGAAATTTCTAGAAAAACCTGGAAAACCACGGAACAACAAACAATGTATCAGTAGACCTAAGGGGGGTTACCATAAATAGGGAAGGGTTACCATCGCCAACAATCGCCAAGTTTGTCGCCAACTTGGCGATATATCGCCAAATTTGGTGACCAAAATTAGTCGCCAAAAGTGACGCCAGCTTGGCGATATCTCAAATATTTCGCAAAGCTGCCATAGACATTCACTGAAAATAATATACAAGTTTGCTTGATAACAGAGACAATGTAACAAAAACTAATATTAGTAAAGAAATGGAGCTTAATAAGATTATTTACATTATTTTACAGTACAAACACTAACTATTTACAAAATTCGTAACACTACCCCTTCCTCAAAGACTGCACGTCCCGGGCAGTGCAATCCTTGAGTTAGAGGAAAACACTTAAAATAAATAAACAAATAAATAAATAAATAAATAATAACAATAATAAAATTTACATAAATAAGAACTAATTACTATTTACATATTTACAAAAAGTGACTTTCATGACCATGGTCTGAAATTCAAGTTTCGAATTTCTAATCACTTTGGCCAAAATAAGGGGCTAGCCGGTTATAGTGTACGACCTTCGGTTTGGCGTGTGGCGATTTTTGTATGTGTACAACGACGTCATTCAGCCTGTTGACGACTGTGTAAGGACCGTCCCAGTTTCTTTGTAATTTTGGCGACAGTCCCTTACGACGTATCGGATTCCACAACCAAACTTTGTCACCTTCGTTGAACTCATGTCCTGTTGCCTTTGTGTCGTACCGTGTCTTCATCTTTTCTGATGCCAGTCCAATTCGGTTCCTCGCTAGACAATGAATCTCCTCAATCCGCGCCTGGAGTTCATCGACATATTCCTCAGGCGATGAAGGAGCATCAGGAGGACGGCCAAACAAAAGATCCGCAGGTAGACGAAGATCACGACCAAAGAGCATTTGAGAAGGGGAGTAACCAGTGGCCTCATGAGTGGCACTCCTGTAAGCAAGCAGGAAAAGAGGCAATTTCTTGTCCCAGTCCTGTTGGTCTCTAGACACCAGGAGAGAGAGGCTATTTAGGATGGTACGATTGAACCGCTCTACCATGCCGTCCGATTGAGGGTGTAGAGGTGTTGTTCGGGTTTTGTCTATGCCGAGTAGTTCACACATTTCCTTGAACACAGCCGAATCAAAATTCCTTCCTTGATCGGAATGGATTTGAAGAGGAACTCCGTATCTGGAAACCCAGTGTTGAATCAGTATGTCTGCTACGGTTACCGCCTCTTGATTAGGAATGGCATAGGCTTCAGGCCACTTAGTGAAGTAGTCCATGACAACGAGGATGTACTTATTGCTATCAGATGTTCTAGGAAGTGGACCCAGGATGTCTAGGGCAATTCGTTCGAAAGGAGCTCCTACATTATAACCTTGCAATCGTCCACGGGTGCGCCTCTTAGGACCTTTACGTGCTACACAGGTATCCCACTTCTGACACCAAATGTTGCAGCGTATATAGGGTTCTTTCGATCTTATGGTTAGACAACTTCAAACTCTTTTCTCTTAGAAAAGTAGAAAATAATTTACTTACAGATCTTCAGAACAACAGAGTCTTCGAAACTCACAAATATTACAAGATATTCCAAAATAACTGTTTAAATCTATCGAACAAGTACAAATATAGGTCGCAGAGACTCTTTATACAATGTCTCAACACTATATCACATTCAAAACAACGTAGATAAAACTCAATACATCAAGCAAACTTGCTTGGACAATCTCTAGTAGCTCACTCAATGACTGACTGGTAAATAATAACAACAACAGCTCGTATCGCTCTCCTTATATACAGTCTCGTAGCATGTGCTAGAAATTTCTAGAAAAACCTGGAAAACCACGGAACAACAAACAATGTATCAGTAGACCTAAGGGGGGTTACCATAAATAGGGAAGGGTTACCATCGCCAACAATCGCCAAGTTTGTCGCCAACTTGGCGATATATCGCCAAATTTGGCGACCAAAATTAGTCGCCAAAAGTGACGCCAACTTGGCGATATCTCAAATATTTCGCAAAGCTGCCATAGACATTCACTGAAAATAATATACAAGTTTGCTTGATAACAGAGACAATGTAACAAAAACTAATATTAGTAAAGAAATGGAGCTTAATAAGATTATTTACATTATTTTACAGTACAAACACTAACTATTTACAAAATTCGTAACAATATATATATATATATATATATATATATATATATATCCTTTTTGAATAGACAGTTTCGTTATACACAATGTAAGTATGCTTTGCTCAAGCAGATGAAACTGTGATGTTAACCGACTTTATCTCAATATCCATTTTTTTCTTTTACAGTACACATGAATATTTTTTTCAGTAAAATTTCTGCTAGTGTATTTATACTTTGAAATTTTTTTAAGGAATTGTGTTCAGAATAACAAGTAATCATCATAATATTATGTTCACTATGATTTTGAGTTAACATTCAAATCAATAAAAGTACTTTTTTCTGTTCATATCATAAAAAACTTTAAATGAAGTTAATATTGCTACATAGTAATCAAATCAGAAATAATGACATACATATGCTGAATTTGCCAAATACAAAATGCATCTTCCTGTTGAAATCATGTATCGAATGAATTTTACATGTTGTACTATACAACTATAAAGCCAAATTAATAAGATCAACCAGAAGTACTACATTTTATTTATTTGATGAAGTTATATGATATAAATAAATTAATGAAGGAAACAGAATAATTAATAAATGCAATGCATATAACAAAAATATTTACAGAAAATCATTTTTGATAAATCCTTAGCACTGAAATTTTTAAAAATAGATAATTTTATATAAAATATGAAACAAATAAAAGTTACATAAAATACAGTTACATAAAAAACAAAAATTACAAACCCTCCAGTCTGTGCACATAGGCATCCTTTCACAAAGCTATAAATATCAGAATATTCTTCATCTCGACAAGGAAGAGAATTAGGCACAGCAGACACATGAAGTCTAAGAAAGAATAAAACATTAAACTGTAGGGCAAATAATCAAGGGCAAGTGCCAAGCTCCCACTAATATTCCATAATAAGAGGATTGTGATCCAGATTTGATATGTGTCTCACCAAATATATATACAGTAGAGCACCTGGACCTTGTTTGTAAGAGTAGAGTCATGAGATCAAGTACGCATGCCCAGTGGAAGAAAAGTGGAGGATGGAAGAAAACGCGTGCAACCCTGAATTTTATGCTTGGCGTTTCCTCGCCCTTTGGTTATTTTTATCATTGCTATTATTATTTTAATGTACGTTCTTACGAATCGGAAATAGATAAACAAAACAAATTTTCTTCTTTTTTTAGAACGAGTCTCGAATATAGTAAATTTTGTTTATTTCCGTTTTTGTCCCTATTATGAAAAAAGTTGCACTGTGGAATTCATAGCTCAATTAATATTTATTTTAAATTTATTACTTAGACTTTAACAATAAATATTTATCTATTAAATTTATATTTTCTAAAAGTATAGTGAATGAATTGAAACCATTTATAACATAAAATAATATTTATATATATTATATTGCATTATTTAAGACAATCGGTTTCACTTTAATCTTAAAAATTAAATTTTTATATATTTTGAAATAGGAAAACATGACTTAATAACTTATTTCTCAAAACATTTTAGTTTGATACAATTCCACTTTTTTGCCTTTATAATCTTATTAATTAATTATTATTATTTTTATTATTATTATTATTAGAATTAAAAAAAAAGATTCTCAAAAGTATTAATGTTTTCAAAACAAATATTCCATAATGATCAATGAACTCTTTTTGAGTTTTCAAAAAAATTATCTGCTAATAATCTCAATGAAAGTTGTAAGAATAGACAGGAAATATATTAAAGACAGAAATCAAATGGCAGCTCATTTGACCTTGTCTGTTTATTTTGTTATTATTATTATTTTGTTTGTTTGTTTGTTATTTGATTTATCCAATCAGGAATAATTTATAATTTATTGTTACAGCAGCTTTTAAGAAAACTTTTAATGAATTAAAATATATGTGTATATTATATATACATACACTAATTTTTTGAATTAAAGGGCTTCATAGTTTGATATAGTTCAATGTTATAATTGTTATTAAAACATAAAAATAGAAACTATCGTGCAGTAGAGGGTTAATTTTATAAAAATGAACCTGTAGCAAGTTATTTCTAGTAGTTAGATATTTTTATGCTATTAAATTACGACATGAAAATATTTTAAACGTAATTTTATTCAATGTTATTACTAAATTAAAATCTAGGTTTCTTTTTAATTATTAAAATATAGCCATTGGATTATATTAAATATTAAAACTTAATGTCATTGAGAAAAATTGATGTAAAAATACATAATATAATATATTAACTAATATAATATATTATAAATAAATAAATTAAATATTAAAATGTAGTTAGTTGGAAAGAATCGATAAAAAAGACTAAATAGTTAAAAAAAAAAAAAAAAAATCTGAAATAAGTTTATTTTGTAGCAAAATATAGTGATCCAATATTTTAAAACCTTAAATGTGCACATATGGAAAACACCATAAAATATAAATTTTTTGCTGAAAATTTTTAATTTAATTATTTTCCCTATTTTTCTCATTATGAGACCGATATATAGATTTTTAAAAAAATAATAGTAAAATAAATTTCAAAAAATCATAAAAATAGAAAAAATTGTACAGTGAAAGATTAATTTAATAAAAATGAGTACTGTAATAAGTTATCTGTAGTAATTAGACATTTTTATATTATTAAATTATTTTAAAAAAAAATTTAAAAAATCATAAAAATAGAAAAAATTATACAGTGAAAGGTTAATTTCATAAAAATTAATGCAGAAATAAGTTAGCTCTAGTTATTAGACATTTTTATATTATTAAATTACGATTTAAAAATATTTAAAATGTAATTTTATTCGATATTATTACATTAAAATTTATGTTTCTTTTTAATTATCAAAATATAGCTCTTGGATGATATTTAATATTAAAACTTAATTTCATTTTAAAAAAATCTAAAGAAATACAATATTTTATTAACTGATAATAAATTATTAATAAATTAAATTATATTAAATATTAAAACTTAGTTTTTTTTTTTTTTTTTTTTTTTTTTTTTGAAAGAATTAATAAAAAATAGAGTAACTTTTAATAAATCAATAAGGAAAAAAAAAGTAAAATGTTTCTTTTTAATTATCAAAATATAGCATTTGGATGATATTTAATATTAAAAGTTAGTTTCATTAAAAAAAAAAAATCAATCTAAAAAATATATTTTATTAACTGGTAATAAATTATTCAAAAAAATAAATAAGCGTAACTGACAATAAATCAATGAAAAAAAAAAAAAAAAAAAAGAGAGAGAGAGAGAAATCCAGATTGGGGATCGAACCCACAAGGTTGGGGTTACAAGGCCTACATGCTAACCATTACACCAAACCATCTGCGAAAATGTCAGCGAAACAACTTTTTTAACCTCGAAACAAGTTCATAAAAGAAATTGGCATTTGGCGTTCTTGTATTTCTCGCCAAACCTATTTTGATTACTTATGACAAAAAAAAGGGAAAAAAATGCTTGTGATGCGATTCCACCAAAACAACGCAAAGATATATATACAATTTAGTCATACTAATAAAAATAATTCAAATTGTATGTATATACATAAAATATAACGAGAAAATGATGGGATATTTGCTCACGCTGGCAGAATGAAAACGAAACTTACGGAAGAAAAAAAATATTTTTGCATGAAAATTGTGAAATTCGTAGGCAAAATTATATTTATATCCATAATATAAACATTTTTCAACATGAAAATTGATGTTACAAATAAAAAAAAGCATGAAAATATTATGAATGATGAGGATTTTAAAACCTTCTAATTTCATCCCATGTAAAATCTATGGTAGCGCTGCAGTCGATCACCTGCGGCGGTTGAAAACAGATTTTGTTCAATCAGAATTTATTGCCATCCTGTCGCAACTCTTACTGAAGGATGTAGGAACACTAATATACAGGGTGGTCATAAAAAAACTTTGTCGATATACGGAGCTCTAGCGGCCAGTCCACTCAACCGATCGAAATGAAATTTCAGATATAGCTATTCAGAGGTATGAGCTCGAGATTCTGTGAACGACAAAATGGCACTCACGGTTACGGTTATAGTTACAGAAACTCGAAAATTTCCAATGGCAACACCCATTTCTTTCCATCGCAAAATGCTCAGTGCATGTGAAAACCCTAAAGAGCGTTGGAACCGTACGTGTATCGCAAGAAACGGACATGTTATGCACGCACAAAAAACCGTTCTGGAAATCCTCCCCCCCCCCCCCCATAGAAAAAACTCGATTGGGGCGCAAGGAGGAAATTTGCATATGACGCAGAGTCAGTACACTAATCTCTGATCACAATACAGATCGGAGAAACTAAAAATTTTATTTTGATTACACATTTTCCATGCCATTTCCCACATGGGTACCATGCCTGTGATGTGCCGTTCACAGAATCTCGAGCTCATACCTCTGAATAGCTATATCTGAAATTTCACCTCGATCGGTTGAGTGGACTAGCCGCTAGAGCTCCATATATCGGCAAAGTTTTTTTATGACCACCCTGTATATGTAATTAAATAAATAAAAATTCATTTAAGAAATTCTGGTTTAAAATGCCGTTAAATAGGTCAAACTAATTAACATATTACAGAAGATTAGTGGGAGTTTGGCACAATCATACATTTTGATAAAGAAATACTTAAAAGAATTATTAAATGAAGAACATTAATAAATATACAAATCTATATTGATTTCTTAAAACATGCTTTAAATATTTACTTTTCAGAAATTAACTGAGGTACACAAAAATGAATTAAATAGCAAATATATTATAAATATTATTAAAGAAAAAATGTGTTTGCCAGTAACATTATTGTTACATATGTTGGCAATGGCAAACTGAGTAATCAATTTTTCTTTAATTGGAAAGTTAACTTTAACATTACACAATTTCAACTTTTATATATACAGTGGAACCTGCTTAAAGTGACCACTCTCGGGATCAGCTAAAATGGTTACTATATAGAGGTGGTCACTTTATGAAGTGTAATGGCATGGTACGTTAAATTTTTTTGTGATCTCAAAAAATAAAAAATAAACATAGGAAAAGTGCATTATGTTAAGTAATGAATTGATTAATTAACAAATATAATTATTGAATTGCTAATTTAAATAAACTGCAATAAAAGGTAATTAACTTAAAATTCATCTTTTTTTAAATCAGTTGAAGAACTGCGGTTTATACATTTTACATTAGATTCCTTATTCTTGATATTTTAAGCAGAAAAATAACTGTAATAAAAATAATAGTTTGAAAAAACTACCAAAACAATATGAAAACTACAAGTTTATACAGGGAAATCTCCTACAATGGTCACTTCGAACAACAGTAACCTCCAAATACCGGTCATTTTAATAGTGTTACTGAGTCTCTTCAATAGAAATATCATTACATTGAACCTCCAAATGATGAAATCCAAGCAACTGCCATCCTTTTTTTTTTTTTTTTTTTTAACGTTACATTTTAACACTAGATTATCCGGAAATTTTGCCCAACCTTAATAACATTTTAATACCAGAATTTTTTAAAAAACAATCACTTATTTATTTAAACTAGATTTCTCTAGTTACAATTTAACTAAGTTAATGAAAAAAATTCTCGTCCAAATCGACATTTTGTCATTTGATCGGTGTCGAATCGACACCAGCTAGACGTTCTAGTGTTAACTGCAATTGAGATTGCGAAAAATATGGTGGTATATTTTCTTTATTTGACGTTCTTACAATTTCTTTACTAATATCTACAGATTGCTTAGCAAAACTAGGCAGTGTAGCAAAACCCCATTCTTAAATAGGCATGTAGAGAGGAGGGTGTAGGTGACGGAATTTAAGTGTGAGCAATCAAAAGTCATTTGTACTTTTTGTCAATCATGTGATGATGTTTCTTGTCTGTATGCAGCACATATTTTCCCCTAAAAAATGGATTCAAAGTGAACATTTTAAAAATTAAGTGATAAGTTTAACCACTTCGAGACGAGAGCGTTTTGCTTAATTTTTAATTTTTTATCACCGGTTTTTCAAAACAGAAAATTTTCACAAATTATAATCGCAAAAAAGGCTCTGATTAAATAAATGAAACTTTACAATAAAAAATAACTAGAAAGAATAATGAAGGATTCTAAGCACATTGACACATATACCGGTCGCTCGTCTTCAAGGGATTAAAGTTACCCAGGACAATAAAAAATGAGTAAGTATGCGAAAATTAGCTTATATGCAATGGCGGAAAGATCCAAATAGATAACATTCTGGATAACAGTGTCTTATTTAGAAAAGACATTTCAAGACATATCAAGACATTGGAATTTAAAATCAAGCGTTGAAGAACTGGTTACTATGAGACTGATAAGTTGCGTTTCTTTGGAATGGCTGTTGAATCGTCGAGTGAAAAATCTCCCAATTTCTGAACCGATGTTGCAGGAAAGTGCCTCAGAAATTGAAGAGAAACTGTGATATTTTTAAAAAATTGCATTCACTCAAAATGATAAATTCTGCAACAAATCTGTGAAAACGATTGTGCATTTTCAGAAAAAGAATATGCTTATAAAAAATGTTAATTAGCTTTTTTTTTTTTTTTTTTTTTTTTTTTTTTTTTGTGCTTTAACTGCAAAAATAAAATAATTTTGGTGAATTTTGATTTTAATGTGATGTAATTTTGAGCTTTTAAAATATTGAACCTGAAGTGTGAATAACGGCAACCTCCCAAGTATGGTCACTTTATCAGCTCCCAGTCGTGTCTGTTATTCAGAAATTTCACTGTACATCTAAAATTTAATTAGTGCAATCTAAGGGCATGTGTAATTTTATTTCTAAAATTTCTAAGAACATATGAAAAAAAAAAAAAACTTTTTAAAACAAACCCGAACATTCACCATTTCACTTACTCATATAAACATACGTATTAACACGACTAAGTTAGCAAATTAGTAGCAGGTGCAATCATTCCTATCCTACAAAAGGATACATCAATATGTGTGGCAGATATATTCCTCATTCTTCTCCCACTTCGGGGCAAAAAATGAGAAGGAAAGTCACCTTAATGAGGCGCAAACATCGTTACATTAAAGAACAAATTGATCATTTGGCAGGTGGTCATTATAGGAGATAAATTCCTGTATGGATGAAATAAAAATTTCAGAAAATAGTCACTTTAGTGTTTTAGTTTGAAAATTTTTATGTATGTAGAAAAATGGATGGTCACATTTTACAGGTTCAAATAACATTGACAGTGACAGGCAATGTGGTCACTTTATACTATAGACAGGTGGTCACATTACCGATCAATTCTCTTATTATTTTTACATGAGTATGGGTGACATTGTGCAAAAGTGGTCACTTTAGGCAGGTGGACACTTTACCAAGGTGTGACACTTTAACAGGTTATACTGTACTTTCAACTTATACTTTTAGATGCAACATGTTAAAAATATAGGACTTTTATGGTTTTTAAATTCCTGTTCAAGCATGATTCTTTTTTTAATAAGCTATAGTATTTAGCACAATTATGGAATAATAACTCATTTGCATATTAAAAAATAAATAGTTCAGCATATGTTTGTTAGTTAATGAGATTATATGTGTACATACTTGCTTGCCATGAAACTAGAGCAAACTACTCTTAACAACTGATGTTTGATATTAAATGAACCATATTATAAAGTACAAATTACATCTGGCACTTGCACAGCAATACTTTATTTATTGAGATGAATTTTTTAAATTAAACTTTCATTTCTTTTGAGGGGAAAAAAAGGCGGAGGGAGAAAGAAAAAGAAAAGTACTGGAGCTGAAGTCTGGTGAGTTCTGAGTTAAATTAAACATTGATCATATACCAATAACAAATCAGCATACAATAACTAAGCAGATAAATGTCAGCTAATAAACCTCAGCTAATAAATGTTACAACTGACAATTTTTAATTTGGCTAACAGATTATCATGTTTCAGTTAATGAAGATTTCAGCTCACGAGTTTGTTCCAAAATGAATTAGCTCAGTTGATATATCACTGCTTTCATTTCATTTTCTCAGCATAAAAGCCCACATTTAATAAAATATCTATTGTTCTAATCTATTAATCTAATTGTTATATGTATACTAAATATCCAAATCATAATGTCAGTTTATTTGATACAAATTATGTGACTAACTAATGGCACAATGATCTTCTCTTTTTTGTTTCAGCCAAATTTTTGTCATGAAAAGAACATGAAATAGTTCGTGAATGCATAAAAACTTTTGTGTTGTGACTCCTAGTAGAGGATATTATCATAAGGATTTTAAAATAATTTAATGTGCTTTTTCTGATATGGCAATTAGAATTGTATCTCATGATTTTGTTTAAATACGAAACCTCATGCTTTGAAGTATTCCTAGCTCAGTTTGAAATGCTAAAATGGTTCATGGTAAGTTTTTAGAAGTGAATGAAGCTGTTGTATTTTGAAAAAGTTTGTGTGTATTCAAACTTTCTATTTTTGTAACTTTTTTAATAAACATTTATTAGCCTTTCCCATCATAGAGTTTTATTTACTTATGAGCCATGAACTGATTTTATTTTGATATTCGTGAATTGAATATACATTTATTTATTAGCTATCAAACAAAAGCACTTAAAATTACTCATGGAAACAAAAGTACAGCAAAAACCACGTCTAATGGAATCAGACTAAATCGGACAGATTTTTGGTTAAAAGATGTCAGTTGAAGTAGCTAAAAACATAGCACCTCTGACTCCAGCTTTTTGTTTGAAAGTGTGAAGTGAAATTAAGCTGATTATGCATAATTTTAAAGTTATAAATTGAATTATTTTTATTTAGGGACTATATACATTAATAAATATTTAGTTATTTACCAGTTTATTAATACTTTAATGATTAAATCTAAGGAAGGAAGACGGTAGCTTGGTTGAATGGGATTTTATGCCGCAAAGTCCCTTTGGGGACATGCTGCGCCAAAAACAAGGTGAGGAGTTAAATATAAAATGTAAAGTAAAAAGTAAAAGCTGTTAAATATAAAATTCACATTAAAACACTGTCAAAAATATGTGTGAAAAGGGAAATGCAATGTGATGATACATGTAATTAAAAGATAGTTAAAACCAGCCACTAAGATTAGAAAAGAAAACTTAAATATTAAAAATCCAATGATGAGTAAAGTAATGAGACAAAACACTAAATATTAATCAACCAGATACTACTTAAAACCTAATACAGTCAAACCTCGCCAACATGAACACCCTTAAAGTGAATTACTTTTAACATGAATTGTTAGGAAGGAAGACAGACGTGATATTTGAAATATATCTTGGCTCTTAAGCTCATTTAGTTACTTTTCAACTCTTAGAATGTACTGACTATTGGAGCAAGGGTGAAAATGTGTTTTGAAATGACCAGGACCTCATACTGTGAAACAGGTCTATCAAAAGAGATCTTGCAGAAGCTATACTATTTCTTAGAAATGAGTAATATTTATGTTCATGACTTTCCTTATTCAAGGCTTTCAGGAATATCATTTAGTTCATCACTTACATGAATTCCTCAAGAGAACATTGGATTTTTTTAGCTCTATTCACTTTTTTAACTTTATACCTAAATTATTTATACTTTATTTGTCTTTATACTTTTTTTTCCCCGGTAGCATCTATTACTTCATTAACAAAGTATAAGCTGTAACACATGGGTATATGTATAGTAGATTATATACAATAGGGGATATTTGTTATGTATGCCTTTAAATGAGAAGTTGTGTGCATTATAAATTTTCGCTCATTATAAATACATAGTTCACTTCACATCAATTAAACTTACATAGTTAGCTAAAAATGGCTGAAGAATATCAATATACAGTAGAAAATCTTTATATTGTACATCTGAAATCCAGAAGTTATATATATTATAAATTTTGTGCAATGTAGATTATTTTGAACGTCATTAAATGAAACTTATAAGCATGGTCTTAATGTATAACTATAAAAATGTTCAATTTAATAGCTAAACAGTTTTATAATATGATGAAATTAATAAAATAAATAAGCAAAATGCAATAATGCTTAAAATTGCTTCTTAAAAAATTTGTCAATAATTTCTATTTTTCTCTTATTAGTTTTCTTTAATTACATGAGCAATGTGATATGAAAATCACATATTTTAAATTAGTTGTTTTTAATTTTTTAAAGTATCCCTTTCTATCATTCATTGATTCAAATTGTACTAAATTTTAATAAAACACAGTTTTTACTATTATAAAGAACAAAAAATATAAATAAGCATTTCTGTAATTAAATGCTTCTGCACAAAGTCTCATCTTTAGTCACCACATAAATTTTAATCATTGAAATCAGATTTAAAAAATAATCCAGCTGCCAAGTTAACTTTGCTTCTTAACATTATATATTTTTCTTTATGCAGTTATTTCACTGTCAACATTAGTGAATATAGCAATAATCTCTTTGCATTGTTTTGTTTAGATAATCCTTATCATGGGATTATTGAAAATTTTGAGCAACATATTATTTGCTAATATTTAATCATTCTAAATTATAAAAATTTTCATTCAATTCAAAAGTATTAATATGTTTTTATTAATATCTTATGATTATCTGATAATTAATATTTGATGATTCATGCACTTTTGCCAAATTATGTGTGCCAAGAAACTGAAAAAAGAATTTGCAGCTGTGATTTTTGTATCATTCCTTCACCGACTGACAGCCTGCAAAGATATAGGCTTTTTGTCATATAAATGAGGATTAAGGTATCAACCACATTCCTACTATATTCTGCTTTAAGTCTATCAGTCTTAAAGATATTTTAAAAGGCTATAATGTTCTTTCTTTGAATTGATTTCCTTTATTTTCTAGAAACAATTTTGTTTTATAGAACCTGGACTTGATATTTCAAGTAAATTATAGTTAAATTTCCGTATATCGAAATTCCACATATCAAATTTTTCTATGTATCAAACTTTTAGCATATCTCCAAGTTCATTATATAGAAAAACGGTTTTACATATCGAAAAAATCTCTATACATCAAATTTTTTTCAAGACATATTGAGAGATTTTAAACCATTTTAAACAATTTGCCAATTGCTTTATGAAAAATGAAAGTCAAAAGATAAACAAGATTAGTGAAAGTCACTAAAAACCCCACGTCAGCTAAAATGAGGAGTGGACAGTTCCCCCCCCCCCCCCCCCAACTCATTTTGGAATTTTGGTTGTGACCTGTCCTGTAGTGAAACCAGTTTTTAGCTATCCCTTTAGTCTGATGGTTGTTCTTCACTCTTAAACCTGCGTAGTTTTAGTGTAAATTTAAATAATATTTCATAAAAATTCATTTTGAACTTTTACGTTTTCTCTCGATCACACTATCAAAAAGAAAATCCTTTAGTATTGTGGATAAAGTTGAATTGCTAAAGAATGTAGATAGTGAAATGCGCAAAAGACATTTTTGAACAGTGTCAACTATTATAAAAAGTCAGAATGCTGCAATGAAATCCTATGAAAGTACTGAACCTAACACAAAATGCTCTAAATCATTCAATTATGATGCAGTGGATGAACCCGTTTTAAAACTGATAAAAAGGGTTCGAGACCATAAATTGTCAATCTCTGATCCTTTCATAAAAAATAAGGCCTTGAATTATGCGAAACATTTTGGATGCAATAAATTTCAAGCAAGTTCCGAGTGGCTGGAAAATTTCAGAAAAGGCATAGCATCAAGGAAAAGATTATTGATTATTTCCAGAAAAAATAAAAGTATCTGAAACAGTCTATAACAACTGGAATGGTGGTGGTTTGGAAAATATTCTAAAGATTATTAACTAAATGATATTTTGGGGACTTTTTTCATAAATGTTTACCCAGCAAAATTCTAATTTTTAAAGGTGATGATTGTTATGGAGACAAGAACATCAATGATAGAATAACAATACTGGTAGATGTTTTCATGAATTGCAAAAAAAAAAAAAAAAAAAAAAAAATTAGATTGTTTACCCAGCAAAATTCTAATTTTTAAAGGTGATGATTGTTATGGAGACAAGAACATCAATGATAGAATAACAATACTGGTAGATGTTTTCATGAATTGCAAAAAAAAAAAAAAAAAAAAAAAAAAAAAAATTAGATTATTTGTACTAAGTAAATGTAAGAATCCTGGAGTATTAAAAAACGTAACAGTTTTAGATGTTGATTATCGTTCTAATAGAAATTGGTGGATGACAGATGAAATTTTTGAAAAGTGTATTTTGAAACAGGATAGAAAAATGATTAATCAAAATAGAAAAATTGCTTTTGTTGTAGACAATAGCCTAGTCCAACCTAATGTGTCTTCAAAATTATCAAAATTGCTTTTATTTCCCCTGAACATTACTTCAAATGCAACCAATGGACCAGGATGTAAAGTAAAACATGACATTTTATTACAGAAAACACATTCTCTGATGACCTATCTGCATGTTTTATCTGAGGTTATGTGTAGCAGAATTAACCAAAAATGATGTTTGGAAAAATATTGTTTCTGAATCTACATTAAAAACTGTTTTGCAAAAGCTTGGTTCAGTGTATTATCGGAAATTGAAGAACAAGTTGTGTTCCTTCAAATCCAACAGTCTTGGGAAAATTTGCACTCCCAGGTTACATGACAGACAGTATTATTCTTAACGAATTCCAGACAATCGATAAGTTAATTATTGCTGATCATCCTACAGATGAAGACACACTGAATTTGTTTGTTTCGTGAATCTGAAAAGGAAATCTAAGAACATTATGAAATAAATGAATTTAGAAACATTTCCAAGTGAACAAAAAAAGAAATGTGAGAGGCATTTGAAACAGTACACCAAGGACTTCAATTCGCAGAAAATGTTCCTGATAAAGTTTTTAGTGGACTGCATAAATGCGAACATTTTTTTGATAATCTATCTGCAAAACTTTTTGTTCAGCATCATATTCATAGTTTTTTCAACAGAACATAACTGTGATCATTACAACCAGTGTCTGGATTATTATTTTTATAGAAAGGTATCTAGTACTTGAAATTTTTATACTAATTATTTTTGTTTAGTAGTAACTTTAATTCACTGTGATTCGCAACTGAGAAGTTGTGTGTTACATAAAGAATTGCATTATAAAGATCTATTGTATGTATGAAGTATAAAGGAGGCAGCTGAAGTCAGATTTTAAAATTTCAGGATGATAATTTTTCCTATCAACTGCACAGTCTTAGGAGAAAAAAAAAACTAACTGGATAAAGATAAAAATAATACCTTTGCCGAGACTCTTCAAGAGCATTTTTTGGTGTTCTCAAGGGTGTTTTTCTTTCTGGAATACTGAGATTTATAAGATTTTTCCTCTACAAAAAATGGGAAAATTTAAGAAAATTCATATATTCAGATATGTTTTCATATTGTACAAAAAAAGAATAGACTAAGATAAGCAAACATGATAGATAACATAAGAGATAACAGAAATTACAAAAGGAAAAATATAAAATCAATAGCTGAATCATTACTCGCAAGCAAGGCTTGACAAATGTGATCACCAAGTTATTACTAGTGGCCAAAATATTTTGGAAAGGGGGGGGGGGGCGGGGAATCAAAAAGTATTTGTTTAAAGGTTGTACAGTCCAGATTCAGTATGCAAAACTGCTTTTAGCATTTAGGCAAGGAGACCACTGCTTCACCAAGTTGAATATACCCTTTTAGTAAAACTCCTATTCCTCCTGCTTGAAGAATTCCAAAACTGCTAGCTGCACTTCTCTGTCCAATAAGAAACATATGCCTTTTAAGACTTTTGAAAGCACACAAATCAATATGCAATGTACTACCCTAATTACATCATAAATTGCCTGCTTATTGCTGCTAGTATTGAATGTCGATGGCCTCCAAGATATACTTGCACCTTGAGTCAAAGAGCGACCGGTTCTAAACTTTGAACATCATTCCACTACAGTGGTTTTACAGTGGTTACAGTTCCATTACAGACATTCTTCTGTATATACTTCTTCATTCTCCAATGAATGTCTACTGGTTTTTGTCCTTTGTCCACAATATTCCCTTGCCTCATTGTCGATGCCTATACACCAGCTTTGGTGACATTCTGATTTGCATATACATTGCAGCAGCGACTCAAAGGAAAACTTTTTGATAGCCCTTTATACTTGGCAAGTATGTGTTTGGTAGTGTCATCATTTTAATCAATGTATTTTTTCTTTTTCTTTTTTCTAAGCATTTTAAAAACACAAATGTTTTATTATTCAAGCCCCAGGTTAAATATTTGAATAAAATTTATTTTTCACAATCAGTACGTTTATAGCAATTTCTTTCCTACTATTTCAATCAAAAATAGCCAATACTATGCATCAAAGTCACAATATTAAATTAAAATTCTTATGAAGTGTTTTACTATAATGTTGTAATGTTACAAAAATCTATAATAAGAATGGAAGTTCGTATACCTGTTCTGAAGGCTGCATGCAAAATTTGGCAAGTAGGTACCTCTATATCTGTAATTATGAATCACAAAGTCAGTTTTTGGATTAGATTTTTTAAAATTAACTCTTAAAAGCATAACAATCCATCACAAAATGATGCTCTGTAGCAGATTTCTGAATTTTAAAGCTTTCCAGAGACTTCATAGTAATAAAAAACAAGAGGGGAAATGATTACAGTCTTTCACTTTGCCACATCAGCATTCCTACTCATTTCTCCATATGGCTGGATACTGTTTAGATTACTTGTCTTCTGTTGGAACATAAATACCACCTTTTTCTACTTTTAGAGTAAATTACTGTTTCTCCTTACAGGGTGCTACAATTGATACAATGTGCATGTGCATCTTATTTGTATTGTATACCACCACTACAAAACTGGAAAGAAATTTTTTTTTTGATCATGTACTAGTTTTGTTGGACGACCTTTCCGTGACTGATGAAAAAAAGATTTTTAAAACACACTCAATTATCTTCTTTTTCCTTGTGTATTTTAAAATTGTCTTTCTTTGGTATTATGGGACAAAATTTTAGAAGCCTTTATGTTGAAAAAAAATATTAAAAATAAACTTTAAAATAGCTTGAACATTAACAGTTTAACACTTTATGCCCCAACGATACTTTAAAGTACCATTAAATTTCTTATAAAATTCATTTAATACATTAATTACAAGTAATACAATTCAGAATGAGTAATAGATACTTTAATGTATACCAGAAGTTTTATTGGTTGAACAAAATAAAATTATTTTTAAAAGAATGATTTATTTTCCATTTACATCTTTGCAGTTTTTTTTTTTTTTTATGTTGAAAGATCATGGTCGAAAAGTTTCATTTCGGAATTATTCCCATATTTTTATGCAACAGCATTGTATTTGTACATTTTCCAATTTTATAAAATACTGAAAAAAGATTTTAAAGAAGTTATAAATATTGTGCAAAATTTCTATAAACACAAATTTAATTTTAATTGCAAAATACTTCTAAAATTTATAAAATGATTACATAAATTTTGTAATGTAGTTTCAAAAAAATCATGAAAGATGCTTTAGAAGATGAAATTTTCAGAAATTCATAATTTGGGACATAAAAGATTAAGACAATGCAGATAACTTCAACATTTTAGTTTTTTCTGACAATTTCAAAGTATCATTATTTATTGTAATTTTTTTTTTTTTCCATCATAAATTTAGTAGAACATTCCACGGACATAGTAATTTTCTTTGATGGTCTTACATCAATTACATAAAAAAATTTTTAATGCTTAATAGACTGGAATCTTAAAATATTAGAACATAATTAATGGAAAAGATTGACAAGGCCACTCATTCTGACCATGTTATGGTAAATTTTTTTAATTAAAATGAAAATTGTTATCATATTTGACAGATATCTAGCCTATGATTCCAAGATTGTTTTTCAAAATGATATTTTACAGCAAAATATGAAAATATCAATTTTCGAGCATTTACCTGAAACTTTACCCAAAAAATAAATATCTACCCACTAAGTATCTATCCTTCCCACATTACTAACCAAGGCTACATTGCTCTTCCATTTAAAAATATAAAATCAAAACAGATCGGAGTGTATGTAGCTTGTCCAGAGTACGCTGCCAAAGGCTCTTGCCCTTAACTCTATGTTTGCTTGGATAATTTTTCATTTAAAAATATAAAATCTTCCAAATTTGTGAGTGTTTGCTACCAAAGGCAATTGAACCTGCAGCATTAGGACCATATGGAAAGATCTTTAAGGATTAAATTCATTCAATTCTGATTTTAGGATAAAATAACGTCTTCCCTACTCTGTACATGTTTTTGTAGTGTGCAACTATCCAGAAATCAGTGTGCCCCAAGCATGCTGTTTAGTTAAGTTTTTACAGTATTCCTCAGCCCTACTTCCCAGAAGATGTACAATTTTGATAAGTTTCATTCAAATACATAGCTTCTATTATCTTTCTAAATTACACACTATTCTAAAGCAGCGTTCGAAATCCTTGGTTATCCGCTGGTCCGAGACCACCGATAATTCCACCGGACCACTAATTTGAAAAATTTAGTGGTCCGCAGGACCAGTGCCTTTTTTTCAGACCCTGAGAAAACCGCAACCGATCGCACATAAGACTTTTTTTTATTATAATTCAGCAATGCCGCGGACGCACTATAGCGCATAAATTACGCAAAAATCGGCGATGAGACGACAAAAAAAAAAAAAAAAAAAAAGCTCTTACGCGTCCCAGGGGACGCGTAATTTCGTTAAAGGATCGCGAAAAACGACAAATTTCGTTAAAAAATCGCGAAATAACGACTCATTTCTGGCAAATTTTGTCAAACAGTTCTCGAAAAAATGGCTAATTTCATTCCAAAACGCGAAACAAAAGGCAGATTTCTTCAAAAGATCGCGAGAATACGGCAAATTTCCCCCAAAATAGCGATAAAGCGGCAAATTTTCTCAAATCGTGAAAAACGGCATATTTTTTCAAATATTGCGGAAAAATGGCAGATTTTTTCAAAAAATTGTAGAAAAATGGCAGATTTCTTCCAAAAATTGCCAAAAAACCACAAATTTTTTCCGAAAATCGCGATAAAACGGCAAAAATTGTCAAAAAATAGCGAAAAACGACAAATTTCCTCAAAGATTGCGAAAAACGACAAATTTTGTTAAAGCGCTAAATAACGACTAATTTCCGGCAAATATCGTCAAAAAAATGCGAAAAAATGGCTAATTTCATCCTAAAACCCGAAAAAAAGGCAGATTTCTTCAAAAAATCGCGAAAAAACGGGAAATTTCGTCCAAAAATCGTGTTAAAACGGCAAATTTTGTCAAAAATATTGCGAAAAGCTGTATATTTCGTCAATAAATCCCGAAAAAACAAAAGATTTCGTCAAAACAACGCGAAAAAACGGAAATTTCGACAAAAAAGCACGAAAAAAAAAAGTGAATTTTTCTGTTTTAAAAACTAATTTTCCGGCTACAAAATTGTTGAAAACTGATTTTCCTGCTTTCCAATCGGTTTTTTATTGCTCCAAATCTTTCTGAGTGAATGTGACTCCTGAAAGCACCATTTCATTAAGCAAAGTTCCCATTTACTCAACAAAAATATCCCGTTTTTAAGGAAAAATGTTTTTTTCAATAAACCTGTCTTGCCCCATTTTAAAAGAAATGCAAACATTAGTAATGCTTGTTATCTTCTACACTTAAATAAGCATTATTTTATAGTTAAATTTGTATCTTGCACATTTATTCTTTAAAAAGTACAGAAAATTTCTCTTAAATTAATATTGGTTTTAATTATTTATTATTATTAGAACAATTACATTTTATTTTTCTTATGCAAATGAACAAGTTCGATTTTTGCGTCAAAAAATATGGCTTGTTATTAGTGGAGACCCGCTTTTGTAGAAAAAGGACACAGAATTTTAGAAGTCCTGGGTCCCGGGGAACCAGGATTTTTCAAGTCCAGCCGCATTACCAACACTAGCTACAATTCCACAACTCTGGCTACAATCTGGAGAAAAATATAAAAAAATGCATTAAAGCTTATAGTCAGTTGAAATAAGTAATGGCAAATAAAATATCTAATTAATAATTCAATAGTTTTTCTTTACGTACTGTTTATTTAATTTTTAGCAAATTATAATTTTACATTTTATTTTATTATGTTGAAAATTTTGGATAAATACAAGGTAAGATTGGTTTATTTTTCATTGATTGGGGGGGGGGGGGGGGGGGGGGGGGAGGCCACTCCAAGTGTTAAAATTATTTAATAGAATTTTACGTAGCGGACCAGTGATGATGTCTGCGGACCAGTAAATTCTCATTCTTACTGGTCCTTGGGACCAGTGACTTTTTTTTAGGAATTCTAACGCTGTAAAGTATGCTTGTTATTATTGCATAAAAACTTTTGTACTTTTTCAAAATTGATGATTAAATTTAAAGTATTTATATTTTGCATAAATTTAAAATATTACACTAGCAATGGAATTAAATATTTAAATTTACATTAATTTAAAGTATTACACTAACAATGGAATGAAGGTAAATATATTTTACTGATCACTAGAATTTTTTGCAGGTTACCAGATTTTTTAAAATTTGTACAGTCCTGTTCATAAGAAATTAAATTTAACCAAACTGCTGGGATAAAATTAGTAAAATTGGTCAATGTTTAAAATATTAATTACAAGTATATAGAAAGAATATTTAGATTTTACAGATATTTTTTTCATTTTTAAATGGAAAATTTTATTTAATAGCTTTAAAAACATTCTAGCACCACTTCTTTAGAACATGTCATCAATCCTGACTTTAAATTATATTCTATTTTTTTTTTTTTTAAATCATATAAAACTTTTTAACAAGGTATGTAATGTTCTTTTAAGTGAAGAAATAGTGTTTCTGCTAGGCCATTATTTAAGTGAGTAGTGGCCTGCCCTATTTAACAGGCCCCTATAACAAGATACTGGTCAAAGGTGAGTAATAATGACCTTGATTGTACTACAAGGACATCACTGAAAATACCGGTGAAATTAAGCCTGACAGTCAAAGAGTTGATTATATTATCCTCCTAGAAAAAGGATTTTGGATTTCTCTTACTTTAAACAAGAAGAATGCTATGCAGATAAATTAATAATAAAAAAAAGAGGATGGGTGTGGGAGGAGGATTACAGAAAAAAAAATTGGTTTGATGATTTTTTTTTATTATTTTTAGAATTACCAACATGTTATTTTGATCTCATGGTACTGTTTTTTCAAGAGAAAACTAAGATTGCAATAAATACTTTCATAACATCTACAGCCTTGCATTTTTTTTTTTTTTTTTTTTTTACATTGTTATATATTTATCAATTGAAAATTCAGTTTCTCCAATATAAAATAAATATAAAATTTTATTTATGACTAGAGATGGGAATGCTCGGAAAAAACCTGGAAAAATTGGGAAAAAAACGGTTTTTTTCCGAAGGCTTATTTTTCAATTTTTCCGAACTGGAAAAATTGAAATTTCATTTAAAATATAATGTAGTGAAAATTTTGTAATAGCTACATTTCATAATTTTTATTTTATTTATTTTTATGTTGAGTGTCCCACATGAAAACTTTAATGTGGGTAATCTGATCTCTGAGCAGAAATCTGTTTGAGAAGACTTGAAAAGATTCTTCACATTTTTTTCTTGTTTGAAACATAAGACCCCTCACAAAATTTCTCTTGAAAATAGACATTTCAGAAAAAAGTTTAGTCTACAAATTGAATCTTTCGCAAATGCAATGATTGAAGAAAAAAAAGTCTCATGCCATATAGTAGCTGAATCTTATCAAGTTGTATATATGCATAAATAACCTTATTAAAAATGTCTAAATAGGACTCTAAAAATAGTAATAATTTCTTATTCACAAATTCTGAACATATTTTGAGTATATATACAAAAAATTCACAATTTCACAAAAACAGGATTACATGAAAAAAATCTAGATGTATAATTAAATACAACTTCTTTTTTAAAAATTAATTCATGTGCAAAATTCTTTCAATAATATGCCAATTAATAGAAATGGTAAAATTAAAAAATTAACATAAAATGTGAAGCATGCATTTTTTTTTTCTATCTTTTCAAGAAGTAAGTATTGAATTCATGAAAATTTTGACTACAGTTTTTGGTGTATTTAAATATTTTAGAAGGTCCTGAACACGATTTGATAGTTTTTGGAAAATATCTGTCACACTGTGAGTCTGTATGGGACAAAAATTTTATGGGCATTCGATCTCAAGAACTGATGCACATAATTTCACAAAACTTTAGATTCAGTTACACCTTGATATAAACTCGAGATGCTTAGTTATTAGTGTATATCCCACAACTGATGGCCCTACTATGCTGCATTATTCATAATTTCCACAATAGTTCTATCTCAAGAGTTAATGTATGTATTTTCATAAAACTTCAGATTAAGTTAATCTTTGATATAACTTTGTGCACATTACTTTTTGGTGTAAATCGCTCAACAGATGACGCTGCTATGCTGCATTATTCATGATTATCGCAATAGTTCTATCTCAAGGACTAAAGGACGATTTTTTATCAAACTACAGATTCAGACAGTTCCTGATATATATTAAGATTGTTTAGTTTTTGGTGTAAATTGCCCTATAGGTGGCACTACTATGCTGCATTTTTCAAGATTTCGTTATAGCTGATTAATTGAATGTTTTTTCAAGGTATTGAATCTAAAATTGACCTCCATTTTACCTCAATAATGTACAGTAATGTCACAAAAACATGGGCAGTTTGCATTAGAAAAATACAACTGCGATGAAAAAAAAACCCCATATTTTATTACAAGTAACTATGTTCCAAATTTTACATTCCCTTTTGATTAAACTTTGAATTTTTGTAGTTTTTTAAAGCAAACTAGAAATTTATCTCTGTATGTAATTGCTTTTGTTAATTCCTCACGAGCATTTTCTATTTGTAGTGTTCTGTTTTCATAACTTTTGAGTTCCATTCTTAGAAATATGAAATTACCATATGGAAACATTATTGAATATGGTTTCTTACTCAAGAATAGAATACCAGATTTCAGGATAAAAAGAGAAAAATTACGTTTAATTAAACTTAAAAAAAATATTTTTCTGGTTTCAGTGAGTAAAAATCTACCAGTCAATAAATCCTATGTTATTTTTTAGTTGCAGACCTGAGTAAGCCAAACAAAAACTTAGTTTTGATTGAATTTAGATTATAAAACTAAATAAAACTTTGAGTTGAGATTGGAAAGCTATACCAAAACTAAACATATTTTTTAAAGGAAATAAAATTACAATTGTAAGAAAAAAGTGTAATAATGTAAAAATATACATATTTTTAAACAAACAATGGAATTTTTTTAATACTGATATTGATAATAATGACAAAACTGCAACAATTTTTTAAAACTAGTATCATTTACTTAAAAACTACACTTATGTAAATGGAATGCATAATTTATTTCATTCCAAACTGCAGACATATTGGCTCAGGTTCTTACATTAGGTCAATTGCTAGTTAAACATGTAACTGAAAAATCATTTCAACAGAGATATGCTGTAACAAACAATAGTGTTTTAAAAATTCTTAGGCTGTGGAAAAAAAAAAAAAAAAAAAAAAAAAAACTAAAATTTAAAAGCAGGCTTTGCTATTTTCTTTTGTAATATAAAGTGAAAATAATTTTCATTTAATACAAATAAATGGGAAAAAATGTTTATTATTTAATATTCTCTAAGAAAATATAATTTATTTGGGAGAAATAGTCATGAAAAATCAATTTTTCCAATTTTTCCTTTTTTTCCCGAAAAAAACCGGTAAAAAACCAGTTTTTTTCCACCACTTATATTTTTCCGGAAAATTTACATCTCTATTTATGACTATGATGAAATCAAAAGAGCAATTTTTATTCAACAAATAATAACAGAATATTCTTAATATAAGACCAAGTGAAATGAAAAACTAAATATATTCTATGGCGAATTTCGCTGTCTTTCTTCTATGTATAAAAGCAAAAAAGCATTAGAATTGAAACTGATTATAATATTACAGTACATTTTCTTAGAAAGAGAATTTTGACTTTTTTTTTTATTTTACTACTAGTAGAATGCTACGCAGGCAGATAAATTGATAAAGAAAAAGAAAAGGAAAGGGGAGAGGAGGGGGATTGTAGAAAAAATTTTGGTCTGACATTTGATTTCTTTATTATTTTTAGAACTACTATCATGTTTTATCTCATAGTACTATATTTTCAACAAGAGAAAACTAAGAGTTTATTATGAATACATTCATGACATTTACATCATGCAAAATTTTTATTTTATTTATTGTTGTGAATCTATCAACTGAAAATTCTATTTCTCCAATGTACAATAAATATAAAATTTTGATGGTGAAATCAAAAGAGTAATTTTTATTCACAAATACTTATAGAAACAAATAAGAAATATTCTTAATATAAAACAAAGTACTAATAATTCAATAGGTTCCATGAAAAAAACTTCACTGTTTTCCTTAGCACAAAAAAAAAAAAAAAAAAAAAAGAAAAAGAAAAAAAAAACCCCTATTAGAATTGAAATCTTTTTAATCAAGAACATATAAATGATAAAATTAAAACTAATACATTATGACTAACTTACAGATTTAGGTGTCCGTATACTCAAACTCATTCCAGTTTTCTTAGATGCTATTTTCTTTTTCTGTGACTTTTTTGTTTTATCAGGAGATACTTCATCTGATGAATTGATGTCAGATAATGAATCATCATTATCAGAACTACCAGAGGAAGTTGTAAAGTTATCAGAATCACTATTATCAGAACAATTAATGTCAACATAACGAGGCACTTTTTTAGTTGGAGTACTAGCTGAAATTAGACCTGTAACACTGAAAGAGAAATTAAGTACAAATAAATTATACATTAATAATTTTTTTTTTAAAATCAAATTCCATATAATTTTAATTATGCAGACAAAAATATACATACTTTTTCTCTTCAGTGTAATTTACAGCCTTCACTCTCCTACCAGATCTTGTTTGGTGAAATTCTTCAAATCCATCTGCAAACTTAGCTGTTTTCTTTGGTGTGGAATAAGAACTAGAATTTTCTATCTTAATATATTTGCTAGGAGAGCTTTTTTTGGCATGTTGTGTTCCCTTTTTCTTTGGCACAGAGTAAGAATCAGAGTTTTCTAACTTAGCAAAATTATCTGGTAAGGCTTTTTCAGCATTTCTTGTTTTCTTAATTGATTTTGGGGCAGGACTAGCTATTTTTTTACTCACAGAACTTTTCCTTGTTCTGAAGGATATAGATAATGGATCTATTTCCATATCACTGAGTAAATGGCCATTTTCTTCACATTCATCATCATTTTCAAACTTATTAATTTCAGCAATGGATTGTTTTTCAAAATTTTTATGCTTATTTTTTCCTAATCTAGGACTTGACATATCTTCCTGAAAGGACATAGATAATGAATCTATTTCCACATCACTGACTGAATAGCCATTTTCTTCACATTTATTGTCATTTTTAAATTTACTCCTTTCAGCAATGTCAGTATCATATTGTTTATCTAAACTTTTATGTCTGTTTTTCGCTAATCTGGGCTTTAAAATACCTTCATCAGTAGAATGTGTCATTTTTGGACTAGAAGGTTTAAACCTAACATCATTAAGCATTGTAATTTTAGGTTTCTTTGAAGGAGTAGTACATACATTCTGGTTTTTATCAGAAGGTTGTTTTTTAGGTGAATTTCTTGTATTGTAGCTAAAAATGTTTTTGCAAAATTTAGTATTCAATTTTATTGAACATTTCATGTTACTCAGCTTTTGAGGAGTATTAGAGGCTTCAGATTCAATACTTGAATCATAATCCATAAATTCAGTATCTGCTGCAATTATATCTTTTTCATGATTATCCTTCTGTGAAGTGAAAGTGTGAATAACAGGTTTATTTTCTGAGTTGTTTTCTTCAAGTTTAAGTTTATTTAAAAAAGTATTTGCAACATCTTCTATATTTTCAACATTTGAATCAGCAATAAAAATCCTTACATTTTTATTTCTACTTTCTAGCATTTTTTCATCAATTTTTTTAATAACAACTCTGGGAATTTTACTGGGACTTCCCAGAGAAAAAGCACAGTATGTCTCACGTGTCTTGCCAGGGGATTTACCTAAGAACAGTTAAAATTTGAAACTGAGTATACGATAAAAAATAATTAAACACATGTAGCTGCATACTCACAGAAATTATCTTTAAAAAATATTCTTTGCATAGACAGATTTACATATTTACACAGGAACATATCCCAAAAGTCAACATGAAATTCATCAGACAGTTGTGCAAAAAAATACAAAATTCATCCATCGATTTCATGGAGAAAAAAGTAAATAAATAAATAAATATAAAATTTGTTTTTCAATTGCAGGAAAAAAATGTTTTTTTTTTTTTTTTATTAAGTCAAGGAGAAAAACTAAATTTGTCCATCGATTGTATGAAAGTTTTAATATAATAATTTCAAAATAGTTTACTTAATTTCAATCTTAGAGAATCAGCTTACATTTATTATTTAATTTTTTTATAAAATACAGTAAAACCTCTGTAACGGACACTCCCGAATAACAGACACCTCTATTTAACAGACATTTTTTCAATTCCTACTCCGAAAACCTAAATTTTTGTATGTTTAATCTCTGAATAACGGATATTTCAAATAGCGGACAGTAATTTAGGCAACATTAATGAAAAATTATTTTTTAACAAGAAATAAAAGGGAAAAAAAAGCACAAAAAGCCTCTAAATACATCAGACAATGTGTCACAAATTTTGTAATCACAAATAAATGTAGGGAATGGGCTGGAAAAAATTCCTCTCTCATGTCCAGTGCTGAAATAAGGTGATAATCAGGCACTGAATATTCCCCCCATGAAACGTTGAAAAATCTCCCGAATGATTTGAGAGTTTATACTTTTGCTGGTCAAAAAATAAAATTTTTTCTTCCTGAAACTCTGTAAGGTCCACATAGAGACATAGAAATACCTCCAGGAGAAAAATATCTGAATTCAACTCTGCTCACATCCGAGAAAAAACGTTCCACTTTCAAAGATTTGGGATTTTCTGCTGATAAATGTCTAGAAGTACAAATTTCTTGATCTGCTGAATTATATTTCAATTTTATTGCATAAAACAATAATTTCAACTTCTTGTTTATCATATAATAGAGTTTTTATGACATATCAAAATCAATTAATAGAGCATTAAGCATTCATTAGCAATTTTTTGATCTCTGAGGTTTTCCCCAATAGCAGACACCTCTGAATAGTGGACAGTTTCTGCGTTCCCGAGGTGTCTGTTATTTAGAGGTTTTACTGTATTAGTTTTTCTTTTTATATATTTAAGTTATATTATAATTCAATTGTAGTTGTGCTTTTATAACATTAATCAGTATGCCTGGGCAATATATCAATAAAACTAAAAATAAGAATCTGACGATATTATAAAACCTTACTCAATTATACATCATGAATATCAATCTTGATGCAAACCCTGATTATCATAGTTCTTTATTAAACTGCAATATTCATATTCTAGAGTACTCATTTCAAGTACTCGAGAATCTCCCAGTCTAAACTGTAATATTATACCAAGTCACCGTTTCCGATAATCATTATAATAACAAAGTGACTTCTTTCAATCTAAACCACGATATTAGATACCAATTTTTCTATTATGGTTTCTTGATATTAACAGTGCAACTTCTCCCAGCAAAAACCATGATTATTAAATATTAATTCCTCCGATTTAGTGTTCATCATACTAATGGTATATGATTTTGTTTAATTGTAGATTTTGTTAATAAATATCATACATGCAGTTTTTTAATTGAGGGTATTATCAGTGTAAACAGAATCTCTGAGCATATGCATTTTATGATGCTACACACACCATGGCTTAATTTTTTTATGGTATTTAGATTTTAGCAGTGTTGATGAATATTTGATCTGTGTTATTGAACAATATGTGACTCAGGTGAATAAAAAAATCAATAACCTTTTATTTACAAAACTGATTTAATTAGACAAACGAAATAAAGTGCTGACAGCACAAAAACAAAGTATTGAGAACAAGAAAAAAACATTTATTTCATGGAAGAGTAGTAATACTAGGGGAATCTAATGATCCATGTCTGTTGGAAGTGAAGTGGTGCATAAGCCAAAAATTAATACCATTAGAGATTTACTCACAGACTTATTGTGTTTGCTGTATAATCACCTTTGAATGTATGGTAAACACAATGATAGATCTACGAGCAAATCACTGGTGGTGGTAATTTTTGGCTTATGCAGCACTTCACTTCCAGTAGACATGGATCATTAGATTCCCCTATCACAAGTATTCCATAAAATAAAGGTTTTTTTTCTTGTGCTGTTGGCTCTTGGACTTGTTAGAAAGGACCTGTGGCCACTTATTCAAGTTATGCACTTGCAGTATCTTTCCTCCAACAATAGAGGAGAGGAGGATTTTCTAAATTTTGCCAACATCTGTTATGTGATATATTATTGGAAAGGTCTGCGACCACTCAATCATTTTATGAACTTTTGGTGCCTCGCCTACTAGTTTGACTTTTTGAGGAGCCCTTTCTTATTTTGTGACACTCGTTATGTGACATATCAGTGGAAAGGCCTGTGACCACTTATTCATGTTATGCACCTTTGGTGTGTCACCCCCCCCCCCTATTTCCATCCCTAGGACACTTTCTTTTAATTTTGACGACATTCATCATGTGACATATCGTTGGAAAGGCCCGTAACCACTTAATCATTTTATGTACTTTTGTACTCAGCCCACCACTTTGCCTCTTGAAAGACACTTTCCTAAATTTTGCTGATAGCTGTCATGTGACAGAAAAAGCCTGTGACTGCTTATTCATGTTATGTACATCTGGTGTTCCTTCCCTAACTTTATCTCTCTGATAGGGGGCACTTTTCTTAAATTCTCTGTCACCCCACATGGGACATACCACTGGAAATGCCTATAACTGCTTAATCATTTTATGCACCTCAAGTGCCCCAGCCCATGCTTTCTCCCCCCCCCCTGAGGTTATCAGAGGTACTTTTCTGAATTTTGTCAACCCCCATCATGTGACATATCATTGGAAAGACCTGTGACTGCTTATTCATGTTGTGCATCCCGTTTACAATATGTTGAGGGAAAAAAAAATTCAAAATCTGACAGCTAGCTTGAAACCAAGAAGATTTTGTATACCATGCAAATGTGTTACCACAGTGCCATCAAGCTCACACAAAAAAAACTGAAGTAAAACTGTTGTTTTAAAATTGAAAACAGAAGTGGTTGAATGTCTCTAAATTAATTTAATCAAAATTATATAATGCTTTTTCAAAATTTTATGATTTGTCATGTGATTAAGAAATTTTTAGCTATACATATGAAAAATTTCATGTCTCTAACTCCTCATAGTTTTCTAAAAGGAACTCTGTGACAGACAGAGGAGTGAAATCTTAAAAAGCATGAAATTGATGTCTGGAAATTTTTTTTTGTAAGAATGAATATGAATGCATGTAAGATATCACCTCCATATTTGCAAGGGAATGCTACCTTTTGGCTGTGGCCTTCTGGTATCACATTGTAAAAACATCAACATGTCCTCAAAACTTTTTCGCCGATTTGCATTATTGTGCAGTTCGCGTATTTCCGTGTAATGGTGGTCCACAATCATGTATTACAATCATGCTTAAGATGTAAGACAATGAGGTTGGTTGGTTGGTTGATTTTTGACGTCCGATTATCTACGCTAGGGATATAGGACCAGGGGGGAGTGTCCTTCGTGGGGGTCTTTCTAAGGGAACCTAACCCGTATTTACGCAAGGTTCGAAGAAAACCACGAAAACTCCGAACAGTTAGGCCGACAGCCGCGATTGGGTTCGAACCCAGCACCTGCCGTCTACCAGTTGAGAGGTCCGAACATCTCGTAAGACAATGAGGAGACATTCAGTTTTTGGGACCTGGTTTATTATCCTTTTAACTTACATAAAGGTTGTTTTGAAAACCAGGTCCGTGTTGGCTTAACTTAGAAATTATAAAACAATCAGTGGCTGGGCAGCATGTTTGTTGGCAAGTCTTGGGGTCCAAAAGCCATGGAATTTTGCCATTCTGGATGATTTAAATGCATAACTCAAATTATTTTTGCCAGGTTGCGACACTACAAGAATGGGAGGCAATTTAATTTAATTGGTTAAAAAAAGTCTGGGCATTATGACGTTAGAAAAGTGCAGCTAAAACTACAAAAAGTGAGAATTACATGTAGGTCAGATTTTTGATCTTAAAGACTGTTTAATAATGATCTCTAAAACTAATAAAATAAAGTTATCGGGGGCAAATTGCTTTTAAGCATTAGAATTAAAGTTAAAAGAAAATTAGATGGGACTTTAAATTTTAAACTTTTGAATTTTAAATTAAAGTTTTTTTTAAAAAGGGATTAACTTTACCCTTTCATAAACAACAGATGTGACAATCTCAAAATGCAACAAGAAACATTTTCCCCTTTTTTATTTTTTTGTTTCAAAACCTCCGTTAGAAATGCAGTTTTATTATGATTTTTAATTATCTCTGTTAATTAACAAAAAAGAAAAATATAAAATAGTCAGATTCATTCAGACCTGCTTTCGTCTTTATTGATCCAAATTTTCAGATCGCTATATGTAATTAAATTTCTTAGCCTTCGCAGACAGACAAACATCTTTCCTGTATCAGTATAGATTAAGTCCATAAGAGAGAATATTACAAAAAAAATTGTCATAACTAACACAAGAAAAAGAAAAGAAATACAGTCAAAATTCGTCTTAACGAAGTCCCTATTTAACAAAGTGTTTTGCTTAATGAAATTTTCTACTGAACCTGACTTTGAATACCATTAATATGTAAATTAATCTCCATATTACAAAAAATGTATTTTATATAATGAAGTTTATTTCATTTTCGTGTGTGTACAACATTCAAATGGAGAGGTTATTATTGCAATGAATGCATGAAATTTTTCAATAGATTGTATGAAAATGAAATTAGTAATTTATTCAATCATTATACAGCCAATCAATCTAAAAAAAAAAAATTCCAGTTTTGTGAGAATGTTATAGATATATTGTTACGGTACTTACAAAAATGCAATATATATATATATATACATATGAACAATTTACTTTTTAGAAGAAATGTAGACAAAAGAATATTACATACTTTTTAAAGTTGAGGTATTGGAAAAGAAAAAATGAGAAAAAGAAAACATATACTACTCTTCAATTTTTGTTTACCTCTCTTTATTTACTTGATATTATTCTAATTAAATTTTGCCCATATGTTTTCATTGCATTAAAAAAAGTTGCTGCCTGAATGAAAATAACATTTTTTCAATATTTTCATTTAAATGTGTATGAATTTGAGTTAATTTCAATTTAACAAATTTGCTTCATAATGAAGTGTTTAAGAGTAACGACAAGACTTAGTTAAATGGAAGTTTCATTGTACTTAATTTTGCTAAAATAGTTTGGTCATATTTTAGCCAAAATTTCTCAATTTTTTCTAGATTTTCTATTGATTCTGCATAACCTAAAAACCACTTTTTAGCAACCCTTTAACACCTTTTCACTTGTAATATGTAGCAAATTTTTTGTCATTAGATTTTATTTTACACACAATGATGACCTGGCAAATTTTGAATTTCCAAACTCTGCCTTTAACCCCTTGAAGGGCGGTGGTATAAAATATATACCACTTAATTTTAATTGCGAAATGCCACATTGACACCGGAATTTTGAAATGAAAATTTTAATTTTATCAAGTTCATAAAGAAAAGCATTTATCTTTTTTGAAATAAATCTGTTTTTATGTTCTGGTGTGAATCGTTCATTTCAGATTTTTATGAATGAAAGTGCTTCGCCCCTCAAAGGATTAAACCAATATCAAATATTCCTCACTGAATATATTTCCTTTCTATCACAGCAATTTAGATAATGTATGAAATATCTATACATAAGCAATATGATGATTTTAATATCAAAAGATTAAACATTAAAATAACAATACAATTAGTCAAACAAAATTAATAATACAACGCATAAATCCATATGCTTACTTTTGACATGAGTCATATCACTGATTGCTGTTTTTTCATTGTGATAAATGGAGCCATTTACATTAGAATTTTTATTAGTTGAAGAGGCCATTACAGCATTAACTTTAAGATTGTCCTTCACTTCAATAAGAGATGTTCCAGTAAAAATATAGCGACAAAAGAAAACTGGAGTTTTGAATGCTGGGAGATTTTTGTACTTAGAAAGAGCAGATTCAAAATCACAATCAAAAGGCAAGAAAATAACCTATAATAAATGTATCAAAACATAAAGCAATTTTAATATTTGAAGGAACTTTCAAATAATAAAAATTATCGCAGTTTATCCACTAAAAATAATAAAGGGAGTAGTACAACTTTTACAAAAATAAATAAGTAAAAAGCTGGGGTGGATGTGCCAGCAATGAAAATCCTTCAAAGTTTTTAGTTCATAAAAAAATAACCAACAAAAATTTAGCTTTTGTTATTTTTTTTATATATATATAACTTCTCCTTGCATAATTTATAACCTGGATTATTGTCGATTCTCATAATTAAACCAATTATGAAGCAGAAAATGTCTCACAATTCCACTGTTTTTTAATAAAAATCTTGATGAACATGCTGAGAGTGCTTCAATCTTTTTTATTTTCTTGCAAAAACTATATGTTTTTGCTCCGATTGTAATGGAAAACTTTGAATTTTATATACCAACTAGTATATAACCTCCATCAAAAATGACAGAATTTCGGCCTGTGTTTCATTTTCATAAGACTTTATACAAACAAAACAAACAGAATGAAAATTTTATTATTGAAGAGTTTGTATTGTAGAAAAGCACATTTTAAAAATAGTAATAGATTTCTAAAAATACAAATAATAAGGGTTTTTTTTTTTTTTTTTTTTAACTTGACTTAATATTTAATTTCTGAAACAATTCAACAATTGGGCAAAACAAACAGCAGTATTTATTACAATAATAATAATAATTAGTAAAGTAAAAGACAATATCTGAAGATTTCACAAAACATTAAAATTAAATAGTGAGTTTTTTTTTTTTTTTTAATGCATTATTTTTATAAAAAGCAATGACTCTTCAATGGTTTTAGTCATAGATATAGGAAGGATATAACCAGATCACTCCCACTCTGTCTCTGGGCACTTTTAAGCACTTTTGATTTGTTTGACGAGGGACATTGACTTGGGTCCTGTTTGCAAACTGCTAGGCATGTATTACACGGGTGCACCATAGATGCCAACACTGTAAATACTTTATCAGGAGTGAACTCGTTAAATTTCAGGAGTTTTGGACACTCTTCAGGAGTAAAATAGTCCCCTTTCAGGAGCCATTTCAGGAATTGTACATAATTTTTTTCGAGCTATTTTTTATATTTTTTTTTTACAAATATTTTCTTAATTCTCATCCCTATCAGCTTTTATATTCATCCATACACCCATAATTAAAATAAAGGTCATCACTTAATAAATAAATTTTTGTAATAAATTTATAGAAATGGAATATCTTTTTTTAATCCTTACAGGCAAAAAATCCATGATTTCTATACTACAGTTGAGAAATAACATGACTATCTTCTCTCCACAACAGACTTGCTAATAAAAATTATTTCTTTCTGTAACTCACAGACGAAAATCGCGATTATCTCCAGAAGCTGACTGACAAAAATCGCGATCAATGCCAGAGACTGACTGACAAAAATCATAATTTCTTCCCTCAAAACTCAATGACGAAACCCGCGATCTTTTCCCGAGACTGACTGACGAAAATCGCGATCTTTTTCCGTGACTGACTGACGAAAATCACGATCTTTTTCCGTGACTGACTGACGAAAATCACGATCTTTTTCCGTGACTGACTGCGAAAATCACGATCTTTTTCCAAGACTGATTGACAAAAATCGCGATCTTTTCCCGAGACTGACTGACGAAAATCGCGATCTTTTCCCGAGACTGACTGACGAAAATCGCGATCTTTTTCCGTGACTTACTGGCGAAAATCACGATCTTTTTCCAAGAATGATTGACAAAAATCGGGATCTTTTCGCGAGACTGACTGACGAAAATCGCGATCTCTTCCCGAGACTGACTTACGAAGTTCGCGATCTTTTCCCTAGACTGATTAACGAAAATCACTATCTTTTCCCGAGACTGATTAACTAAAATCACGATCTTTTGCCGAGTCTAACTGACGACATTCGTGATCTTTTGTCGCGAATGACTGACAAAACTTGCGATATTTTTCCGCAAATGATTGACGAAAATCGCGATTTTTACTGCGATTTACGAACATTGAGATTTTTTTTGTCGCGAATGACTATAGAGAATCGCGGTATATTGTCATCACTGACCGACGAAAATAGAGATCCTTTGTCACGAATTACTGATGAAAATCGTGATCTTTTGTTGCGAACGATTGACGAAAATCGCGATCTTTTCCAGATAGTGACTGACGAAAATCGCGATCCTAACCAGAGACTAACTGACAAAAATTGCGATCTTTTCTCGAGACAGATTAACGGAAATCGCGATCTTTTGCAGAGACTAACTGACGACAATCGTGATCTTTTCCCGAGACTGAAAATAACAATCTGTTGTTTTGTATGACTGATGAAAATTGAGTTACTTTTCGGTGAATGATGGAAAACGCGGTCTTTTGTCGCGAATAACTGGCGAGAATCGCGGTATTTTGCCACGAATAATGGAGAAAATTCGAGATCTTTTGTCAGGAATTACTGGAGAAAATCGCGATCTTTTGACGCAACTGACAAAAAAAAAACGGCAAAAGCAATGTTTTGTCAAGAGTGACTGACGAAAATCGAGACTTTTCGCAAAGTCTATGATTTACGAATATTGTGATTTTATCAGCGGCTGATTGCCGAATTCCGGGATGTTTTTTCGCAACTGATTAACGAAATTCGCGATCTTTTGCCATGGCAGACAGCCGAAATTCGTTTTTTTGAAGAGAGTGAAATTTTATTTACGATCAGTTGATGAATTTGACTTTTTTTTTTTTTTTTTTTTTTTTTGCAGCGTCTAATGACAAAATTTGGAAGTTTTTTCAACGACTGGTTGGAGAAATTTGCCTTTTTTTGTCATAAACAATTGCCGAAAATCGCAGTTTTATCGACTAATGGACAATTTTTGCGATGTATTTCAACGACTTATTCTAGAACTTCGCGACTTTTTGGAACGATTGATCGGAAATAGCTATTTGTTGCCGCGAATGATCGAAAATTTCGCGATTTTTTTGCCGCAAATTTCCGTATTTTCTACCTTATTACCGTACTACCGTATTTTAACCTACTTTTCCGGAGAAGTTGGCATCTATGGTGCACCGATCTGTCCTCCCTCACCATCAGATGTCTACAGTCTAACGACCAACGCACGTCACAATGGTCCCTGTTTCCAAACTAGAAATGAACAGCCGATAGCGACAGTTCCTTGCCCATCGGATGAACTGAATGGTCCCCCCCCCCCCTACAAGTGCCCACGACAAGCCGCCGGGCAACGATGCCTATGAAGACAATGAAGCCGACAACCTACATGCCGAGGATCCCCAAAAGGGAGTTGCTTTTCTGACAAGGCCTCCCAAGATCAAATCCTATGAATGTGGAAAAACATTTGCTGGGGTCAGCCGGAAAGTAGAAGGAGCCCCTAGCAGAACCATGGGAAACAGAAAAAGTCACTCTGCCCACATAGTCACAGACTTACTCGTGGGTTTTGCGCCACCACTCAATGCACGTACCAATTTACGAACAACCCTTAATTTGCACATGCTATATACCGTACAGGAGCATTGGCTAGATGCTCGTAACTGAACCTCGAGGGACCAAGAAAGCTCCCTCGCGATGGCATACACACTGCCCAGCCTTGGTTGTGGCCCCAGAACCCCCCCCCCCCTACACTCCCTCGGAAATGAGTTCCATAAGAGGGTCCAGAGTCACAGGCTAGATGCCGGTAGCGACCCGAGACAGGCCCAGAAAGATCCACCTAGACGGCAAAAATACCACCTCGTTAGGGGGTTGGCACGAACAGAACCCTACACGCATTGCTCCAGCCAGGGGACAGAGTGAAGCCCAAACAAAGCCAAGCTACGCACTATCATTACCTAAGGGCCCTCGTTGGTTCCTGAATCTGAAGGTCATTGCCCTGTGCAAAGAGGACGCCTGCCAGAAGGGGAAGTACCTCTAGCCAAACCCTGGAGGACAAGGAAACTCCCTCTATAGATGTCCGAAGCGACATCTGGCTCAGAGGTGAGTAGCGGGAAGATTATGTGTTAGACACTGCTAAGTCTGAATCACTGGGCACAGAAAACCCCAGTCCCATATAGACACGTCAGACTTAGATTGGACCCAAAAGGTCCTTTGAGAAAGATGTGCCGTCGCTTTAACTGGTGAGAGTCTGGCCATAATCTCTGCGGGATTAGATTGTGGGCCAAGAGGGGCAAGCACCTCCATGGTGTCCTACCGTCTCAACCCATCCCATGGTTAAGCAGAGGCACCCTCAATCTCCTCCCACCTAGGAGCTGGCACACCACTGCCTCCGCTGCAGCAGAGGTGGGCGCTGAGTTTCCTAGCGGAAATGGGATGTCTCCCGTAAGTCACACTAGGCACTAGCCAAGTCTCTCCCAGCAGAAGCCCTAGGAGTTGCTACACGCCCTTCCCACAGGCCTTGTCTGCACTAGTTAGTTTCCACCTCTTGCTCTACAAGGTATATATTCTCATCTCAGGCTCCCTCTTAAGTCAAGTTTGTGGCTGAGGTCCCGATCACTTTAGTTACCTTTTGCCCAGAGTCACCAAGCAGACGCTGAGAATAAAGATGAAAATAAGCACTCGCCAGTTGCCACTCGATGACTAAATGTAAAAAATGGCAACTAAAAATGTGTAAAGTACCGGCCAAATGCAGGATTCTCCAAGGTGTTTTGTAAAAAGAATCGCGAGAAAAAACCTGCGAATTTCGACAAAAAAACCCCAAATTTCGGAAAAAGATTGCGGGAAAACATGCATTTTGTGTAAGTATCGCGAAAAGACATAATGTAAGTATCGCAAATATCGTCAAAGAATCGCTAATATCATCGAAGAATCGCAAAAGAGCTGCAAATGTCATTAGAGAAATGCAAAAAAAAAAAAAAAAAAAAAAAATTATTGTAAAAAAAACCCTGCGTATTATGTCAACGAAAACAAACATGCTTTTTGTCAAGAAACGGAAAAAAGAACGGAAAAAATACGAATTTTATCTAAGAAACATGCAAAAAAATGTGAATACCGTCAAAAAACGTAGAAACAAATGTGATTTTCGTCAAAACACACAAAATTTATCAAAAAATAAATAAAAAATAAATAAAACCACACAAAAAAGCGAATACTGTCAAAAAATCGTGATAAACTAATACCGTCAAAAAATTGCGATAACGAATGCAAATTACAGTAAAAACAATTGTGATAATGAACGCAAATTACCATAAAAAAATTGTGATAACAAACGTGAATACCGTCCAAAAAGTCGCAATAACGATCGCCACTACCGTAAAAAAGTCGTGATAACGAACACAATTTTCGTTAAAAAGTTGCAAAAATGAATGAAAATTTTATCAAAAGATCGCAAAAAAAGAAAAAAACGCACATTATGTCAAAGGATTGTGGAAAAAACGTATTATATTAGTTTCATGAGAGCCCCCCCCCCCTTTTATTTTTTTGGAAAATTTGTTGTGAATTTCAGTTTTTTTTTTAAATCAAACTTGCTAGTTGATGAATAAACATTTTTTTTATTGGGTTTATCTTAATTCTAGGCAAATAATTACAAAAAAGAGGGTTGAGCTTTATTTATGTCATTAGCTATGCAAGTACCTAAGCATAGTTGGACTTGTGTAGCTAACTACATATGCATGTTACCAGTGGCGTAGCTAAGGGGGGGTAAGGGGGGCATCCGCCCTGGGTGCCGAGGCCTAGAGGCACCAAATTGAGAGAAGATTTCTGAAGTCTGCAACACGAGTAAAAACTTAAAAACAGTCTGCAGACTAATCCCTCGCATTACATTATATGCACACAAACCTCCCAAGTATTTGTGATAGACATAAAAGAAAAGTGTACTTTAAAAAAGAAGGCCTTTGTTCTGGGAATTTTCAACATCTCATACATTGTCCGAGGGGGGGGAGGGACTCCTCTTAGACAAATTTTTTTGGTTTTTCACATTCTTCTGACGAGATGTCATTATCGCGATCTTTTGACGAAATTTACATTTTTTTCGCTTTTTTTTGACAAGATATGATGTTTTTTCGCGATCTTTTGAATAAATTTGCTGATTTTTCGCGATCTTTTGACAAAAGCTGCCGTTTTGTCACGATCTCTTGACGAAAACTGCCGTTTTTTCGCCATCTCTTGAAGAAATTTGCCGGTTTTTTGCGATCTCTTGAAGAAATTTGCCGGTTTTTAGCGATCTCTTGAAGAAATTTGCCGGTTTTTCGCGATCTCTTGAAAAAATTTGCCGTTTTTTTTCGCGACCTTTTGAAAAAAAATTTGCCATTTTTCGTGATTTTTTTAAAAAGAAATTTGGAGTTTTTTCGTGATCTTTTAACGAAAACTGCCGTTTTCTTCGCGGTCTTTTGAAAAAATATGCCTTTTTTTCGCAATCTTTTGAAAAAATTTGCCTTTTTTTTTTTTTTTTTTTTTGAAGAAATTTGCAGTTATTTTGTGATTTTTTTAACGAAAACTAATTTTTTCGCGATTTTTAAAAGAAATTTGCAGTTTTTTTGAAGAAAAGTTCCGTTTTTTTTGTGATATTTTGATGAAATTTGCCTTTTTTCATATTTTTTGAAGAAATTTGCCGTTTTTTGTGATTTGACGAAAAATGCCGTTTTTTCGTGATCTTTCGACTAAATTTGCCGTTTTTTCGCAATTTATTGAGAAAATTAGCCGTTTTTTCGTGATTATTTGACGAAAAGCGCCGATTTTTCGTGATCTTTTGAAGAAATTTGCCCTTTTTTTCATGATTTCTTTTGACGAAATTCGCGGGTTTTTCGCAATTTTTCGACGAAATTCGCGGGTTTTTCGCGATCTATGACGAAATTGATTTCTTTTCGAAGACTATGTTAAAATTTGCAATACATTTTATGTCTGAATTTTTGGATTTAAGACCAAAATTTTTTAATTTTTGCTAAATTTTTAACAGTTGAAAAATAGTCTGCAGACCTTTTCAAGAGTCTGTGACGTATATCGCAGTGTTGCGCCGATTCTGCTCCCAGGCATATAACTTTGCTGTTAATTTAAAATAGGTTTGAAATTAGTATCTCAAGTTTATCCAAACAATATAAATTAAAATATTTTTAATTTATACTGTTAACCATTTTTTTTCATATATTACTTATTTAGACTAAGCTCGTATATATCTTGTAATTAAATATTCAGTAACATAAATGTACTTACTGGCTACTAAAGAAATTATTCTCACTAGCCAATAACTGGCTACTGAAAAAAGAAAACCTACTGGCCAGTGGCCACTAAGCAAAATTCCTTATTTTCATCTTTACCTGAGAACCAACGTCTTGACCCTCAAGTAAGGCTTGTCAACGAGTCACCAAGGCCTGCCACTGGGATTGGGTTATGATCGTCCTTTTGATGGCTTCTCCTGAGAATCGAGGACTACATGGTAATCAAATGCAGCATTACATGATTGCTATCCATGGCCATCTCACCAAACTGCCTATGGTTCAATCTGGTCTCCTTTGGATTTGGTGATTTAGTCCCGACCGGCCCCTGTCAAGCATCATGTACGACGAGCACTGCTCGGCTCTCAGTCATTCCCCCCCCCCCCCCACACACACACACACACACTTAAGAGGTCAGGTCGAGACCAGCAGGAGGGGCAGCCACTGTAGGAAGGATATAACAAAGATTTCAAGTTTGATGATTTTAGTGATTGATTATGAAACTTTATGTTTTGTTTTTAAATTTGGATTTAGATCCATCTGTCAGCAGTTAATTTAAACTAAAGAACTTTTCAGTAAAATTATAGTTTCTTATAGAATATATGCAGAACAGGGGGAATTGATTCAAATCTAGATCTATTTTTAAAAACATCAACTACATAACTTTAAAAATTTATTCTGTATTAATAAAAATCAAAATTGTAATTATTTCAATTATACCAATTATTAAAAACTTAGCTTTCCACTTGAAATTTGCTTGCTTTGCAAACGAAATTTATATTTCTTATTATCAAATGTCATTAAAATACAAGGAATATACAATACCATCTACTAAATATGAGGATTCCAGAAGCCAAGGGATACAAGCGACAAAATTTAAATTTCAAGTAAATTGAGTTCAAAGTTAAATATCAACTGTAATTGAATGAACTAAGATATGAAACATTTGCTTATTTCTTAGTGATCTTTCAACTCTTATTTCAATAACTGTTTAAAAAAAAGTGGAGTACAATTTGTTTTAAATTCATAACTAGGCAATGTTGGTGATCATTCAGCACTTATACCCTTTGGCTTCCAAGCAATAATGAAAACTGCTTAATAGCCAGAGGGTACAAGTGCCGAATAAACACAAGAAATAAAAAATTGTGAAATAAAAAAAATGAAAAAAATAAGAACAATCAGTGTTCTCGCTGTCGCTCGCCAATGCGCCAAATTGCGACTCAATTCTTCATTTGGTGAGTCAACAAGCGATTAGATTCGCCAAATTGCTAGTGCTCAATTTTTTAATTCTCTTTTTTTCTTTTTTGTTTTTCATACATATGCATATATATTTAATATATACATATTTTTAATATACAGTCGAGTCTCTCTATAACGAAACTCCATACATCAAATTTCTCTATATAACGAATTTTTAGCAGGAGCGGTCCCCTTTTAGCATGATTACATTAAAAACAGTTTCTATATAGCGAAATATCTATCTCCATATAATGAATTTTTTCATAAATTGGCCTTAATTTATTCAGTTTTAAAAAACTTCAAAATCATATGGAATCAATTTTCCATCACTTATTTTTGATTTATCGTCAGTGCTGAGTTTTTTTATATTACTTCTCTCCTTGTTCTCTAAATCCAACGAATTCATCCCACCTCCCACACACCTTTCCACATCCTTTTCAAAACAGAGTCAATTGGATTGATACACATGTAAGAAAGGAATCAATGATAGGCACATAAGAGACGCCTTCAAATGGAGGAAAATGTTAACTACAATTTTTCATTCCTTGTTAAAATTTGAGCATTTTTTGAGAGCGTAACAATTTTAAAATCAAAACAACAAAAAATTACAGATTTCTTCGTCTGAAATTAATGCAAGTCTACCTTATTTGATTTTCATTAAGCTTTCAAATAAATGTCTGTTCTCGTTTATGAAACAGCTTAAATAATTAAGAAATAATATGTTAGGTTACTATTTACTTTTAAACATTTCAAATTCTTAATTCAAAAGATCAAAAATAATATTTGTTCAAATTTCGCACATTAAATACGATTTTTAACATCATTCTCTATACATCGAATTTCTCTATATAACGAATTTTTTACTGGAACGATGGATTTCGTTAAATAGAGACTCGACTGTGTTTGTAGCAGATAGTTGAAATTAGATTAATAACAATCGCGGTCACAGTTATAAAAACTTGGGTTATGTTAGAACATATTGAAAATAAGGGAATACTTTAAAGAATTAAAGGCTTTTTTTTCTGCTACACGACGAATCTATTTTGCTAATACTTTTTTGATTTGGCGAATGTTTTTTATTTTTAATTAGCCAAATTACTAACGTTCGTCAAATGTCAGCGAAAACACTGAGAACAATATTGATACAAATCAATGAAACGACATAATTTTGTTTTAATATAAATTCTAAAAAGGAAAAATTACAAAATAAAAAAATGAATTTACGAAAAATTTAACAACAATGTTGATACAAATGAATCAAAAAACAAAATTTTGTCCTAAAATAAGTTTTAAAATTTTATTATATGGGCCATTTTCATCATTCGCTTACATTTTATGGTAACGCACTTGACAAGTAATGTATTTGACATTTCAAATAAAACTAAAAAACTATTAAAATGAACTACCTTGTATATTTTATAACTTAGATAATAATTTACATACCTTCTAAAATTATTTAGTAAACTTACTTAGCAGCATACATTTCATTGCTTACAAATATGGTAACAGACTTGACATTTCAAATAAAACTATTAGAAATAAACTAGCTTGTATAATTTCTAACTTAGATAATAATACATGTACCATCTGAAACTATTTAGTAAACGATATTCAATTACAAAAGTGCAAAAATCATTATTTGAATATTAAAATTTACGGTAACAGACTTTATAGTGAAAAAAGTTACCAACCTTGATAAAAGCTTATTCTTGCCATTATTACATTGCTTCACAATTGAAGAGTAAAAATGACAAGTAGTTGCATGAATAGTTTAACTATATCGCCAAATATTTGCTGCTAACTTTAGGCAGAATTCCAAACCTATTTTGACTAAAATAATCGGTACTACTAGGTTATCCCGTCGACCAAAAAGTTATCGCCAAACTATAAGATTAAATGCCAATAATGGATGATCGTGAATGTCACATTCAATGACATTAAATACGATTTGCGTGTTTAAAATGTCATTAAGTGATTTTTATTTCGACTTTTTATTAATATTTTGATTAATATTCTACTATTTATTTGTTTTTTCGTTATTTAAAATGAAATTTATGTCAATATGTATAATTTGGCTATTAGTTTGGCGATTTATATAATTTGGCAAAATTGATCGACGGGATAACAGAGTAGTACCAAATAATCAAACGGTATAGGACTTAACAAAAAGTGAGGGACAAAAGATTTCTGTTAATTTTTTAAATAAAATATCTTTTGTAATAATTTTTTTCATTAATATAGATCACTAGCAGTTCATATTTAAAATAAACCTTTTTATTTAAAAAAGTTAGCTCAAATTAAAAAAAAAAAACACAGTTAAAACATAAAACTTGGAATGGGACAAACATTTTTGCTTAGAATCAAAATTTTAAAGATTTTTTATCTCGAAACTTTTTATTGATTTTTTTAATATTTCATGTCACAAGTTCAATATAATCTTTTTTAGCTAATGCATAGCTCAAATCAAACTTTAAATATTAATTTATGTTTCAATTTTCTTCTTTTTACTCTGGGATAGCATATGTAAGTGAAATTTGAAAATGGCCCATAAGCTTTGAAACATTGAAATTTTATAATTTTTAACCGTTAAAATGCATTTATTTAATGTATAAAAAGCCAATTCTGAAAAAGGGAAAAAATGATGAAAAAAATTTTAAAAATATGGAACAAAATTCTTCAAGTGATTAGAACAATATTCTTCAAGAAAAACAACATTACCCAGTCTTCTTTATCAAGCATGATGTTGCTCTATCTTGCATTGACAAAGAATTTCACTTGTAAATATAAAACAACTGTTTGATGCTTTTTGTGCATTTTAAAAATTGGTTTTCTGCCTTTAAATATTCTGACACAAAGGTTTTATATTCTATTTTTAAAAAGTTTTTTTTTTTTTTTTTTTTTTTTTTTCTTAAACAAATTATGATAGTTACTCTACTTTTAAACAAAATTTGGTACTACTGTTATACCGTCGACCAATTTCGCCAAATTATACAAACCACCAAACTAATAGCCAGATTATACATATTGACATAATTTTTATTTTAAATAACGAAAAAACAAATTAATTAGTTGAATATTAATAAAAAGTCAAAATAAAAATCAGTGACATTTTAAACATGTGAATCGCATTTAATGTCATTGAATGTGACATTCAAGATCATCCATTATTGGCATTTAATCTTATAGTTTGGCGATAATTTTTAGGTCGACGGGATAACCTAGTAGTACCCAAAATTTTCCCTACTCATTAAAAACTTGCTCTGCAAAATATTTGTATAGCCAGCATTAATATCAACAACTAAATCACTAAAATCCAGATAAATATTTTTAACAAAAAGCAAAAGAAGAGGTAAAGTGATTATTTGAGTTGGAAATAATTGCTTGGTTTACTATCTAAAAATAAAGCAGTAAATTTCAAAAAAGTGTTAACAAGTTCTAATTTTTTTTAATTAAAAGTGACTTGGTTTGTGAAAATTGTAGGAAGAAGGTAAATTAAATTTCTCTAAAATAAAAATTGGAATCTGCCAACCATGAAAAATTCTCACTTTCCTAAAAACATGAAGATCATGCTTATTTTGTAATTACCATGAAATTTTATCAAACTTCTTGACTTTTTCAGATAATAAATTACTGAAATTCTCAAACTTTCCAGGTTCTCCACCAGGGCTGGGTTTTTGTTGGCAGAAAACAGTTTCTGCTGTGCCAGTGGCAGAAAGTGGTTTTAACTGGCAGAAATTGGCATAAACTCATTTCATGGCATAATCTGAGACTTTTTTTAGCAGTATTTAATTGCTTATATACACTTTATTCTAACGAAATAACAAATAAAATATTGTGAATAGTTTTAATTAAAAAATAAATTTTCATTAGAATCTGATAGTTTTGAATTATTCACCAAGAATCAGAAATATTATTTGTAGATAATTGAAAATCATGAAAATGATATTAAGGACATAGTAGTTAAAATGTAAATAAATACCATGATTTATAAACAGGACTGCAAAAAAGCCGGCCTTTTCTATAAAAGGCCAGACTGGCCGGCTTTTATTGGCTTTTTTCCCAAGGCATATCTTATTATTTAATTTTTACAACTATACATGTTTATTTATTTTACTTATAGCTATTTTTTATAAATTCAAATTAAAATATTATGAAATGGCTTTAAAATCATGTTCAGAGGTTTTTTTTATAACCAATTAATAACTAATATACCAGAAAAGCATCATAAATAGATAACATGATTTAAATAAACCTTTACTACTATTATTACCTTAACTATAGGTTCAGCAGCAATTTCTCAGTTTATTAAAGATATTTTCATGCTATGGATAAGGATTACATTGAAATAAATATTGTACAAAATGGAACTGTCTGTCTATAATATACTGCACTTGGAAAATGTCTTCTGGGCAATTCTTTGAGAAACAGGACATGGGTGGTAAAAACTTAAGTAACTCAGAATTTTATCAAATCTTGGAATTTTGTAGCAAAAAGTATGCACTTTTCATTTATTAGTAATTTTTTTAAATTCATGATCTTAAAAAAATCCAGAAAGAGAAGTTTCACAGGTATCCAGAATAACACAGTTTAGATAAATTCCCATACTAAATGTTTAAGATCACAAATACTACATAAAACATGTTAAAATTTCTATTTGTTTTTGGTCTGCTCATTTTTAAAGAGAATATTTTAAGAAAAAATATTGTTAAAATAAAAATATATGAGATTCTAATTACTTTAATTAATAAATTTTAATGAAGTACATATAGGATGTAATTCCGTTACTACAATGATGTTAAAGTTTTATTTATTTTAAGAATAATATTACTAAGAATTAAATATTCTGTTTTTTCTAAATGGGTCTCTGAAAGAATAAATTGATACAAAAAAATTTGTAATATGTTTTTCAATTAGTGGTATAATTACTGGTAACGGAATTACATAATGAGTAACGGAATTACATTGTACTTTTTTATAATGTTATTGAATTCTAGGTACTGTGGAAAGCATATTTAAACAAATTAACATAATATTTTGTCATGTTTAAGTGTTTTTAATTTAAAATAATAATTCAGTTTCATCAAATATTATCTCTGTTGATCTAAAAGGGAAAAAAAGTAGCTGCACTGTGATTATTCTAATGTAAACATTAGGTTTAGTTGTGTACAGTTTTTGTGAAATAAAACAAACAAATAAAGTTTAGCAGTTCATTTTTACAACATTAAAAGAAGCACATGATATATTTTTGCAGCAAAATAATGATGTTAAAATAAGCTTTTCAAAATTTGCAACACTGCGCCCTAAGCAAGTTTTGCTACAACAAGATATCCCACACATTACTTGCTATATGCAAGTACTATGAAAATGTAAGGCTACTGCTAATTGCTATAGAAAAAGTTTTACCACAAATCCCTATATCTTTCAGGGAATTTTGTTCTGTTCTTACTTGTAATCAGGATGATGAAAGATGTATGTTCTCTGAATGCAACAACTGTCCTCAATTTTCTTCTTCTAAAGCTGGTGATGATTTTGAGGAAGTCAAAGATTTGGCAATAGAATGGTACCAATGGAAAACAGATAATACCAAAGTTCTTAAAATTGTTGAAAATGGGACTGTAAAGAGGTGCTTTGCAGAATTAGAAGAAGAAACTCCAAATTTTCTGCGTCACATGTACATAAAGAGGAAACAGGCTGAATTTTTCCAATTTCAAAAATTAGATGTCCAACAGAATAGTTCAAAAGTAGTAATCCAAGTTGATTTTGCAGAGAATTATACAACAATGAACCAAAATGAAATTCAATCATCTCATTGGTCATACAATCAAATTACTCTGTTTACTGTTTGTGCTTGGGAAGGTGAAAACGTAAATTCCATGGTTATTGTATCTGATTATATGTCACATGATAAATACGCAGTAATAACATTTTTTAAATTAATAATTCAGGAGCTAGAAAAAAAAATGTAAACAATATGATGAGGTAGTATTTTTTTCTAATGGAGCATCTAGCCAATTTAAACAAAAATATTTGTTGTGTGCTCTCACTCATCTGAAAAAAAATATCACTTGGGAATTTTTTGCCACAAGCCATGGTAAGGGTGCCGTAGATGGGATTGGTGGAGTGGTGAAAAGAATTGTGTCTGCAGCAGTATTGTCCTGGGAAGAGCAAGTACAAAATGCTGCAGATTTTTTTCGTGTGGCTAAATCAATATGTGAAAATATTGAGGTATTATATTGTGGAGCAAAAGATATAAAAAATAATATGGAAGAGCATAATAAAATTTGGGAAAACATTGTGCCCATTCCTAATGTTTGTTGTTTACATTTTGCTAAAGTTATCAGTGAATATGTGTTGGAACTAAAAAAAGTGTCATTTTCAAGTATTTCTTCATGTCACAACTTTAATCCCAAACCTTTCTGTAAGCCTAGGAATGAACTTAACCTGCCAGTTTGTTGTGGATAGTGGGTTTTGGTAAAATATATACCTGCCCTGCTACTTCAAGCAAGAGAATAGAAATTGCACACCATTACATAGGGCAAGTACTTTCAAAACAATCCTCTCACTTACATCCTTACATGTAAAATTTTAAAAACGGAATAGGGAGGCTTTTATCTGGCCTTCTCAAGATGACTTTGATTATGTTGAACAGGAAGATGTTTTGATGACCCTTTCTGAACCACAAATGGATCATAGGGGTCATTTAGTCTTTAAAGATGATCAGTTTGTAAAAAAGTATAATGTGAAGTAAAATCGTATCAACATTTGCATTGTATCGTGTACTAGAAATAAAATCTTGAATTTAAAAAGCTTGATTTTCAGAAGATGTAATTCCGTTACCACTGTTGTAATTCCGTTACTTCTATTTAAACTGCAATTAAAAATATTTACTAATGAATATATTCTGAACAACAAATGTTTCTTAGAATATAACATGTAGTTAATTTAACCACATAAAACAAACAATCATAGCATGGCTAGATTCACAGGAAATTAAGTTTGACCAAACAAAACTTTTATCTTTGTCTTTTTTCTGTAATTCCGTTACCTAGCATTTAAAAATTTCTAAAAAAATCTTATATTATTTTAGAACTTTTTCAAATGCACACTTTGTTTTCTATATCTGTATAGTTATTATTCCTGCAAAAAATTAGAACTTTAAAAAATAATAAATAGTCTTAATTATAATAAAAACTTATAAATTCCTTCTGATCTGTAATTCCGTTACCAAAGAATTGGCCTCCTAGCATATAGGAATACAGTGGTATTATGAAGAAAAATAAATTCCTTATTTATGTGAAAAGAATTTTTTCATTAAGCAGCATTTCACTTTAAAAATAAGAAAATATAAATTATTAATTTTTAAAACTTTTATATTAATTTTATCTTGTTAGATATACACTTTTTTTTTCTTATATACTGATTGAATATTTTATTCTTGTTCTTCCATAAATCTATCTACATATTAAAAGAATGTGTGGATTTTAAAAAGAAGCTGAAATGTGGCTTAAAGAAAATTATCCTGAATTTTTACCTGGTATACTAAAACTTAAGATAAAAGATGCTGAAGCATACCCGCATTTACTTTTCTCTGAAAAAGTAATAGAGCAATTTCCAGCAAAAAAATTGTGGAATCTTGCTGAAGTGAAGACTTTAAAAAAGGATGGTTCATTACCTAATGGTTTCAGCTATAATTTTTATTAAATTACACAACTGTTCCCCAAACTCTGCATTTATTAAGAGAATTTTTTCAACATATGGTTTTGTCTGGAACAAAATCAGAAACAGCTTAGGTGCTGAAAAAGCAGAAAAATTGGTAAAAGTGTACTGTTATTTAAAAACTGAGCCAAATGATTGGTAACTTATTTCATAAGCTAATAATGTATTATTTTTTAAATAAATATCTTATTCAGTAAAAATCATTTAAAATGTTTAAAAAAATTTATTGTGCAAATTTCTAATAAATCATTCTCATTATATGTTGACCACCACACCATTTATACTAACAAATTTGTTTATATTTCAATTGCAGACAGCTTTACTATAATTTACTGTACATTTTCATTGCAACAAGAAAAAGTCACTAATTAATTATACATTTCGTTACAGTTTTTGTAAAAAAAAAAAAAAAAAAAAAAGTTATAGCAAAAGGCCGGTTTTTTCTAATAAAAGCCAGCCTTTTTAAAGTTGTTTAAACCAGAAAAAGCCGGTCGGTTTAAGCCGGCAGCACTGTTTATAAAGAAGTTAAATACTTGCTGTTGTTTTAGATAAAAGTAAAAACATAATTCTTTTGCAGCATCTCATAAAATTTGCATAACTTTATTTAATGATAGAAATATCATGAAAACTCAAAAATGCAAAATTCAAATCTATTTTAATGCAGTATTAGCTTTTATCCTAATTTATTTACTTCATCTTAAGTATGCGATCAAAATTGACATGAGCAGAAAGAAAGGGCAAGGAAATAACTTTTAAATATTAATCTAAACTTTGTGCCATTTATAATAATTCCTTGTAGCTTGTAGCAAAATGAACTCCCTTGCCAGAAACATATTTCCTCAAGGAAGTCCTAGAAAATGTCTTGCCTTCTGTGATGGTCGCCTTTAGAAACAAATGCCAGTGTAAATGAGAATTCTAGACAGAAGATAATTATTTAAACTAAGTACATTTATATGATCCATTTGAAACATTTTGCTACTTTAAATAACATTCATAATCTTTATTTTAATTTTTTAACTAAATTCTTTATACATTAAATACATGTGTGAATTATGAGTCATTGCAGATTATATTATTTATTCTTGCAGATTATATCTTAGTATTATTTCTTAGTTACTACCAGTTTTTGCCTCTTACTGGCAGAAACTAGTTTCTGCCATGCCCGTTTTAACCACTGGTTTTAACCACCCCGACAGAAACATGCCAGTCCTGTTCTCCACTCTTCAGTTTTATCAGGCAGCATAACACTTTGTAACACAAGAAGTATTAATCATTCATATATTTTTATTAACTGATGTTATTTAAAACTTACAATAAGCATGGACAAATTGAGCTTAAATGTTATACTTTAAGAAAGAAGTTAATAAATTGAAAACAGGTTGAAATATAAAACATGGAAAATAAAATATTGAAAATTGATTTATTAAAATAATTGAAAATAGATTTTATAAGAAACAGTATTTATAGAAAGAATTTACAAAACACTAATTAAATAAAACATTATAATAATTTTAAGAACATTACTAAGGAATTTTTTTTAAATAATTTTACTATCTAAAAGAACTAGAGAGGGGGAGAAAGTAATACCTCACACTTCTGAAATATAGTTTCAGCATCTATTATGTCATGCCAAGAAGATCTCTTATCTTTTACAACTTCTAATTCATCGCTAGCACCTTTAAATAATTTAATGGCATAAGTAGGCAACTCAAGAACTCTGGAAAACCACTGAACTTGAGCTTGATAAAAATCAATCTCATCCCCTTAAAAAAAAAAAAAAAAAAAAAAAAAAAAAAAAAATCATTTTATTAATTACATCATTGAAAACTTTCAACAACAAACACTTACAGAATAAAAAAAATTTTTTTTTAGAATACATTTCAAGAAGTTAGATGATTTAAGGCTTATTTTTAATAATACATACAGGAAACAAGAATAGTTTAATATACTGCTGCAAGCAAAAAAAACAATAGGTGTGCATCTGGATGAAATTTACACACAGTGAGAAAGATTTCTTTATAAATACATGACACAATTCCCAATTTTTTTTAAGGTTAGCTGATTGCAATTGCTTCCCCATACTCGCCCTTCCTATTCTATTAAAATTGTAGCCCTAATGGGAAGATGAGATACCAATGCATCTCAAAATGTATTTATTTCATATTGTTTTAATTTTGTGCATGTGTTCATAAATGTTAATAATGAATATTTCCAGTTATGTATCACATGGTAAAAACAGAATTTATTTTAAAGAAACTTTTTTTTTTTTTTTTTTTGCTAGAGAAAGGTAATACTTAGTCTCTTTTTAATTTTAGATTATTTGTTAATAAAAAGAAATGCAGAGGCGGGGAATTAAGTGATAAAACATTCATTTATCAATTAAAATCCATGTTTTTTTTTTGTTGTTGTTGTTAAATAAAATGTTTTAAACATTCTTGTTACATGTCTGCACAAGGTACATTAGGGCAGTCTTTTATATGAAGTAAATAATTAAATTTTAAATTTAAAAAATTGAACAGATAAAACCAGTGTTTAAAATTAGTGGTCGTTAGTCATCAAATGCAACTAAATTATTGCATTTGACAACTTATATGGTGACCATATTCATATTCTCAATCTTCAAATTAGCTTTTTTTTTTAATTACATAACCCCCCCCCCCAAAAAAAAAAAAAAAAATAATAATAAATAAATAAATAAATAAACAAATAAAAAATTATTGAACTTTTTGATTTTATGTTAATAAGACTCAAATGTATATTTATTATTATAGTATTCATTCTAGGCCATTTTTGAAGGGTACAGCATCCTGCCTCTTTTTAAAAGTAGTAAAATGCACCATTATCTTTACCCAGAGATTTTTAATAAATATTTTTTTATTCCATAGTATTTCTAAATTTGTGTGTCCCAAAAATGAAAGATTTTTTTCATTTCTTTAAGAAAAAGAACATGAAACTATACAATCATGTTTGAATTGTATTTTTAATTTTTATATCATAAAATAGATCGAAATTGTTACTTTATTTATCATACTTAAAAATTATGTATTTTCCTGCTTTTTTTCCCCATTTCTAAAGGCAATTAAATTTTTTTCTAGCAAAAGTGCCTTTTTCTATTGCAATAATGCCCTTTTTAGTGAATAGCACCATGACCTTTTTATTTCTAGAGTGAACACTATTTATTATAAGATTTTTTTTTACAAAATTCAATTTAATTGGCAACATTGGACAAAAATTTTAAATTTTCTTACTGATTTGCTAATTATCAAGTTTCAATTTTGTTTTACAAGTGCATTTCCTAATAAATTTTAAATATAATAATTAAAAATGCTTTGCATCAGTTTTACAGTTACTTCAATTATTATAGTCTTGCAGATTAAGAGCATCAATAATTTTCAATAGAAACAAAAAACTCATGCTTTTCAAAAAAGTAGTATACAATTATATATTATAGTAAAGAACCATTTATAGAATGGTTGGGGGGTGAAACAGAAAAAATATGTCCTTTTCCCAAAAAAAAAATTTTTTTTCAGAGTATAAAATTTTTACCAAATGTAATTTTTTTTATGTTTATATGTATACATTCTATATAAAATAAGCACCAGCATAGAAAAATTCACAGTTGAGTAAAAAATACAGCCCCCTGAAAATGTCTTCAAGGTAAATATTGTAACCTCTGTTACTGTACAATAACCATTCAATTTACAACATTTATATTGCTATCAAAATATTGCTGCTATTGTATTATATTTTCATTAGTGTCCTAACTTCAATATATACTTTTATATTCAAAAGAAAACAATAATAGATATTAATTTATACAACAATATGTAACCTCTGTTACTTGTATTCAATATTGACAGCCAAAATTTTTAATTCCCAGTGCTATAATATTTTTTAAGTGGTAAATAATTTCAATATATTAAAAGAACAGATACTTTTTAATGTTTTATAAACATTTTTTAAAAGCTACTCGAATACAACAAGAAAAATAATGACAAAAAGTGTGAGAAACAGAAATTACAAATAGTAACAGAGTGTACATTTTTGTAACAGAAGTTACGTTAAGCAACACAAATTATTAAACAATGACTAAAATAATTAACAACTAAATCACTTTGATTAATATTTAAAATGCATATGAATTTTACACAAGATTTTTCTTAATTTATTTACAAATTTTCGCACTTATTTTTCAAATGTGTCTATGCAATATGGGAACTTATAAAATAATCTGTTGCCCCTTTGAACCATTTCAGGATCAGGCAAAATTTTCTTTATTTGATTATAGTTTACATAAGCGATGTCTTTAACGTCAATCTTATATAACATTCCACTGTCATCATATAATTTCAGAAACATTACTCTAACCTCTCCATCATCTTATAAATTATCTTGTGCCACAGCAATGTAACAATATTTAATTTTTTTTCGCTTACCTACTAGATATTCGACAAGTAAATAAGATCCTTTTATTATTTTGTCTGGTGTTATTTCTTGTATCTCAACAATGTTTTCCTGAAATGTTCTTCCAGCGGCTACTATATTCTCTTCATCAGAATCATTTTCGGACTCAAACTCAAAAGAACTCTCTAAATCACTCAAGTGTTTTTCACTTTTCTTAGATTTTTTAATTTTTTTTCTTTGAACTTCTATTTTAAATTTTTCATATGGAAAACATGGGCATAAACCACGCTGCTGCTGACCACAAAAACAACTTACATCTCGATATAAAAGGGTGCCTGCTTTGTTTAATGTAGCAAGTTAATGAATTTTCATAGTTCCTTTTAATGCTGGTAGATCAGTTGGTATTAACTGTTCCATAAAATCAATATCATGTTCTTCAATTAAAAAGACTTATGTTTGTTGATTCTTTCACAGATTCAAAGAATTTATTGACATCAAGAATGTCTTTCTCGTATGCAACAAGATTATCAGCTTTTTTTTTTTTAGAGCTGCCCCCACACCATCAGCTGCCCCTTTACCATGGCCAGCCTCAAAAAAGGACCATGTAGCTCGTTTGAAACCAAAATAATAAAGTTGATTATTGAACAAATAAAAATTCTGCTTTTGCCTATATTGTGTTGTTGGTCCATCTGAAAAAAAAAAAAATGAAGAACTTTGATTTGTGGTGACATTTTCTTAATCAGTTTGAAAACAGGTTCAAGATGAGCCCATATTGCAGCTGGACTGTCTCCTGTCTGAAGAAACTGTGCAGAAGGAAACAGGCAAATCCTGACCACCAATATAGGCAACACCAGTATGCAGAGTGACCTGATTCCTAGAACCACCGAAGTGTTAACTTTGTATTTCTTCTGCCATTTTGCATGCATAGTTTTCTGAAAAGTCTATGTGAATTAGTGCTTCATTTTCATTCAGATTTTCACGGCACTGTGTATAGGCTGCATACTGCTGGCTAATATTAAAACTATGCCGACAAAATTTTGCTGGAATTTTTTTGATAATTCTTCTATTGTTCCAATTATTTTTTCTTTTTTTTACCTTACTTTTCTAATTTCTTCTTCACCATTCTTTGTTACTTTTATTTCCTCTACAATTTTGTTCCACTCAAACCAAGTAACAGTAGTATTTCCACTTATGCTTTTATCTAGAGGTACTTCATTTGTTTTACAGTTGTCATATACTCCATACATATAATTTTTATTTTTCGTATCGCATACGATTAGAGCAGCAAGTTTACTAAGCCTATCCTCAGAACAAATTTTCAAAAGCTTTAACTTCTGAGCTTTAATTTTTAAATTTGTATGAAGTTTACAAAGGCAGGATTCTCTTTCTTTTGCTGTTGGATTTTTTACATGAAATAGGCAACAACTTCGAAAAGACTCGTAAGTGCCTGTATTTCCTTCAGCTACATATTTCTCATGAAGATCCTTAATGGAACTTGTTAGAAAACATTTTTGCCTTTTCTCCTTCTTTTGTGTTACAGTTTCTTTTTTACCAGAAGTCGCACGACTATTATCATCACGGCCAAAGAAAGCTTCTACAGCTTTTTTCTTAAATTTAGCTTCTTTTTTAAACCAGCGGTTTGACGAAACCCTCTTTTTAATCCCAGATAATTATTTAATGAAGACCTTACAATGCGATATTTCTTTAAAGCTTTAAAAACAGCTAATTTTAGATTTTGTTTATCTTTTGTTGAAGCTTTTGTGTAATAGTTTTTTTTTAATAGCAGCAGTACAGCATTATATATGAAAAGTTGTCTTGCAATTTTCCCTTTACCAACTTCATTGCCTTCACGAAAACATTCACGAACAGTTCTTGCTGTTAATGATTTTGGTGTAAGTTGAACATCTTGTAGCTTTTCTAATTTGGTCTGAGTACGTTCGGCTCTCTTTCGGTACATTTCAATGTTTCTTAACAGAACGTAATTCATCTTTAAGTTTAAGATTTTCTCTGTAAAGTTTTGTTCGGTCCTGCCTTACTCTTTTGTGACCAAGTTCTGATTTTCTAGAATCACTGGACAATATTGATGGACTTGGAGAATCAGGATTTTCATTGAAGCAAGAAAGTTTAGTCATCTTCTCTTTTTGTTTTTTACGGAAACGCTTAACTCTTTCTCTGGTGCTTTTTCTCTGCATGCATTTTTGGCGTTCCGATAGCTCATTTATTAGCCTTTTCTTGGCATGGTACCTGAAAAAGAAATGTATACATACATAAGATTTTTATCTTTTACACATTACTTTATAGATAATTCATGGGTCAATACAGGAAAATTTTTAGGCCTTTTCACAAAATTCCTCTTAATAAAATAGGACACTTCCCAAAATTTCATTCCATACAAACATTAAATATTTTTATTTTGTTAGGTTTTAAAATTTGTAATTTGTGAATAAAACAAACTCAAAACTTCAGCAGAAGGGCTTGAATTTATTATTAAATATTTGGTTTGAATTTGAGTAGCTAGATTTAATCTTACATTACAAAATGTTATTTTTTACAAAATACAATAAATTTCACAAAAATAACTTATTTTTTCCAAAATAGGCTCCAAGAAAAAAAAAAACTTACATCAACCCCTGAAATTGAAATTAAATTATTATCTACAGTGCTTTCTTATAAAACAAAATAAAAACATAATAGAAGAAAATTAATGAAATGATCATGTGAGTGGGAGAGAGATAGGGCCAATTTTTTTTTCTTATTGTACTCATTTACATAATACTCATTTAGATAATAAATATTTATTTTAAATATTTTACTTATTTATGAATATTACAAATGCTTAACTATGTTATTTAACATTTCTAACCTTTCTTTGTCTTTAATTTTGTTCTCTTTTTCTTTATCTGGATGATTCATGCGCCTACGCTCACGATACAAACGCTGCTTCTCAGCATTTGTCATTTTTTCATTTTTCTCCTATAGAGGCATTTTTACTCCTGAAATATATTGAAAAAAACATTTCCTAAAATAAACTTTTCTGTTACACCAAAATATATAATTAATTTAATTACTAATGGAAAGTGTAACCTCTGTTACAAATATGTAACCTCTTTTACAAATTTGCAGTAACAGAAGTTATAGGTAACAGAGGTTACATTTAACAAAGAATTTTTTTTATTTTCTATAGTTGTATAAAATTATGTAATTATTTAAGTTAAATAAACTTAATCTTATATAATAAAACTAAAACTTTAATTTAAATGACAATATTTAAATAAAAAATTTATGTAACAGAGGTTACAAACAGAAAACACACTAACCTGGAATTCAGATGTTGGAGCTCACCAATGACCTAAGATACTTAGACTCCACAACGGCAACCTTTTCGTAGGCCGACATGTCTGCCTTCCGTCACATGATGGAGGGCAGATTTAGCGCGCCAAACTGGTTTTTCTCCCGCCAGCTAGTAGTTTCGCTTCTATGTTTACATTTATTTTACTGCGAGAATGAAATCTGAAAGTTGCCAATAAAGCGATCACCGCCAAAAAACAGCATCTTTTTGCCAAAGATGTTGGATTCGAAACCATGCAGAGATAACAATGGGATGTGTCGTCTACGTATATTAGAAAGTCAATGGAGCTCACTGACCACATGGATGGAGAACAAATTGAAAATGGCTGAAATATATCTTCTCTAGTACTTTTACCTACAATATAACTCAGTAGCGCCCAGGGCCTGACTTAGACAGCGGGGGGGCCCTGGGGCAAACATTATTAGGGGGGGGGGGGGGCCTTCTATCTTAAAATTGTTCATGAATCTGTCTTTGAACAGATTTTTTGACTAAAATTAAAATTCAAACCTATTGTATGTATGCATAAATTTCGTACCAAGTACTATTCACATCTAATATGCATAATAGCAGAAGTTAGATAATTTTAACTATTAGCTTTTTTTTATGATGTAACTAGTACTTAAGGGAGCGTGGGGCACGGAAACAGAGGGGGTGGGAGGTGGGAGAAAAAAGGCCCCTTATAACTAGAAAAAAAAAGAAGTTTGGTCATATTTAGGCATTTTTTATCATTTGGCACCCTTTCAACGAAAAACTTTTCTCCCCTTGGGAGGCCCCATCAAGCTGGGGAGGGGGGAGGGGCAGGGCAATTGCCCTGCATGCCCCTGCGTTAGTCAGGCCCTGGTAGTGCCCTCTGTTGGGGACAATGGAAGTCATTTCTTTGATAAGAAAAGTTAGTGTAACAGAGGTTACAATTTCAGTGGACAAAATTAAAATTTTAAATATAATATTAAAAAAATAAATATTTTAATGTTTTGAGCCTAACTAGTTATAATACTACAAGTGATGATTACATAAAACCAGTTTAAAATGTGATTTTTAAATATTATTAATTAAAACTTTAATTTGAAAACTATGTTTACAGTCACCTGGACAGCCTGTTTTGTTAGTCTAGATGAATAAAGATGGCTAGTTTCAATTAAAAAAAAATATTTTTAAGCATTTTTTTCTTCTAATGAAGTTCTTACTGATAATTATGTAATTATTTAAGTTAAATAAACTTAATCTTATATAATAAAACTAAAACTTTAATTTAAATGACAATATTTAAATAAAAAATTTATGTAACAGAGGTTACAAACAGAAAACATACTAACCTGGAATTCAGATGTTGGAGCTCATTGACCACATGGATGGAGAACAAATTGAAAATGGCTGAAATATATCTTCTCTAGTACTTTTACCTACAATATAACTCAGTAGTGCCCTCTGTTGGGGACAATGGAAGTCATTTCTTTGATAAGAAAAGTTAGTGTAACAGAGGTTACAATTTCAGTGGACAAAATTAAAATTTTAAACATAATATTAAAAAAAATAAATATTTTAATGTTTTGAGCCTAACTAGTTATAAAACTACAAGTGATGATTACATAAAACCAGTTTAAAATGTGATTTTTAAATATTATTAATTAAAACTTTAATTTGAAAACTATGTTTACAATCATCTGGACAGCCTGTTTTGTTAGTCAAGATGAATAAAGATGGATAGTTTCAATTTAAAAAAAAATATTTTTAAGCATTTTTTTTCTTCTAATGAAGTCCTTATTGATTATTTTAATTAATAAAAAAAATTAAAAAGTTCTTTATTTTACACAGGAGAAAAAAAATATTATAATTGTGGACATGAAAAGGACATATTTTTTCTGTTTCACCCTGGAGTCAGATGTAAATAACATATTTTTATATGAAAAATAAGCATTTTGCAGGTAGCTTTCTATCTCTCTTTTTACATAAATGGCATATTAAAAAAATAAAAAACATTCTTCTACCTCTAAAGTTATAAAATCCATCACCCATAAATGCCTGCTGAGCCTGAAGTCTGTGATTAAAAAAATAACTTACTTTTCCAAAAATAATATTTTTTAACATTAAGTTGCCCAATTTAGATTTCATTAGTTTAATTATTTTACATAGTTAATATACTATAATTTTGAGCATGTTTTTGTTTTCTGTTGGTTTCTTCCGTAAGAAACCCAATCCTGGTTTTGAGCCATGTAAATAATGACATCCTTTGTTGCTTGCTAGCTGATGATGTGTGCTCACACTTATTAAAAGATTGGAGAGACCTAATTTATGCAATACCTGTATCAAATAAATTTTTCACTTGTGCAACATAACAATTCATAAAATCTTCTGGATCTAAAGCATCCTCATTTCGCACTAAGACAAAATCTCCAATTTCAATTTTTAAATCTCCTAAAATGAAACCTCTGAAAAGAGAAAACAAACATTACATTTCGTATAAAATTAAATAAATTCTATTCATATTTTCTACAAAGTAAAACTCTTAAAAACTGATAATAAAGAAAAGCATTTCCAGCTCTTTAAATAAAAGCATTAGTCAATATTTGTAAACAAGAAGCACTGACTGATGCATTTTTATGCCTGGGTAAAAAAAATCAAAGACCTACTCATAGCGAATCTTTTTTCCACGTTTCTGAACAGGAACTCCTTCACTTATCCACTGAAAGTTTTGACTTTTAGTAATTATTTTCATACTAAATTAATAAAAAAATATGTAAATAATATCACAGCTCTCGCTTTAATTATACCGCCAATATGAAAAAGTCAACGCGGTTAAAGCATTGAGCGTTAACTGTAATACCTTTTTTAACAAGCATACCAAGCAAAAAGAAATTTTATCCTATTTTTTATTTAATTTCAAATATTCAGTAAAAATTAAAACACATTTTCTCTAATCATCATGTAAAAAAAAATGAAGAAATTGATTATTTTCTTGCACAAAGAATGGAATTTCATGACTTCAACTTCGACAAAGTTTGCTGTCTGCTGTTTGTTTGTTTACAATTTCCATTCTATTCTGCTTTTTGAGTACAGATTTAAAATATCCAGGAAATTCTCTGATATATCATTTATACTTGACTGTGGATTCTTGTGAATTATTTTTTTGCTTTATATTTGATCGATTCCTTTTATCTTCTCATTTTTAGTTTAACTGAAATTAATATTTCGCAATTGAGAATGTCCAATCATCATTTATACTCATTTGTTATTTACGTTGTTTTAATTTATAAATGCTCCAGTGAGGCAATTATAAAAACTTCAAATCAATGTTCTATGGAGGATTGTGGAGAAATGTATCACACTTTTGTTCCTCATTCGCCTTTAATAAATTGCACTATGCTGTATGACATTTATTATTATTATTATTATTGAGTAGTATTTAAAATGAACTATTTAATTCAAGGTTGATCAGTTTTGCTTTGACTTAATGTATTTCATTGACAATACTATTTAATTATCATGTAGCTTTCATCTTGTCCTTCAGCGCTGTAGGTAGTATTTCCTGATTTAAAAAACAAATCTGAGAGTTATTTGTAGAGTGGCTGATCGATTAATTAACATAATCCATTCCAAAACAATGTGCGTTAACCGAATTGTTGAGAAAAATTTATTATTCGATCCTAGATTTTGTATTTATATGTATGAGATTTCAATTAATTTTTCCTAAATGCTAAATAATGTATTTAGCATAGGGTAACATTTCCAGTAATTGGCACATTAAGGATTTGTCTTTAAACTTACTTCTATTTTCATTACCAAGAAATGAAATATTTACTTGCAAATATTTTTAAATCAAAGAGTGCATATCTGTATGTCTATTTTGCCCACTAAAAACAAAAATATTTGAAAAAGTATTTTTATAAAAATATATTTATAAAAAGTTGCTGTAATCACCAGTAATTGGCACTTAGATTTTTACAGAATTAAAGTAACCCTTTTCAACTAAACAAAACTGTTATCGATTAAAATTTAAAATATGCTATAAATCAGATAATAATAAATTGAAATGCATGCCTTTTTTAAGCCAGAGAAGAAGCATTTGCAACAAAAATGACTAATTTGGTACAAGCCATGATTGTTTCTCTTTCCTAGGCACTATTGTCATATAGTAGCATAAATCAAAATTATAATCTGTAAAGTAAATGAGCATATAAATGGTTTATGGCAGGGATGCCGGGGACGTGCTATAGCGCGTAAAATACGCAAAAAATCGGCGACGGGACGCAAAAAAACGGAGCTTTTTAATTTTCGTCAAAATTTCGCAAAAAAGGCAAATTTCATTAAAAAATCGCGAAAAAACGAATAATTTCCGGCAAATTTCGTCAAAAATTTTGCGAAAAAAATGACTAATTTTGTTACAAAATCCCGAAAAAAGGCAGATTTTCTCAAAAAAGCGGAAAAAACGACATATTTCGTCCAAAAATCGTGATAAAACGGCAAATTTTGTCTAAAGATTCGCGAAAAACGGCAATTGTTATGAAAAAATCGTGATAAAATGGCACATTTCGTCTAAAAATCGCAAAAAATCGTCACATTTTGTCAAAAGATCGCGAAAAAAGGCACATTTCATCAAAAAATCGCAAGAAAGACAAATTTCGTTTAAAAAAATCGCGAAATAACGAATAATTTCCGGCGAATTTCGTCAAAAGATTCGCAAAAAATGACTAATTTTATTACAAAATCTCTAACAAAAAGCAGATTTCCTCAAAAAAAATCGCGAAAAAACGACAAATTTCATCCAAAAATCATGATAAAATGACAAACTTTGTCAAAAAATTCGCGAAAACAGCAATTTACATCAAAAAATCGTGATAAAATAGCACATTTCGTCAAAAGATCGTGAAAAATCGGCTCATTTCGTTAAAAGATCGCGAAAAAAGGCAATTTTCGTCAAAAGATCGCGAAAAAACGGCAAATTTCGTGAAAAAAATAGCTTTAAAATGCAATTTTCGTCAAAGGGGTACGAAAAAAAAGTTAATGACAGGATAGAATTTTTCTTTTCCAAAAACTAACTTCCCTGCTTCCAAAGTTTTTTTTTTTTTTTTGCTGCTCCAAAAACAGATTTTCCTGCTTCACAATCTGTTTTTGATTGTTCTGATTATTTTGAAAAGTATTCTTTTTTTAGAAAAAATGTCTTTTTAATACATCAGTTTTACCCCTTTTTAAAAGAAATGTGAACAATAGTGATACTTGTTATCTTCTAAACTCAAATAAGTATTATTTTATAATTTGTATCTTGCGCATTTATTTTTAAAAAAAGTAAAGTAGTCAAAATATCTCTTAATAGTTTAAAAAATATAATATTGGCTTTAATTATTTATACATTAACTAGCGCACCCGACAGACGTTGTCCTGTCACCGACAGACGTTTTCCTTCTTGCAACAGACTCCAGAAAATCAAATAAATGTACGTAAATATGGTAATACGCAGAATAAACACTACGCTCTTAATTTAATTTCTTATTACAATTATGTAAGGAAATTATTCTGTACTCTTCATTAGTTTTTGAAGTCGGTTCAATTTTTGATAGAAAAGTTTATTTTTCCCTTTTTAGTTAAAAGTTAACGATTATCTGAAGTCGGTTAATCAAAATTATAATACAGGAAATATTATTGTAAAGCATACGCGTTTGTCAGCAGTGGGGGGGTTCGAACACGCGATCTCTTTCTTCAAGAAGCTGAGCTTAAATCTGATGCCTTAGACCGCTCCGACATTCCGTCCGCACTCCATTCATCGAACTTATTCAACACTTTTAATTAGCAAAAAATTACTAACTATTAGTTTTTGTCTAATTACAAAAAAAGTACTGAATCAAATTCGATGATATGTGAATCTAAACCATTCTCAAATCCACTGGAACACACACACAAAATTTCATTCAAATCGGTCCAGTCGTTTAGGAGGCGTTCAGTGACATACACACGCACAGAAGATTTTTATATATAAAGATAAGCATTGAAAATTTGAGGTTTTCGCGCCGAAGACATCGCCAAATTAGGAAGATGTGAATTATCTCAGGAACTACTGGATTTAAACGAATTTGCTTAGTACCATTCGATTCAGAATGAGAGAATGCACTAAAATATGTTATCAGTTGAAAAATAACTATAAAAGCCGATTTTTAAGGAAATTTTTAAAAGTTCGTTCTTTTTTCTACTCATCTTAGGGGTGGAATTTTCGAAAATCATTTCTTAGCGGCACTTGATGTTATAAGAAGTATTTTTACCTAAATTTTCAAGATTTTGGGTTCGGTAGATTTTTTTGTGCTATGATTAATACGAAATCCTGACTTTCTTTAATATATATAGCACTTTTAATTAGCGAAAAATCACTAACTATTAGTTTTTGCCTAATTACTAAAAAAGTACTGAATTTATTTCGACGAAATGTGAATCTAAACCATTCTCGAATCTACTGAAACGCACACACAAAATTTCATCAAAATCGGTCCAGTCGTTTAGGAGGAATTCAATTACATACACACGCACAGAAGATTTTTATATATAAAGATAAGCATTGAAAATTTCAAGTTTTTGTGCCGAAGACAGCGCCAAATTAGGAAAATGTGAATTATCTCAGGAACTACTGGATTTTAATGAATTTGCTTATTACCGTTCGATTCAGCATGAAAAAATACACTAAAATATGTTAGATGAAAAATAACTACAAAAGCCGATTTTTAAGGAATTTTTTAAAAGTTCGTTCTTTTTCTACTTATCTTAGGGGTGGAATTTTCGAAAATCCATTTTTAGCAGCACTCGATGTTATAAGAAGTATTTTTACCCCAATTTTCAAGATTTTTGGATCGGTAGATTTTTTTTGTGCTATGATTAATACGAAATCCCGACTTTCTTTAATATATATAGCACTTTTAATTAGCGAAAAATCACTAACTATTAGTTTTTGCCTAATTACTAAAAAAGTACTGAATCAATTTCGACGAAATGTGAATCTAAACCATTCTCGAATCTACTGGAACGCACACACAAAATTTCATCAAAATCGGTCCAGTCATTTAGGAGGAGTTCAATTACATACACACGCACAAAAGATTTTTATATATAAAGATTAAAACAATAATTATTGCATTTAACTTTTCTTTTGCAAATGAACAAGTTCAATTTTTGCGTCTAAAAATATAACTTATTAGTGGGGACCCACTTTTTTGAAAAAGAGACTCAGAATTTTAGAAGTCCTGGGTCCCCGGGACCCAGGATTTTTCAAGTCCAGCGGCATCACTGTTTATGGTCTTCCATTTTTAAAAGACTGGATATAAATCTTATTTTAGGACATTTTTGTAGGATGTTCCAATCACTGGTGCCTGCCAATTACTGGGGATGTTACCCAATATTTTTTGGAAATATTTATAGCTTTTGTTGAAATTTGACATATATAATAAATATATTAAACATATAAAATTATAAAAAATTATATGAGTAATATAGTATTTATTTATAGGTACTACTGGACTACAATATTATGTATTTATATATGTATATCACTATATATAATTACATATACATAAAAATGCTATCTAAAATGTATATATATATATAAATATTACATAAACATTGTATATATTTTTAATATATGACATATGTAACATTTATTAAATGAATATATCTTTATAAATCATTTTAAAATTATCCCTCCATCTTGAGAAATCTGATATGTTGGTAGAATGGCTTTTTGTTCCAATTTTGATTTTTCCGTCAATTGCGCCAACCAGTAGCAGGATATGGAGTGCATTCCTAGTTTGTAAATTAAATTTTAATTAAAATTATTAATTTGCAATTAAAAATATTTCTTTAAAAATGAACACAAACACTGTAAACATTTTTTTTTTTTATATATATAAATTATTAAAATTTTAGGGGTCCTAAACCCTCAGCAGCTCATGAATTAATTAGCCCAACCATATACAGCTGTTAAAGTGTTCTCTAAGTCAACAATATACACAATTAAATAAGCTTGGTAAATCTGAAACACATTGTAACTACTTCTTGGTGCATTCGTTAACTGAACTGTTCATAATCACAAAAGTGTTTGTTGATTGATCTGTTCGTAAACAGAACAGAACAGATATTTGTTTATTTGTATTATAATGATGCAATTGTCATTTTAATTAACAAAAGATTTAATTGTCAAAAAAAAATTTAATGTTACAATCACGTTTTTGCATGTATGAATGCTCAGTGTGCATGAAAACATAAGAAAATCACTAGATGCAGAGATCTTACTATTTGCATTATAATGATGTAATTGTCATTTTAGTTAACAAAAGGACTCATTATCAAGAAATTCGTTAATGTTACAATCCCAATATTGCATGTATGAGTGCTTAGTCAGCTTGAAAATCACTAGATGCAGAGATCTTATTGTATTGGAATTGCAAGAAATTCTTTTATGCCGCGATCATTGCATCATATGTATAAATGCTACATGCACATATAAAAAATATGACATCCCTGTATTAGAAATGACAATACATAAAATTTGTTAACGTCACAATCGCTATACTGCATGTATAAGTGTTCCATACACACTTTAAAAAAAATTACTAAATGCAGCAATCTTGTATTGGAATCTCAAAAAAATAAATAAAATCCAGAAAAACCCCAATCACCAAGTGCAAAATATTAGTAACTTTCATCAATAAAATTTTCAGTATATTTAAACAAAAACAGAAAAAATAATAGTCATTTATTTATTTGCATTATAATAACATAATTGTCATTTTAATTAACAAAAGAACTAAGAAACCCTGCACAGACATATGTAATTTCTCTTACCCTTGTAACCAACAATTTCTCTAAGCTACATCTTGAAAATTTTGTAAAAGTAATTATTATTATTATTAAATTACTCTTGTCATTCTAGTGATTTGGAGTTTTTGACTTGTGCTGAGCCACTAGATTTGAAAGGAAATGAAACAGCACGTGAAGAGCTTGGATATGGTTGTACTAAGGTCTGTGGATTTCATTATTTTTTCCTTTATCTTACTGCTCAACTAATCAGATGCAATCCCAAAACTTTCTTCTATCTCATGCATGTTACTTCAAAATTCGCTGTATCAGTGTCAAAATTAAATGACAATCTATGCAGCCCATCATGAGGATTCTAAAAGTATGAAATTTGATGCATTAGTTCTTGAAATAGGACTATTGCAAATATCGGGGAAAATGCCAACTGTTAGGAGATTGACACCAAAACATAAACAAAACCAATTCATGTCAAGGACTAAACGAATCTGAAGTTTGATGGAAATCTGTGCATTACGAATTGAATATTTCCAGCTGAGCGAAAATTGACCAGGCCCGGAATCGAACCCGGATACATGGCTTACAAGGCCAATGCTTTACCTATTAAGTTATCTGAGCGATAGCCGGCTGGGATTTCTCGCTCAGATAAACTGGGCAATTTTTGCTCAGCTGGAAATATTCAATTCGTATGATAACTTTAACAATCAGTTTGATTGTGTTAAAATAATAGTATATCTGTGCATTAGTTCTTGATAGAGCTGTTGCGGAAATTGTAAAAATGCAGCATTACTTGTTGAGAGATTTACTCCAGAAGCTATTCAGCATCAATATCAGGAACTAGTTGAATACAGTTCACTACCTCTAATCCACAACCCTATAATCCACACTATATTTTAGATGTAAACAAACAGTTAAAATTTCCATTTTTTAACCAAGATAGTGCACACTTTGACTATAATAAAAGTTGAACTGTACTGATGAATTTAGAAATTTTTAATGCATTTCTTCATTCATTAGAAGGAAATGTTTTATGTATCTTATAAATAACTATTAAGACTGCTATATTCTTAGCACATTTGCTGGCTATATAAAAGATAAAATACCTCTATAGGATAAATATCTTATTTTTCTTAGAAAAAATAAACTTATGTTACTGATCAAGAAATCCTGACTCTTAAGGGCATCATGATTAAACTGCATAGCATAAATAAAAAATGATAAAGCAAGCCACTATCACTGTGATGTTTGATGGATTTAAAAATAAATAGAAATGTTTTCCATTAATTTTGTATGATTATATCATTTAAATGTATTCCTATTGACTATAGCTTTTTATGCATAAAAAAAGTATTTTCTTTCATTTCTGTGTTACTTATTTGCTATATATTTACTACATTTCTTGTTAAATTCCAAATATTAGAAATTAGAATGTAAACAAAGAAAGGACCTAAAATCTACAAAATTCTTTAATCCGCAAAACCCTTGGTCCCGACCTGTGCAGATTAGAGTGAGTGTACTGTATAATTTTTTATTAAATTCTGTGCATCTTGAGATAGGTTGCCCACAAAATTTAAGTCACAGACTCACAGACAGACATTTTGTATAAACATCATGTGTTTTTGAATCTCTGATTCCTAAAATGTGTAAATCTGTCAAAAACCAGAATTCAAAAAAATTTCTGAATCCAATACTTTCTTGTAAAGATAGAAGAAAGTGAAAGTTGAATAGTATAAATTGTAACAAAATATCATTGAATATTTCCAAATATCACAATAATTCTATATTTTTAATTACATATTATTATATTTATTATTTCTAGTTTAATTAATTAGAACTTTGAACTCTTTTTGTTTTCTTCTTCTTCTATGAAGGGAGTTTTCCTACAAACACTTGTTAATACTAAAATGTAGAAATGTTTCGAAAGCTGATCAAATTATCTTTAATCTAGTGATGGGCGATTTCGATTTTTTTAATCGATTTAATCGATACTACGGCCAACTCGATTTAATCGATACGGGTCATTCCATGTCAGATCACCCAGACCATGGCACCCACCATCACCAATTTTGATAAAACTCAGTGAATTTGTAGAATTTCTAATGCTGATTCCAAAAACATCAATTATATTGAAATTGATCAGACGGTTTGTGAGTTATGAGCTTTGAAATAGCTCCCAATTTGGCCGATTTGCCGCCATTTTGAATAGCACATGTGACAACAAAAAGGTTCATAACTTCTTTCATGTTTAAGCTAGAGCTTTCAAATTTTTTTTGTTTTGTTCAAAATAAAGTAAACTTTCATTTAAACAGATTTTTGTGAACCTCATTTTATAAATATGCTGTCAAAAAATGACTTTTTGTGATTTTTTTAAGTAAAAAAAGGGGCAACTTCAATGGCTGATTTCCCCCAATGTACCCCCTTCAATTTTCATCTAATTGCATAAATAAGCAACTCAAAGTGTGTTTTGATGACTAATAAAAAAAACTTAATGGGCAGTTCACAGGTTTTTATTTTAAAAAATAAATTCAATTTTACTGACTTTCCCCAATAACAGATAACACAAGATAATGAGTTGACATTTCTTTTGTTACCAGAAATATTTATATATATTTACATCCAAAAGTTTGATAAGGTTTTATGTTACTTAAATATGTATGTTTAATGTGGCTAAAAAAGGGAATTAATAGGAATGCCAATAATGGATTTTTGCAAGACATAGAAGTACTTTCCTGACAAATTGAAATCTATTGCAGAGTTTCAATAAATTATAAGTAAAAAAGAAATGATAGAAAAAACTCTACAAACAGGTACATTATATAACAAAAACATACTTGTATACAATAAAAAAATGTGATAAAATTAAAACTCTTAAATAAAAAATACAGTAAGTAAAAGTAACACTAGTCTACATAACAGATGATTAAGAACCAATGCACCCCTTTAATGTATTTTTCTATGCTAATTACACAACTGTTCTTAGTTTTCTTCTATCATGTATAGTTTGTTTGCGATCAACCAGAGGTGATTTCTAAGATTCATTGCCGAGAACAAGCATCATGTAATAGTCACAGATAATGTAAATGTATACTTGTGGATGCTTGTGAACTTATCTAATGACTTTTAGAATACAATCTGATTGTATTCAGCATGAGATAGACAAATGGTTTATCTGCAGTGACTTCAAATATACATTAATATTATTGGCACAAAAAGCTGTGTATACAAAAATGCCTTGCTTTCTATGTGAACAGGACAGTTCGGCAAAGCAAAATCATTGGATTTTCTGATTTGTTTTTAAATCCATTTTTGCTCATAAACACATTCAATTGGCAGGTTCCATATATATACATATATATATATATAAAAGGCATACTATATTAAAAAATGCTGTCAAAGTGGGCATTTTGAATTGAATTTAAGCGATAGTACTGGAAACGGAAAAAATGGTCATACTGAGAAAATAATTGTTGTATATCAAGATCTAATTCATTGAACAAAAAATAATAACACAGGTTGCAAGGCTGCTACAGGCGACTCTTTTTTTAATTCTTACTGGCACCAACCACTTTCTTAAAAATGAAATCCATAATAGAAGCTTTGATAACATTTGCAAGTAAAATATACTTCAAATTTTATATTAGAAAAATACTGGTGCACACAGAATATAAAAATAGTTGCCTGTAGCAGCCCTGAGGTTGCTTATAAATCTCTGAAAAAAAATCACATCAACAAGTATCATGTTTTTACTTTTAAAAATGAATCTGAAAACGTGTTAGAAAATTTTGAATTGTTGAGGGTTCAAAAATATTTTTTTATATACACTGCCTTAACATAATTGTGATAAAACCAGCTTTTACAGAAAAATTAAATTTTAAAAAGAACCAGATAAAATTGTTGAACTAGGTTTATATCTAAATTTGATTTAGTTTTTGTTACTGAAACAAGTACAGTAAACTATCTCAAATCCAAAACCTTAAAATCCACAACTCTAAAAAATCTGCATATAATTTACGGATGTAAATAATGAAACATTCAGTTTAGATATAGGGACAAAATTTGTTTTTTATAATTTTATATCAATTCCATTTTATTTTAATTTGTAACTTTTGTTAATAGTACTGAATCTGAATTCATGTTTTTTTTTTTTTTTTTTTCCCGCAAAGGAAAACAAATATATTCTGAAAAAATTCAGATTTTTCTTATGTCATTGGTAATCACAATTTTCTTATCAAATATATTTATGTATTAATCAAGCTTTTTTGGTTATTAAATCTAAATCTGGCTAAAGCTGAAAAAAAAACTTCTTTATTTTATGATTTTGTTGAGAATTAGTAATGTATCTTTATGAGGTACATTAGTAACTACCTTGAATAATTTAGGAAAGATATATTTCATGTTTATAATGAATATTTAATCACATATTATTGATTATTAACTTGATCCTTACTTTTAATATTTTAATCACTTTGAAAATTATCTAAATTTTTATTATTTTAATTTATTACTTATTTTAATATTTTATTATATTGTAAAGCATTCATTTTAGTTTTGATTGCATTATTAATTGCATTCAAATTCCTGTTTTAAAAAAGGTAAACAAAATAATGACCGGAAATCGGCAAAATTCTAAAATCCACAAAACTTCTGGTTCCAAGCTGTGCAGATTTGAGGGAGTCTACTGTATTTAATTTCAAAATTTACATCTGCCTGTTGGCAGGGATTTTTAAAAATATTAATTACCTTTACTTTAAATTATTATTGATGTAGATATATTTTTAAAAGCATGTTTATTGTGTATGTGATATGATATTTTGTATTAATTTAAAGTACCGTAATTTTTATTTAAGAGTTGCAATTTTATTGTATTTTGTATAATAAAAGTATGATTTTGTCATAAAATTCAACTATATGTAGAACTTTTTCCATCATTTTCTTTTTATTCATAATTTACTGAGACTGCAATAGATTTAAATTTGTCCAATTGCAAGAATCCATTATTGGTATTCCTATTTATTCCTATGGGATTCCCCTTTTTTAGGCACATTAAATATATATATTTATGTAACATTAAACTTTATCACTTTTAGATGTAAATATGTATGATATTTCTGGTAATAAAAGAAATATCAATATTATCTTGTGTTTTCTGTTATTGTGGAAAGTCAGTAAAATTGAATTTATTTTTTTAAATAAAAACCTGTGAACCGCCCATTAAGTTTTTTTTATTAGTCATCAAAACACAATTTGAGTTGCTTATTTATGCAATTAGATGAAAATTGAAGGGGGTACATTGGGGGAAATCGGCCATTGAAGTTGCCCCTTTTTTTACTTAAAAAAATTACAAAAAGTCATTTTTTGACAGCATTTTTATGAAATGAGGTTCACAAAAATCTGTTTAAATGAAAGTTTACTTTATTCTGAACAAAACAAAAAAAAATTTAAAGCTCTAGCTTAAACCTGAAAGAAGTTATGGTTTTTTTTGTTGTCACATGTACTATTCAAAATGGTGGCAAATCGGCCATCTTGGGAGCTATTTAAAAGCTTATAACTCACAAACTGTTTGATCAATTTCAATATAATTAATATTTTTGGAATCAGCATTAGAAATTCTACAAATCCACTGAATTTTATCAAAATTGGTGATGGTGGGTGTCATTTTTGGAAAAATCTGGGTGATTTGACATGGAATGACCCATACTTTAAAATTTTTAATCGATTTCTCTGAAGGTAATATAATTTTCATTTTCCTTCAAAAGTCGAAGATAAAATAGCCGGATGTGCCAATTCCAAAATTTCAGTGTATTAGTTTCTAAGAGAGAAGAATTAAAGAAACCTCAGAATCCCCTCCCCCTCTCCGTGTAAAATAGCGTTTTTTGTTGAGTGATGTACACCAAAAATTGATCAAGATCAATTTTTATCAGGTACCAGCTGAATCTGAATTTTGATGAAAATCCATGAAAGCGCAAGGTACAGCTATTGCGAAATCATAAAAAATGCAGCATATCAGCGCCACCTGTAGGGCAATTTACACCAAGAACTAAATAACACTAATCTATGTCAGGAATTTACTGAATCTGAATTTTGATGAAAATTCGTTCTTGAGATAGCGCTATTGCGTTAATTATGAATAATGCAGTATAGCAGCGCCATCTCTTAAGCGATTTCCACCAAAATATAATTAGCATAAAATAATATGAAGGACTAATTGAATCTAAATTTTTATGAAAGTCCGTGCATTAGTTCTTGAGATAAAGCTAAAATGGAAACAGGGGCGTGCGAAAAGAGAACTGCGCCCGGTTCAAAGTTCCAATTTAGCCTTCCCCCCCCCCATTAACTTTTTCTTGTGATAGGCTAGAAGTGATGTTAGAAGTGAAAATTTAGCGCCCTTTAAATTTCCGTGCTCGGAACGATCGCCTCCTTTCGCCCCCTCCCCTTTCACATGGCGCTGAGTAGAAATTGTGAAAAATTCAGTATAGCAGCGCCATCTGAGAAGCGATATACATCAAAATGCAAAAAAACATCAATTCGTGTCAAGGAATAACTGGATCTGTGCATTCGTTAAAAATCCGTGCATTCGTTATTCAGATATAGCTGTTGCGCAAATCGCAAAAAATGCAGCATAGCAGCGCCACCTGTTAGGCTATATACACCAAAAATTAATTAGATTCTGTTTATATCAAGGTCAAACTAAATCTAACGTTTTGTGGAATTCCGTACATTTGTTCTTGAGATAGAACGGTCAGAAATTTTTGTCTTATACAGACTCACAGAGTGACAGACACACACACAGACAGATATTTCTTAAAAAACATAGAATCGTGTTAAAGACCTTCTAAAATATATAAATCCATCGAAAACGGGAAGTCGAAAATTTTCACGAATCTAATACTCTCTTCTTGTAAAGTTACAAAAGAAAGTAAAAATGTAAAATCGATTCTGCCCGTAAGATCGGTCTTTAGATTCGATTTCGATCTTTAGATTCGATGTCGATCTTTAGATTCGATTTCGATCTTTAGATTCGATGTCGATCTTTAAATTCGATTTCGATCTTTAGATTCGATGTCGATCTTTAGATTCGATTTCGATCTTTAAATTCGATTTCGATATTTTTTTTTTTTTTTTTTTTTTTTTTTTTTTCTAGGCTAAATTAGTGTTGAATGCAGGTATTTTTCTGCGACTCCGGAGGAAGGCATCATGTTTTACAGCTCTGTAAGAGAGGGGGAATCGCAATTTGTGCATTAGAAAGCATAAAATCTTATAACTTATTGGGGGGGGTGGGTATCCCCTGCGGGCCACCCCATTAATTCGACACTAGGTTAAATCGTTATATTTTTGTTTAGAAGTCCAGTTATTTGAAGTATTAGTTTATTATGTTTTATTTTTTACGCTCGTCTCTTCTAATTCCCCCCTTCCGCGACAGTTTTAACTTACAGGGCCGTTCGAAATATGCATACAGTTTTGAAAATGTCCAATTCTCGGTTTGTTTTATTTTAGATCCACATTTTAAATCCTTGACAAAAGATAAATAAAGGATCGCCCTTCCGTCCATTTGGGGTTTATCTGCGCCCCGCCGAGGGGCATAGTTTTTTTTCTTCAAAATAAACAAAAAAATTGTTGAGGGGAGGCTTGCACCCTCCCCATTATACACCTTAAAATTTCGCTCATTTAATTCTCTACCATTTTTAACTTAAAAGCTTAAGCTACATGTTACCCCCTAGAGCTGTGGACCCCTCCCCCCCCCTGTCGGTCACTCATCTAATTTTGCTTATTTCCTCACTTCATTTCAATCTTTAAAAGGCTATTACTGCTTCTATAGGAGTTACAGTGGTGAGAAAAATTCTAGTATAGCTAACCATTTCTGGCCGTTCTTTTTGCTATTCCAGTTTCCCGATTTTCCCTATAGGAACTTTTTTTTTGGGAGGGGGGCAGAGGGTTTTTTTTCTCATTTCTTGATACAATATGTCTATTGAAAGCTTATGCTTCATACATTACAAATCTAGCATAATAAATTTTCTCCCATCATTTCAAGTCACGTTACAAACCCATAATGTGCTAAAATTTTAAATTTTCAAACTTCTTCGAAAAAAAAAAAAAAAATAATACATATCAGCGAAACTCGGTTCGAACCCGCAATCTTTTGATTGCACACGTAATCCCAAAGCTTATTGGCCACCGAGTACTCAGCAACGCTATTATTTCTTTAGATTGTCATCTTTAAATTCGTAATATCTTTTGAATGGAATGTCCGATTAGAATAATTCAAAAAGTAATCTACAGATATTGTAACAGGCATTAATACAAAATGATTTATTTGGATAGGGATTAAGGTATCGATAGTATGGTTTAATTTTGGTTGGTGTATTTATCGCGCTTTAAAATGTAAAAAAGTAGTTATAGTGAGTTAACTACAATAACTGAACATATGGTATCGCGCGTTTTTTTTTTTTTTTTTTTTTTTTTTTTTTTAATAGATATTGATATATTCTTTAATATTATAGAACCTTTTTTTAAATTCTTTTAAAAGTATTTCCTGACGATTCAACAGTATATATCCTAACGATTCAAAAAATACACACGTAATTGTTCAATGTTTCACTTCTGTGGGCACCCTCAGAGTGCCATTTTTTTTTTTCATGTTCGTTCATCCTAACCCCCCCCCCCCCTTCCTCACCAATCTTAACTTACAGGATCGTTCAAATTATGACTGCGATTTAAAAAAAGTCTAATCCTCGTTCTATTTTATTATAAATCCATATTTTGAAACCTCAACAAAAGATACATTTGGGCCGGGGTCGACCTTCTGTCCGTTTGGGATTTACCTTGCCCCCCTGGGTGGGGGCATATTTTTTGTTTCTTCCACACCATCTCATGTAACATATCGTTATAAAGCTTTTATCTCCTCGTTTATTTCTATTACTACCCCTCTCTTCACCTAGTTACATGCTCTTGGCACTTTTTATAGTTTCAAAGAGTGCATGTTCCCCGCGGGCCACCCCATGAATTCAACACTAAGTTAAACACTATATTTTTGTTTAGAAGCTCAGTTATTTGGGTTATTAGTTTATTATGTTTTTTTTCCAAGTTCGTCCGTTTTAATCCCTCCCCCCCCCCCTTCCTCGCCAATCTTTACTAAATGGGCCGTTCAAAGTATGCATGCAATTTTTAAAATGTCCAATTCTCGTTCTATTTTATTGTAAATCCTCATTTTGAAACTTCGACAAAAGATACATTTGGGCTATAGTCGCCCTTCCGTCAAGAGTGGGGTTTACCTGCCCCCTTAGGTATGGGGCATAGTTTTTGTTCTTCCAAACTATCTCGTGTAACATTTGGTTGGCATTAGAAAAAAAAAAGTTTTTTTGTGTCTATACTCCTTGTTCCCCATCCTAGTTACACGCTCTTGGCACTCTTTATCCTCGGTTTAATGCCAAGTTACTCAGTATTGTTGTTAGTTGAGTTATGTCTCTCAAATTTGTCAAAGTTTTTGTGTAAGTGACAATCATAAGTGGCAATCATTTTAAATTTTAAAATTCTTATTATATGACTCTAAAATCTGCAATAGCTTAATTCTATGCCTCCCTAAATGGGGATGAGGAGGTGGGAGGCGGTAATTACGGTCCTGCTGATTGTCTAAGTTTTGGAATTAGTAATTTGGATCTTCTCTGTGTGAATCTGAATGTCGAAATATCGATTATAGTATCGATTCTAGAACTGAGAAATCGATTCTTATTATGATCGATGTTGTTTTATACGATATCGATTTTAATCGATTCTCAAAATTTCCAGAATCGCCCATCACTACTTTAATCCTATCTTTAATTTATTCATTTTAATTAAAATAAACATGGCATCAGTATTAAAGTATAGTAAAGTATCAGTAAAAAAATGTACATCAACAATTGAAAATAAAAAAAAAAAAAAAAAAAAAAAAAATTTTTTTTTTTTTTTTTTTTTTTTAATCCAGCTTTATATGCCTATAATTGTGAGATTTTAATTAAATGTTATTGGCTATTGTTCTTAATAATTGTATTTAATTCAGTCTTTATTATTGTAATTTCATAGTGGTTATGGTATTGCTTATCCTCTTCCTCTGTGTTTCGAAAAAGAAAAAATTGCAAAAATTAGTGAGGAAGTTATTAGGTAGTGAACCATACAAAATGAATATTTTAAATATTTTATAGTAAATTGTATTAGAATATAGGAACATCAATTTCAGTTTAGAGCACGGAGCAATTAACATTTTTCATAATGAAAAAATTACTATTATAAGTGTTAAAAGAATACAAATCTTTCCTGCAAATAGCTATTGTTATAGAATATGCATTAGGAAAATTCCACCTTTGGAATTACAATATGATTGTGTATTGAAAAATAAATTTGTTAACCATGTACCAGTTTTATATACAGTAGACTCCCTCAAATCCGCACAGCTTGGAATTAGAGGTTGTGCGGATTTTAGAATTTTGCGAATTTCTGGTCATTGCTTTGTTTATATTTTTATTAAAGTAATTTGAATGTAATTAATAATGAAATCAAAAGTATAATGAATGCTTACAATATACTAAAATATAAAAAATAAGTAATAAACTAAAATAATATAAATTTAGATAATTTTTAAAATGATTAAAATACTAACAGCTAAAGTCAAGTTAATCATCAATAATGTACAATTAAATATTCATTATAAAGATGAAATGTGTTTTTCCTAAATTATTCAATGAAACTTGCCTCAGGAAGGTACATTATTAACTCACATCAGGATCATAAAATAACGAAGCTTTATTTCAGGCTTAGCCAGACTTAATAACTAAAAAAGCTTGATTAATACATAAATATATCTGGTAAGATTATGATTACCAATGATAACAGGAATATCTTGATTTTTTTCAGAAATAAATTATTCTTTCTTCATGAAAAAAAATGAATTCAAAAACCTTAACAAAAATTACAAATTAAAAAATATATGGAATTGATATAAAACTTACAAAAGTCAAATTTTGTTCTTATAGCTGAACTGAATGTTTCATTGTTTACATACGTAAATTATGTGCAGATTTTAGAGAGTTGTGGATTTTAGGAGTGCGGATTTGAGGGAGTCTACTGTATAAGTATTTTATTATAGATATATAACATACATGTATATATATAACACTGGTACTTCAGATAACTGAAAAGTACCATAAATTTATTCAAGGACTTTTTTAGAATATTACTATTTTAAAAGAAGGAAATTAAGATTGGGTGAACCAAAAGTGGAAATAAGTTTTTTTTTTTTTTAATTTATTTTATTAACCATTGCTGCCTTTAAAGTGCATATAATGCAATATGTTTTGCATAAAAGTTTGCTATATTACATCTTAACAGATATTATGAAGTTTTATGAAAAGTTCTGATGTGTGACTGGTACTTGTGACTAGTGTTGCAAGGTGTACCAGCAAGATACATCTCCATTTTTAGGACCTCTATGCCTCATTCTGTTGAAGTACTGCATGGGATATCAAAAGTGTTAATTTTTCATTATGCACATATTCTCTTAAAATTAATTAAAACTTTACTGTCTCTTAATCTGCATTGAATGGAATTTAATACTACAGACAATTTGAAAACAGAACCAGTTTTAATGGCAAATTTGTTTAGTCCCTCAGAAAAGAATTCCAAACAAATCTGCTTGCTAAGATAGAAAAGATTCCAAAACTGAGTATTTTTCAGTTTGTGGCGATTTTGTTTTTAGAAGTTTTAATGTACTTGGTTTAATAAATTCTGTGAAAAATAGAATCAGTTTATAATAGAATCCTGTTTTAAATGTAAAAATTTATTATTTCCATACAGAAGGAATACCATATATTTATAAAAGCTGTCAAAAAATTCAGTCATTTACATCTTAAGATGCGAATAGACCATCATTCTATTGTTATGAGTATCGACATCCTTTTTTTGTGTGTGTATTTTTCGAGGGGTATTTTTCATCTTTAATGGTTTTTAAAGCAAACTGACTGATGTCTAGCAAAAGAGAAAACTTTCCGTCAAGTAGAGCTAAACTCCTTATCTCTTGACCCGTTTTTCATTCCCCACAACCTTTTGTAAATGAACGTCAAAAAGGTAAAAAAAAAAAAAAAATTCTTGAAAAATAATATTAAAGGATGACAAAACAAGCATTTTCACAGACGTCATACATGCACCACATTGGCATGATTTTTTTCCAATGCAAATTTGGCGAAAACTTTGTTTTCAAATACAAATTATTTCTATATATTTTTTAACATTTCTATAATTCTAAAACGGAAATAATAGTAAATAAAAAAAGTAAATTAATAAATATAGAAAAAAAAATTATATCATTTAAAAAATAATAATAAATGTAGCCGGGTTATCGTGTGAGGCATAAAATCTCCATTTTGTTGCAATCGTGTCAATGTGGTGCATATATGATATCTGTGCCCAAGTGTTTAAACACAGCTTTAAATATAACTATAATATATTGGGGTAATAGCAATTTTAGAGCGTTTAATGACTGTACAACACAACAACAGGGACAGTGGTGTTGCCATAGAAAAATATATACAGGGTGATTCTAAATTGTTTTTACAAAAAAAGATGGGTGATAGTACACATCAAGACACACAATATTAAATAGGAAACCAAGGGTCCAAAATCTAAATAGTTTAGATTGGTTAAGTAGTGTAAACTGAATTGTGTTCAGAGGAAGGGTGGGGGGGGGGGGGGAAGGTTCAAATTATAAATAGTTATAAAACCGAAAAATTGATCAATTCGTTTGCAGTTTTCACTAAAACTATACCCTTTAAATCACTATTTTCTTGAAAATAAATTTTAAAGATAAATTTCAAAAAATGGTGGGCACCTTAAACTTTGGCATAACGTACCACTATTTTTAATCGTTATTTTTTTTTAATCTCCTTTAATGCTTAAATTTAATCTTATTTAATTTACTTAAACTTATATTTTAAGCTCAAAATCTGGTTGGAAGTAATTAAGTAGCGCAAAATTGAACTGTGTTCGAGGGGAAGGAGAGTTAAATTTCAACTCCTAAACACAGTTCAGTTTGTGCTTCTTAGCCCCTCCCATCGATTCAAAATTTGAGCTCAAAATTTAAATCTAAGCTTTTACAAACATTTAATTAGATACAAAAAATAATGGTTAAAAATAGTTGTTGGTTACTCTAAAGTTTAAGGTGCCCTCTAATGGAATTTTTTGAAATTTATCTTAAAAATTTATTTTTAAGGAAATAATGACGTAAAGAATAGTTTTAGGGAAAACCGCAAACGAATCGACCAATTTTTCCGTTTTTTTCTAATCATTTGAAATTTGACGCCCCCCCCCCCCTCCACCTTGAACACAGTTCAGTTTGCAATTCTTAACCACTCCCAATGATTCAGATTTTGAGCTCAAAGTTTAAGTTTATGTCTGAGCTTCTAAAAAATATTTATTGAAGTGCAAAAAATAACAATAAAATGTAGTTGTTTGTTACTCCAGAGTCTAAAGCAACCTCTATCAACATTTTTTGAAATTTATCTTTATAATTTATTTTCAGGACAATACTGACATAATGAATAGTTTCAGTTGAAACCGCAAATCAATCGACCAATTTTTACGTTTTTTATGATTATTTGAAATTAGGGACCCTAAACTTCAATGTCGGCTATCTCCTTCGGAAAATGTTTGGGACCCTTGTTTTCCTATTTAATATTAATTGTCTTGATGTGTACTATCACCCTTCTTTCTTTGTAAAAACAATTTAGAATCCCCCTGTATATTGGAGCAGCGTCGATCACAATGATTTTGCCCCATTACTTTTAAAATCGGTCCAGTAAATCTGAAGATTAGTCATTTAGAAGCAAACAAACGTACAAAAAAGCCATGTGCTAAAACTGGATTTCATTTATTCCTAGAAAAATGAAGCCAAAGATATTTTCAGATTTGTTTGTCTGCCTGCCATGAAATACCTGTCGTATAACATATATATAACACATTAAACGCAATTCTTTTTCAAAAGTTTTGTTTACACTAGAAACGAAATTTTAAATGCTGATAACTCTTAACCCCTTCGGAACAAATATATTTTACAGAATTTTTAATCCTTTATCACCGATTTTTCGAAGCAGAAATTTTTGCCTAATTGAATTGGAAAAATGCTCAGACTAAATGAGACAAAACTTACAATAAAAATTTACCAGTGAGAATAATCAAGGTTTCTGGGCATCTTATGAGGCAGGTATACCGTTCTCTATTTCCCAAGGGGTTAAGGAATACAATTTAAAAAACACTTCTTCTCCCCCATTTTTTTTTTTTTTTTTTTTTTTTTTTTTTTTTTTGTCATTTAAAAATTTTCTAAAGATATAATCTTTATGCAGTTTTATAAGTAAAAATAATCTGGAGGAAAAATGGATGACTGACAGATTTAAAAACGAAGTGGTCATTTCGTCTCTGATTTGTGATATTTGTAGCACTCCATTTTTATCGTCTGTTATAATAAGCAGTTAGCAGGTGTTATTTTTATTGGCCTCTTTTGTTTCTTGGACTTATATTTTTTATAGCTTGGCTTGACAGATCGACTGCTCCTGTTTAATTAAAAGTAACAAGTATGTCAAATTTCAAGTTCATGCCCTTGCGATTTTATTCAAATAGTACGTTAATTTTTTTTTTTTTTTTTTTTTTTCAGAATGTTCTCAGCTCATTTTGCATTTTTACTTTTATTTTCAGTTTCATTTTTTAAATTATTTTATTTTATTTTATTGAGATGATTCTTTAGGATGTATTTATATTTTAAAAGTGTCCACCATATCCAACTATAGGTTTTTATTCCCAATCTATCACAATAATAGCAAATTAGAACTTTTTTATTCCTGGGGTTTCTTTGTAAATTTCAATTTTTTTTTAAACACTTCTGTCTCAACATTTACGTTTTAAAATTAACAACCATTTTAAAATTCAACTTCATAGTCCTAAAACTTCCAAATAATTCATAACTATGACAGTTTTTGTAACATTTTCAATCATTTCTTACATTTAATTTTGATTCTTTTAGAAACAGTTCTTAATGAAAATTTACATTTTAAAACTACAAGTATGGCAAATTTCAGGATTCTTTCCCTAAAGGTATCACACTAATTGCAATTTTAGATTTTTTTTTATTCATGCATATACTCCAAAATAGTAGTACCAGCATGAGACAAAGCCTGTATTTATCAGAGTCTGCCACAATCATTTTGTCACCTTTAATTTTCAAATTAGTTTGGCAATTCCAGAAATTACCCAATATAAAATAAACATTTTATGGTAAAATCGTATTTCATCATGCATTGACGTCAAAATTGTTATCTGTGGTGATTTTCTGCTCACGCACCAAGATAATATCATTTACCATGGTCCTCTTTTTATATAAAAATCACACTCAACTCATTTTTTTTTTTTTTTCAAAAATTTTGTTTACATTAAAAATGAATTTTTAAATGTCAATGACTTTTTTTAAATGACTACTTTTTGCAAGATATCTCTTCTTTCAAAAATTAATTCTATTTTAAAGATCTTTCTAAAAATTAATTTTTACACTCTTTTATTTGAAAAATTAATCTTGAAGCATTTTAAACTTGAAGTAACCCTACATATTAACCTAAACTGATTTGCGCTATTGTAATGTAGGTAGTGCACGATCGTTGGCTGGTTTATCGCAGTTGGCATAATTTAATTGAATAACAGTTTTTTGCTTTTTAAGGATAAAAATTTCATTTTTTATAAACTGAATTTTACAAAAGTACATGAATAATTACATGTCCAAAAATGCACATTATACGCTTTTCTGTCCCTTATTAAAGTCTGTACCTTGATTGAAAAAAAAATGTTTGATGAAGAAAAAAAATGATCATTTTCAGTATCTCGACGGTTTTTTTAAAATCCTATATCTCTGTTTATAATTCTTTTATAAAAATGAGTTTTATCTCAAATTGAAGCTTTTCTGCATTAGATTCTTCTAGTTATAATTTTATTTCTCTGTAATTCTTGATTTCTTAAATATCTGAAATTTTAAAATGCCATGTTTGGTCGATTTAACATGGAAAAGTTGTCTCGAGTATATTAAGCAGTTAAGCGGTCATTATGTTCTTGGCGTTTGTTCGTTTAGCGGGCATACTATTTTTTTTTCTAGCTTGGCTTGGCAGAACGACCATCCTGCTTGATAAACTGCAGAATTAAGGGATCAGTCTTCTCTGTTTTTAAGCCAATGCTTTAAAGCCAGAATATCTTCTACATATAAATTATTACAAAAGCTGTTGACATTTCAGTATAGGAGTAAGCACTAGTCTTGCTAAAAAATAAATGATTTTGCTCTGTTCTTCAAGATTTATTTTAGACTGAACAATTTTGAAGTAGAAAGTAGAAAATGATGTTGTTATTGTACTATTAGTGAGTTGGTCAAGTGGTTAAATAAAGTCCTTTCCCTGTATTCCTTCCTAGAAATTTTTGCTTCACTAATTGTAAAAAGATATATATTAAAAATAAATTATATTTGTTTATAACTTGAGAAATCTTAAATTCAAAATACATATAAATTTAATTTTACTTTAAACATTTTTTTCTCCAGAATTTTGTAAATTTTTCTTTAATTTTTAAAATATTGTCACATAAATTATTTTGCAGTTTGGTGGTCAGAAATATGAAGATGTCCAGTTTACTGCTGTGAATTGTACTGTGCTTTCTGGTATTGAATGTTATGGGTCAAGAAATTTTTTCAGAGATGGATTTCCTTGCATAAAGTAAGTTTTTCTTTTTATTTTACAACCTGCATTAAATAGTAAAATTGCTTTTTTTTAAAGTTTTTTTATTGTATTACACTTTTTGTGACAAAAATGGACAAAAAATACGTTCTTTTAATTTATCAACGTATAACATATTGCTTCACCAAAGATTCCAGCTCTCCTAATTTTTGATAATTAATTAATACTTTAATTAATTTCAGACTTTCAGTTACACATTGTACATCAAGCATGTCAAATTCATTCACCATTGTATGCCAAATTAAGCGTTGAATACAAAACAGAGAGACAATTCCAAATGGAATCTTGTTAAGAACCCCTAATTTATCAATACAATTGAAAATAATATATCCTCTGTATAAAATAATGATACTTTTGCTCTAAATTTCTTTTAAAATGTTTTTTTCATGCGGAAAAAAAAGTGAGTATTAACTTTATTTCTTGCATGCAAAATTTATATAATTGTCAGGGAATGTTTATATAAATTTGATGATCCTGAAAGTAACTGTGAACATAGAAAAAATTAACACTTAAAATACTGTGAATGGTAAAAGATTTTTCAAAATTAAAAATAATTATTCACATTAAATGGGGTAAATATAGACATTTTGCATACATTTTATCATCTCAAAAACAGGTGTTAATATTCTAGTCAAATTCGTGCATTTTTCTTGTGATACCTTTTCTTTTGTCGACTTCTTGTCCTCGTTCTTCTGAGTTGCTATCAGCATTATCTGCAATTCTATTTATCACATCATAGGCAATTGTCTGCTAATCAATCACTTTCAGTCTCAAAGCTTTTAATTTGTAATTATCCCAGGTGCAGAATTGGCACAATGCTGCAACATACGCTGCATACTCTTGAGAAGGTGTGCAGACTATTTTTCAATGACTAAAATTTTGGGAAAAAAAGTTTGCTAGAAATTATTTGTCATGTGTCATATAGTAATATGATTTACACCACATGTGATTGACAAAGCTTTAATTCCCGTTAAACTATAAATCAGGGACAAGTCTATTCCAAATTTTCAGAAAAATAAGGATATTATTTTCAAAACTTTAAAAGAAAAATTGGTTATAAATCTGAAAATTCAGACAATACATTATGAATTTCGACAAATGGTCGCCAAAAAAATCAATTTCATCTGTAATTAAAAAAAAAAAAAGTCCGATTTTATTACTGATTGTTGAAAAACATGAATTTTGACAAAGAATCCCCAAAAAATGCAAATTTCGCCAAAAGATTGCTAAAAAAATAGAAAATTTTATCTTAAGATTTCAAACAGCGACAAATTTTGTCATAAGATTGTGAAAAACAGCAAATTTCATTTAAAGATCGCGAAAAGACAAGAAATTTCGTCGAAAGATCGTGAAAAAAATTGCAAATTTTATCAAGAGATTTTGAAAAAGCAATGTTGTGAAAAAAATTGCCAATTTTGTCAAAAGGTCATTGAAAGAAAAGTATTGCCAGGAGTGTATTTTCTCCCCCTTTTCGGACAATGTATAATAGTGTTAAAAATTCTGATAACAAAGGTAACTTATTTTTAAAGTGCTATCCTTTTATGTTAATTTCAAATAATTGGAAAGTTTGAGTACATGTATGTAATGTAATGCGATAGATTGGAAAGAGTGTAGTTGTCCTAAGCTCAGCAGACTGTTTTTAAAGTTTTTATTTGTGTTGCAGATGGCAGAGGAAAATTCTGCTGCTGGGGTAATTAATAACTATTTTTCTTTCTCCCTTAAGTTGGGTGTATAAAAAAAGGGAAGGAGGAGAGGTGACTTTGATATTGTTTCTTTTTTAAGTTGTTGGGTGTCTGAATATCAGATTTTTGAGTTCACACTGTTTCTTCAAAATACAAACCTTTTGTACATTTCCTTTAAAAAAACATTATTTTAAAATACATACATTTTAAATACATTTACTGAATATATTTTAAATGCATGCATTTCACTCATTTCATTTAAAAAAATAGTAATACCATAAACCAAATTATTTTATTTCAACATCAAAGCATTGTTTCTAATTTACACAGGTAAAAAGAATAACAAAAAGCTGCTAATTGACAAGATTTGAATTTGGCTAATATAAAAGTATCAATTTAAAAACTGTTTATTTTGCATTAATTGTCACTTTTTCGATATACTGGGTGTGCAACTAAGTTTATGGGGTTTTTTGATCAATGAAAAATTAAACATTTCAAGATAAGTAAAAAAAATGGTTTATTGAAAGTATCATTCCTTGCTAGCTACATATTTTTGCTATCTGTCTGATAATATATAAATACCATGACGATAAAACGATGCGTCTTTGGATCAAAACTATTTAACCAATCAATTTTGCACTTCTTCAAAATTAGCCAGAATTTTCTATCAACCAGAATAAGTGATAATCAGGAAGGGCCAAGTCTGACAAATATGATGGGTATGGTAACAGATCCTATTTTAAAGTTTTGGTGGTGTCCTGAGCGATGGAATTCAATAGTATGGAACATTATCATTCTGCAATATCACTCATTTGTATCTCATGTTCCATTCTCCATTGTTTAAGCAAGCATGCTTCAAAATGATCAGCTTTTGTCGGTAGCAAAGTCTATTGTCAGTTTTGCCCAGTTTCAGCAGCTCATAGTATATGATTCCTTTCTGGTCCTATCAAATGCAGGGCATTGTCTTCTTTCTGAAACAATTTGATCATGCTGTCTGGTATTGATGCTTCGCTAGGTGAAATACATGATTTTTTGTATTTGGGATTATTGAAATATATCTACTTCTTCTCGCCAATAACAATTTGATGCCGAAAAATTTCTTTTGTGCCAAAAAAGCAAAATTTTGATATTGGTTCTTCCATTTTTCATGTCTTTCAGTCAACTGATGCGGCATCCATTTTCCTTCCTTTTGAATTTTTCCCATGACATGTAAGTGTTTCTAAATACTTTGGCGAGTCATGTTTGATGCTTCTCCAAGTTAATCTTGCATTTTTGTTATCATCTTCCTGCAATGACATTTGCAGATCGAAATCTTCAATTGTTTGGGTTTTCTGAAGAAATCGCCACTTCTAAAACATTTAAACAAATCTTTGCAGGTAGTTTTCGATGATACATGTTCGCCATAGGTCTCCTTCACAAAGGTTGTCTTTCAGCTGCAATTTTTTTTTAGATTAAATAAAAAAAATAAAACTTCCTACAAACGCTGTTTATTTAGTGCAAAATTTGACACCTTCACTGTTAGAAAAAAAAGTTTTGCGTTGTGATATGTTTTGGTATTACAATAGTTTATTGTTAACAGATGTCTAAGCTAATTAAAAAACATAACTTCAAGATATGTATGCCATCTACATGTGCCGTTAGCACTATCCCAGAAACTTAGTTGCATACCTAGTAAAGGTTTATTTTTTTGTAGGACTGTATATAATAGTTATCTTCAAATTTCTTTGTTATACTTAAGAAAATTTCTCCTTTGGTGAAAATCAACCTAAAAATTTATCCTTTGCTAAAACGAATTGTTTTGTTATGTATAAGTATCATATTTGTGTTATATTTACTTTATTAAAATCTTAAGACCATTTTAACATTATTTTATAACTTTTTTAAAGATTTTTATGTAGTAAGGTTTTAATTTTTTTTTATTCCAATGTGTTTGAAATGAATAATAAAATTCATTATTGAATTCTTGAATTTTATGTTTATTTTTCCTTACAAAATGTAAAATATGATAATTATTGTTAAAAATTAATATATTTTTTATAAGAAGATAAATTGCCTAATGCCAGAGATATAGAGCCAAATTAAAATGTAAAATCTCATCAAATGGTTTTTATCCTTAAAAAAACAGCTGTATTTATTTAAATTATCACTGTATTGTTTTTTCATTGATTTTTCTGAACATATTTCATATGGGATTTTCAATTGCATGTGGTATTGTTTTTTTCTAAAATTGCTTGTATTATCTTTATAAACATGTAATGTAATCTGTGATTTACCTACTATACTGAGATGCAGACAATATTATTTTTTCAAAAGAGAGGGCTTCTGCCAACAAAACTATCTAAAAATGACTGTGGTATGAAGCTGTTTGTTGCTAGTGGTGAAACTGTTTGGAGATGCAATGTAAAAAGTTGAAAAAAAATTATATTGATATTGATTCAGTGCTTTGGGAATATCATTCATTACTGCTTTAGCCCTTTCACCGTCCAACGATCTTCCTGTATTTTTATAAGAATGCATGTATATCCCAGGATATATATTTTAGGTAGATTTCGTATGAAATACTACCTATTGCGATCGCACCATGTTGGAATTTCTGAAAAATTTTTGCAGATCTACATTGATCATGACTCCTAGACCCCAAAACTACCATCAGTAAAAAAGTTTATATATATATATATATATATATATATATATCTTTCTTATGGACATGATAACTTCTATAGTTTTGCTCCAATCTCTTCCAAACTGATACATAAAATCAAGGGGTATAAAATCTCGGCTAAGTTCGTTAATGGGCAAAATGGGTCCAAGGGGGTGGAAATAGGGAGGGTTTTGTGAAAATCGTAAAAACGCCATAACTTTTTAAATAAAATAGATATCGAATCGGTTTAAAGTTTATATTACTTCTTAAAAATAGGCCAAAAGTTTATGCATGACACATTTTTGATAAATTTAGAAATGGGCTCAAGGGATGAAAAAAACAGGGTTTTGGGGAGAAAAAATTCATAACTTCGTCAATTCTCAAGATATTAAGTCCAACTAAATTTTTTATAAATACTCTCAAAATTATATAAAACTTTTGCATTTATATAATTGTCGCTTTTGTTGTCGCTCAATCCGTCCGTCTGTCCGTATGTCTGTCTGTCTGTCCATCTGTCTGTCCACATATAACAACACAAAAACTACCCAACCGAATCGTTTGAAATTTAAAATACATAATTATTACATAATTTTGTCGAGTCATTTCAAATTTTATGAAAATCGGATGCATAGATCAATTACAGGGACAATCAAAAGGATTCCATTACATTACAGTCAATGGGGAAAAAAGTTTCAAATGCATTTTAATCATTTGAAATTTAAAACGTATAATTTTTACATAATTTTATCGAGTCGTTTCAAATTTTATGAAAATCGGATGGATAGATCAATTACAGGGACAATCAAAAGGATTCCGTTACATTACAATCAATGGGAAAAAAAGTTTCAAATGCATTTTAATGGTGTTACACTCATTTGAACATAATAGAATTGACATGAATCTATGAAATATGTAGTAAAAAATACATTTTGCACAATCTGTGATGCAAAGAATATTTATTATTAAATTACAGGGCCACACAAATGTATTCCACTAAATAATGTTATACGGAAAAACATTGTTTGGGGCGTGTTTTAATTATATTAAACTACTTCACATTTTATGAATAAGATATATGTTAATGAAGTATAATAAAAATTACTCCCTGCATATTTACAGGAACACAAAGATTTCGACCACTATACTGTATCCAAAGTACGCTCTACTATACCAGCAAGATCTGAATATTTTAAAACTTCGTTATCGTATGAACGCACCTCATTTGCTACGCTTCACGTGCAATTTCCAACTTGTTTATTTTAAATGCATCCAAATAGTAGATCCTCTTATTCAGAAACGGTATAAAGAGACGCATTGGTCAGTTTTTTCATAAAGACAGAATATATTTCAAAAAAGACTACCAAAAAGGGTATTTTGAACAGAATTTCCCGAAGTCATCGAGACTGAAAATTTAAGGAAGTATTCAAATAACAAATTGCGTTTTTCCTGACTCGTTTTTAAATCCATTTTCGCTCTCAAATGCATCCAATTTACAGATCCTCTTATTTAGGAACTATATAATGTGACGCATTGGCCAGTTTTTTTTAATAAAGATAGAATATATTTTTAAAAATGCTGTCAAAGTGGTCATTTCGCGCAAAATTTTCTGAAGCAATCATGATTAAAGAATGAAGAATTTATTCAAATAACAAATCGGTTATTTTATGCTCATTATTATTTTATACTCATTTTTAAATTCAATTTTGCTCTCAAATGCATTCAATTAATAGTTTTTTGTTATTTAGGAACTATATAATGTGCTATTTTGATCGATTTTTTAATAAATTCAGAATATCTTTCAAAATATGTTGTCAGAATGGGCATTTGAGCTGAATTTCGCTTAAGATGATTCTGATTATACCAGTTCTTGTAGAAAAGTGAAGTTAAGAATTTTTCATAAGCAGCCAAATGAAGTTATTAAACATCTCTAATCATGCTTTATTTTTTGTTGTTGAAATGAGCACTCTTCGAAATCTACCTCTGCCTATAGGCCAAGCCAACAGGGTTTTTTTTTTTTGTTATTGTTGTTATTGCAGTTTCATTCTATAATATCTGTAATATCACTTCTGTCTATGTATGGTTCAAAATAGAATTCGTCTAAAATAATTTTGTCTACAGTCATTTTAACATGATTTCTAGAAGTAGAAAAATCTTTGCCAGCCAATATAAGGGTTAAGGTTTATATATTGTTGGAGAAGGAAATAACATCCATAAAATAGTGTAAGAAACAACTAAATATTGTTGATTATGTGTCAATTGATTGAAATAGTTACATCAGAGAAAATGTTTTCTGTATGTAATATAAAGATTTAGGAACTGAATTTGTGGTGCTAATAAAATTGTTGAGACTGATGCAAACTCGTATATATAAAAGAAAGTGGTTTTTTGGAGTCATGTGTCAGAAAAACTGCAAATGTTTTTACATTCGCATCTCGTATAGAGATGTTAGTAAATTTACAAGAACAAATTTATTGTAAATCTGTAGAAAATGGGTCAGCAATCTAGGCTGTCTACTGGAAAGAATACAATTCAGAGGAGTTTCGAAAAGCAATTTACTGTAAACTGCAAGCACAATTTTATTGATTTGACAATCTGTGTTCACAATAAAAAAAAATGAGAGAATGTGGGGCTGTACTAAGTGGCACAATAAAAAACAATGAGGCAAAGCTCAACATCACCTCAAATGATATTTTACAAGTGTTATGTGCAAACATTCCTTGGGAAAAATAAAGTTTTTGATGAATTACTCAAAGAAATTTTGAAAATATTGCCTTAAATTTATAAGGCTTAATACCAAAAAATTTGTTATTCTTGTGAATAATTTTAAGAAATTGTTATGATCTATTTTTGTGAATTTACTATGAAGTATTGTAATACATTCTTATCAACATAAAATGTTATATTATTTAATGCTATGATATTTATTTTTATATCTCTTTTACACATGTGTGCTATTCACACTTCCCGAGCTTGGCAATGACCATGGTATAATCTAAATTGTAGGAGTATCTATAAATAAAGAAGTACCAATTTCATCAGTGAACTCCTTGAATTTGATGCTTGTTTTTCCTTATAAAATTTAAAATATTATATTATTATTTAAATACAATAATTTTTCTAGCATGAATTTTTAACTTAATAATAGTAAAGTTTTAAGAATAATAGTTTTCTAAAATTTTAAGACTGGAATACTGTTTTTATCGTGCTTTTATTTATTTAGATGGTTTTATTTAACCAAATGGGGGCTAGAAATAGAAATTCTAACTTCAAGAATAGTGATAAATCTTTCAAAGTCTGGTGTGATAAAACGATTTATATAGATAGATTTTCTCATTTAAATCTTTTTATATGTTTACATATATCTTAGCTTAATTTAATAAATTGATAAACAGCCTTGGGGATTGCATTTAAAAAATTTGCATCAAATTAAAGAATCAGCTGAAAATACTGTTGGATATTTTTAGCATGATACTTTGTCAAAAGTTAGCTGTGTATGCACCTCAGGTTAACATTTTAACTCAGTTTAATTATTTATGCAGGGTTTGTACAAACTATCTAAAAATTTCCTAGAAATGAAAAAAAAAAAAAATTCAAGGAATTCCTTGAAAATACCATAAATTATCACAAAAACAAAATTTAGTGTTTGTAACAATGATTTGATTAAAGCATACAATAGTATTAAATGTGACTTATCTTACACAAGGAATAATATTGCTTGTATAATCACCTTTCTTAAGCATATATGGCTTGAAAGAGAATAGCCATTAAAGAAAATAAAATAAAAATATTCTCCTGTTTACAAAAGTGAAATTCATGTGGTTACTGATATTCTAAAAAAAAAAAGGAATGAATAGAGTGAAAGAATAGTTTTTTTTTTTTTTTTTTTATTTTTTTTTTTTATTTTTTTTTTTTTTTTTTTAAAATCTGGGTCTACCTATATATATATGACCATTGGTCAGTACATATAATTTATTGGTAATTTTATAATCAAATTTATGAAACCAGTAAGCAATATACTGTGAATTCTGTGCAACTTTATACTAGCCATTAGATTTTAATAGAATAAAATCTATTTTTTCTTGAAATGAGGTATTAAAAGTTTCAGTGAGTGCATATGTTACTTGAGGGCGTGGCATACATTGAAAAATAAGTTAGCTGTTTGAAATTCTTGTGCTCGTTAGAAATCCTTGGATTTTTTTTTTTTTTTTTTTTTTTTTTTTTTTTTTTTTCAAGTCTGAACTCTGTTTATAGTATTCCTACTTTAGCATGTTAAAGTTTCGTCTTAAAGAATTTATTCTGTATTTTGGTCTCCATATATTATATATTTTTATTTAAAAAACTTTTGATGTTTGATTTTGATGAGTTGACAACCACTCCAAGTTAAGATTTACATCTTTAATTCAATCCCAGAAGACACACATATTGCAATTTAATTATACTCAATTGTACATCCAGTTTTACATTTGATTCAGCAGTGCTTATTTACAGTGGCAGCTCATGACTATTTTTTTAGCATACTAAATATGTTGCTGTCAACTTTTACAGTATTTTGTTACCACTAATTTTTAATAGAAAGTTTTACCTTATTTAATTTTAGAGGTTTAGCTTTTAAATAAGGTGAAGATTTCTGTTAGAAAATAAGAACAAAAAAGCATAAAGTGGGAGCCTTATGTGTAATGCTGTAAAAAGGCAGTCATGAGCTGACACTGCTTATTTACATATTTATTTATCTTCTTTCCAGGTACTCAGGGCATTATTTTCTTACAACATTGCTGTATTCCATTTTGCTCGGCTTTTTGGGTATGGACAGATTTTGTTTAGGACATACTGGTACAGCTGTTGGAAAACTGCTCACTTTGGGAGGAGTTGGCATTTGGTGGATTGTTGATATTGTCTTACTTGTTACTGGAAATTTAACACCTGAAGATGGAAGTAATTGGGTGCCATATGCTTAGCTGTAAAATGCCACTTATATTGTAAAATATGTATTATATTTAATATATGTACAAAGCTCTATTTATTTAGATTAAAATTATTTTTCTAAAATTCCTGTTTTGCATTTACTGTAATCTATAAAATCATTCTTTTCAATTACACTATTTTTTCAAAGCATTTTATTTGCAGTTTATTATAATGTGCATAAGAAAAAGGTGAGAGAAAAAAGAAAAAAAAAGTGATAAACTGCTACAACAACAAACAATTAATCTCCTCCACCTGCAAAATAATAGAAACTAACATTTAATAGGAAATAATAATTTAAAAAATCTGCTATTACAATTTTAAAAAAAATTCTCAGTTTTTCTTATTTATTCTTATTGATTATAAAAAAAAACAAAATGAACAAAATTTTTTAATTAAAATGCTTCTAAATTTCATAGTGTTAAGGCTTTTGTCAAAAATGTGTGTAAATTAAAATAAAATGTAGATTCGCTGCAAGTTTTGGCACTTCCCATTTGTGAAACGAAGTGAAATCTCTTATATATATTTTGTGTGAACCACTGTATGTGTGTGAAAATGTGAGCTTAAAAATTAAGCTTAAAAATTTTATGTTCTATCTATAAAATGTAGGAGAGATCCTTAAAATATCTTGGAATATGATGTCAAGAATAAGAATAAAAAGTGTTCATCGTTTGATTGCAGCTTAATGAAAATAAAATAAAATATCATCAGAATATTTATTGTTGCGGGCTTGGCACGAATCCAGAAGGATTACGACAGCTTTTAAGACATAGTATTAAGGCAGGCTTAATTGTGTGAACAGTTATAACTTAAAATTATACTCTTTAAAAGATTTTTCATTTATTTCATTTTATCAGTCATGTTAAATGTAAAAATAAAATTAATGCTTAATACTTTTATTTTTATATGTAATATAAATATTTTTTAAAGCTAACAATGAGTTGAAATTTTGCTACATCAAACAACATATATATGTTTTTTTTTAATTTAAGAAATTGACAAAGCCATAAATTGAAACTAAATAATCCTTAAGGCATGACCAATTTATAATTAATATGGTTAATTGTATTAGTTGTACTGAATTATTTGTGAATTGCTTATTATGCTTTTCATCTGGAGATGATGCTTTAAAGCTAAATTTACAGTTTAAAAGCAGGTGTATTTTGCTATTTTTTAAAGCCAATGGAGAAAAATTAAAGTTTCTGAAGTGACTTTCGGAAACAAAATATGGTACTACTCTGTTATCCCATTGACCAAAATACTATCGCCAAATTATAAGATTAAATGCCAATAATAGATGATCGTGAATGTCAATTTAATGACATTAAATACGATACAGGTGTTTAAAACGTCATTAAGTGATTTTTATTTTGACTTTGTATTTTTATTAATATTCTACTAATTATTTTATTAGCACAAAGGCTGACTGGCCAAACTGACTTGGCCTTTTGCTTGACGCTAACGTTCTCGCTTCCTTATCACGAGATATCCAGATCAAATACAATCGGCGTCAATCTCCTCATTGGTGACCCGGACAACCACGCAACACTCAACAACGACCAACGCACAGCAATCAACTCACCTCATCGTCAACAGATGGCAGCGCCACACAAAATCTCTCAACGCAAAGCCTGTCCACACATCACACCATGCGTACGACAGCATTCATTCACGAGTGCATATCGCTCGTCAGACGTCAGCAATATGTCTTTCTCACTGGGAGGGGGGGGGGGATACTCCTGTAGCTATCTCGATCAGTATAAAGCGAGTTACCAGCAGAAAGTAACTGGCTAATACCCCGTTCACACTACGGATATTTAAGATATCTCAGGCCTGGAACTCTCTCAGAGAGTTCTACAAACTCTCTCAGAGAGTTTCAATTCTCTCGAGCTAGATACAGGAACAACCACCTACTCTCATTGGCTACAAAACTTTGCTTTTACTGATTGGCTGTTGTGGCCGTCTTTATTTCAAGCGCATGCGCATACGCTACATTTGTTCAGTTCAGAGATACAGTGACATTCGCTGAGATATCTTAGGTAAATTTTTCAATGTGAACAGGCATCCAATTCCGGGAGGGTCCACTTCAAACACGGCGATCTTAAGATATCTTAAGTTTGTAGTGTGAACAGGGTATTAGCCTTTTGCTTGACACTAACGTTCTCGCTTCCTAATCACGAGATCCTCAGGTCAAAACCAATCGACGCCATTCTCTCTCGATCAGTATAAAGCGAGTTACTAGCAGAAAGTAACTGGCTTGGCCTTTTGCTTGACACTAACGTTCTCGCTTCCTGATCACGAGATCGCTACATAAGGAAAGTGCATGTTTACAAACAAACACTTCTGTCAACCAATCCACCGCTACATTTTTTGTCATAGCGATCATTGAAGGAATCATCTTGACGACGTAGCCCAATCATATCATACTTACTTATACATTGGCAAACTTAGACCAATCAAATTCCCGGAGCTCAACCGTATAGTGTCAGTCGTTAAAGAACGAACAGGTTTTTCTCGTTGATCCACAGTAATTCGACCACAGTGACGTCAGCTGCCCTTTCCTTATAGTCCATATTTTTCACTTTTCCATATCGCTCTTTGTCTTGTTGGTGTGAACCGCTAAAGACCGAAAAAAAAAGTACGATTGATCGTACTCAGTATGGTTTTTATTTAATTTATCAGTTAATCAACAAAAAGTGAAAAATCTGATCCTCAAGGGCAGCAGGACCTGCTTCGGACTATTCACATCCAAATTTTTAGACCTTAGGGTTCACAGCATCATGGAAAGTCAGGGAAATTTTAAAATATGTCGGAAAAGATAGGAAATTTACAAATATTTTCTAAAAAATCTTGGATAAAATAATGAAAAATGTACAAAATTCATCAGTCGTTAAAAAAATTCATCAAACAATCTCGTTTTTTTTTTTTTTTTTTTTTTTTTTTTTTAAATTTGAAGAACAATTGCAGAAAAAAAATCTCTAGTTTTGACAAATTATTGTGAATAAGCAAATTTTGTTGTATGCCCGTTTGGTCAGTAAATTTTTTGAGATTTGGTCAGGGAATACACCAGTCAACGCTTTGCTGGGAACGCTGAACATCTAAGTATAGTACATTTTCCTAATTATTAATAGATTTCCTTTTATTATTATAGATTACTTCTGAATGGATTGAATTAAGTGTGATTAAGGACAGCAACTATGTATTTATTTATCCATGTTCCATCCCAAAGGTAAAACGTGTCAACACTGACGTCATTTTGATGATAGTTACAGCAGACAATCCCTGATGGTCAGAGTTTTAATTTTTGATAATTAGCCGAAATAATAATTAAAAGCACATCAAAAAAAAAGACTCCACACACACACAGGCTAAAGTACGCGCAGATCTGAGACATTTTTCGTAGCAGAAATTAAAAAATAAAAAGTTTCCTGAAAGCTTCACAAATCGATAAAAAATAAGAAAACTAATCAAGATATTGACTTGAAAATTTTGGAGCATATTCAGTGATGGAACTGCTGCGCCAATTGGTCAAATCGATAATGCTGGCATTTCAACGCCAAAATGATTATTTTCCAACAAAATAACGCCCAGCTAACTTGGTAATAATTCTTGAGCCAAATCGATAATTTTTCATAAAAATTGTCCCAAAATTCGAGAAAGTTCTCTTTGCATCAGTCAAGCAGGGGTGATTCTGTTCCAAATTTTCCGAAAATTAAAAAAAAATCAGTCATAAATCTGAAATTTCGAACATAAGATGTATAGCAATTTCGACAAATGGTTGCTGAAAAAAATCAACTTCATTAATCGTTGAAGAAAAATCGTCAATTTCTTCAAGGAATTGCGGGAAAGTGCAAATTTCGTCAGAAGATTGCGAAAAACGGCAAATTTTGTCTGAAGATCGCGAAAAAACCCCAGAAATCTCGTCAAAAGATCGCGAATTAAAAGCAGTTTTAGTTAAAAGACGCGATAAAACCGCAAATTTTGTCAAAAGATCGCGAAAAACCTGCAAATTTTGTTAAAAGACGCGATAAAACTACAAATTTCGTCAAAAGACTAGAGATGCAACAAATATCCGGCAAACATACTGCATCCGGCCAGTATGCCAGATAGTTGGCAGTAGTCAGATGTTATGATTATCCGGCAGTTCATCCGGCCAGTAAAATATAAAGCCATTTTATGCATTTATTATTTTAACTTATTGTTAAAATTTCTAGATTACAAAATAGATAATTTAATTTTGTAATATACAATGCATTAATTTATTTAATTTAAATTTATTTATATTTATGGCATTGGCATTGCATTCCTAAGCATGCAAACAACTATACTCTAACTATTCATAAACTATGTAACCTTCATATATCAGCAACACAATTAAAATGAAACTAGTTGGATGTACCAATCTCAAAACTTTCATCTATCCCATACATACACTTTAATATTTAAAAATATAGTTACTCATTTTAATGCTTTAATAATTTTAATTCAATACCATACCAATTTTGATTTTCATCTTAAATTTCTGCTTCAATCAATTAATCGGAGTAAAAACGAATTTCCGTCTCTGCCCGAGCCGATGGACAATAAAAAAAATTTTTAGGCAGATTTTTTTTTTTTTTTTTTTTTTTTTTTCCAAATTCAGGGAGGACCTGCTTGCTTTACCAAAAAATAATCATATACAAAAAAATTAGTTCAGTTCTAGAACTAACTTCATACACTTTTATGTGGTGCAATATTGAAAATGGCATAAAATTCGCTATTGTAGCGCCCCCTTCCTGCGGATTTTTTTCAGATTCAGAGCAATCCAACTAGCCATAGCCATACACTTACACAAAAAATTTCATTCAATTCGATGCATAATTTCATGTACTTTTGGTCGGTACAATATTAAACTAGTCGTTGGAGGCCACCGTAATACTTATCCATCATACATATGCATAATATAAAATATGAAAATAAAACATGTGTAACTTATTTATAAAATACATTGCAATTCCAAAATAAAATTTTAACGCATATTTAAATAGTTTTAATATACATAGTAATGATTTATTAATGAATTGATGATGAGCCAATTTCGACAAATTTTATAACTAGTCGTTGGGGGCCACCGTAATATTTACCCATCATATACATGCATATATAATGTATGAAAATAATACATTTAAAAAGAATACTGCCCAGTTAAACTGAAGGCATTGAGCTCACAGGCTACAAATACTAATTGCACATTAAAGCTTTATATTTTCAAGGGTTAATTCCGTTCGAAAAAAAAAATTAAGAAGGGGAAACAGCTCTCCCCTTTTCTCTTTTTTTATACTTAATCATTGAACCTCCTATACTATCAAAGACATGCTTTATCATATAAAAAATCTATATCCAAAATTCAGAGCAAATTAGATAATTCTTAATAAAAACCCATTTAGCATTTATATAATTTAAAAAGAGTTATCCCCCTCTTTTATACTTAACCATTAAACTTCCAAAACAATTCAGAGATTTGAACGAAATCTGAAAATTCTGCTTGAAAAACCCATTTATATAAATTAAGGGGGGGGGGACATTAGAACCCCTGTTCCCCTTATTTATACTTATTCAATGAACACCTAATAACAGTCACGGAATCGCCTCATCAGAATGATCCTAATCTAAATTTTGAACGAAAATTAATTCTGCATGAAAATCCCATTTATATCAACTAACGGGGGGGGGGGGGGGGGTATTAGAGCCCCTGTTCCCCCTATTTATACTTATTCAATGAACACCTAATAACAGTCACGGAATCGCCTCATCAGAATGATCCTAATCTAAATTTTGAACGAAAACTTAATTCTGCATGAAAATCCCATTTATATCAACTAACGGGGGGGGGGGAGGCATTAGAACCCCTGTTCCCCCTATTTATACTTATTCAATGAACACCTAATAACAGTCACGGAATCGCCTCATCAGAATGATCCTAATCTAAATTTTGAACGAAAACTTAATTCTGCATGAAAATCCCATTTATATCAACTAACGGGGGGGGGGGGGGGGGGGGGGGCATTAGAACCCCTGTTCCCCCTATTTATACTTATTCAATGAACACCTAATAACAGTCACGGAATCGCCTCATCAGAATGATCCTAATCTAAATTTTGAAAACTTAATTCTGCATGAAAATCCCATTTATATCAACTAACGGGAGGGGGCATTAGAACCCCTGTTCCCCCTATTTATACTTAATCAATGAACACCTAATAACAGTCAAGGAATCGCCTCATCAGAATGATCCTAATCTAAATTTTGAAAACTTAATTCTGCATGAAAATCCCATCTACATCAACTAACGGGGGGTATGAGCCCCCCGTTCCCCCTCTTATACATATCGAATGAACTCCAAAAACTAATCAGGGAAGCGCCTTGTCAGGATATACCTACATACAAAATTTCAAGTGGATCGGATATTTTTATCATGAGTTATCGCGTTACGTACGAACATACATACAGAACGGGCGGGCACATAAGCTCTCAGGCTATGATAGCCTGTGAGCTAAAAACTATTTATAAAATGGATTGCAATTCCAAAACAAAATTTAAACGTGTATTTATATTTTTATTGTGCATAGTAATGCTGTATTAAAGAGTTGCTGATGAATCTCTTTCGATAAATTATACAACACGCCTAACTACTCAAGTAATACTGAATTACGAAAAAGAAACATCCTTATAACTCTAAAATAATAATCCTATTAACTAACAGTTTATTGCGTCGGATTAAGTGTCTCATTTCCAATTAAAATATATCTTTGAATTGAAATTTGAATGAAATA